>CM070537.1:50196364-50750200 GCA_036346415.1 Raddia guianensis
GAATGAAACAAGCATCCTATTAGCGTGAGAAAAGATTAGAGTAATTGCAAGTGTTGAGAAGCTTACCCAGAATTCGTCGACGCACTCCTCGGCAGACGAGTCCCGACCTTCTTCTTGTTGAAGCTTATAGTCTTCCCAGGTGATTGCTTTGGACGAGCGCGGCCGCCCTCTTCCACCATCCTGTGGTAGTGCATCCCGATTAGCTCGACAAGACGGAAGGTGTCGCTTCGTGATGCTCGTGTCGACCGTAGCCATGTTCCTATAAAAAAGGAAAAGAGTTAAGCATTTACAAAGAGACTAATATATTGAGTTTACTTTTTCAGAATTAGTAATTACCCATCCCCTAAGATGTCAATAGGGATGCGCATATTTGCATCTGTTGGAGCCCTAGGCACCCTATTAGGCCCTCTTTTCTTCCTTCGGCGACGAGTGGAGGTTGGCTGGGTAGACCCCTCGCCCTCCTCAAAGCCTCCATGCTCGTAACCACTAGAGTCCTGACCTGCCTCGTGATCACTGGATCCTGCACTGTTCGTCTCCGACCACCTCGCCCATCTCGTGGTCCTCATCGTGATACTCCCCGGCTAACAAACTTTCTAGGGCCATCCTGCATAAAAAATAAATATATATGAAAGTTAGTACTTAATATAAACAAAAACATAAACATACATAAAAGTAAATAGTAGTAACATAAACATATATGAAAGCATACATCTAGCAGTAGTTCGCATCAACATCAAGTGGGTCAATGTCATCGATAGGATTGTTGTCCGCACATTCATCGCTTTCGACAGGATTCTCATATTCTTCTTGGCCTTCTTCGTCGACGGTAGCCACGTCATCATTTATGCTGGCCACTAGATTGTCGAGGCCCACCCCAGCATCGATCACAAATGTGTTTTCTAATAGTTGATCTTGTATTGGACCATCTGGCAATCTCCCGTGAGGTCTAACTTTGTATACAACCCACCAATTTTTTAGATCGGCCTCGTCCTTTTAAGACCGCCTTTATCGGATGCTTGCATGGATATGGCGGTAATACACTTGCTCGACTTGGTTAGCTAATATGAAAGGATCGTATCCTTTCACCGTGAAGTATGTTTCACTTCCGTTAAACCAAGTTCGCTCGTCGTCAGAAACCTTTAACAGATCGAACCACTCGCATCGGAACATAACCACCGAGAGCTCATTACTACCTTCAAATGTTAGTTCAATTATCTGTTGAATTATACCATAGTAACTGAACTTATCTTGCCCTTCTGCTTGACCCTCGCAAGCAACATAACTATTTACCGTTCGCAGATTAGGTTTTGCCTGCTCATGCTCCGCGGAACGAAAACGAAACCCATTGATATCATACGTCCCATGGACCGTGACACGTGTTGAACATCCATGTGACATGGTACGATATCATTGTGTACGCTTAGGATTTTGCTTGCACCGTGTTTAGAAAAGAAAAATTAGAATAAAACACAAGAAGTTCATTTATTATTTAATCGTAACACTTACATATCTCCATAACCAACACAGAAAGTTAGGTCCGCCGTTGCCATCTCCTCTTTCCTTTAAAGCCTTCAACTCTTCGGGGTTAGGTTTTTTTCTTCCTCTCCAGAAAGTTTGCACGAATTCTCTAAAGGAGATGTAATAGTGAGAATGTTTTCGAAATGTATTTGTGATAGAGATAATGCGAGTTTAACTTACGATTCAATGTCGTTGACTTCCTCCATGTTCTCGAAAATGTATAATAGTGCAATAATCTTGTCCCGCTGAGAAATCTCTTGTTTTCGCTTCTTTCTCGATCAAGTGCCTTGAACCTCGAATAGTTTTAGATCGGATTCGACCTGTCGGCCATATGTGTTGTATCTCGGCACAAGAATGTTCACATTGTGTTCTCTCGCAAGATATTTGTTTGTGAAGTTTGTGATCTCCTGAATTTGATATGCCTCAACAATTGAACCTTCAACACGGGCCTTGTTTTTCACATTTGCTCGAACAGTTTTCAGTCGACGTTCCATAGGATACATCCACCGTCCATGGACTGGCCCACCGAGAAGTGCTTGAGTAGGTAGATGGATAAGAAGATGTTCCATTGGATTCCAGAAACTAGGTACATATATCTTCTCTAACTTGCAAATGAGAATCACTATATCTTCCTCTAGCTTCTTCAAATCTGTCTTGCTTAACTGCTTAGCACACAACTTTCTATAAAAGAAACTCAGTTCGGCAAGAGCTGTCCATACATCATCTGGTACATAGCCCCTAAACATGACAGGTGATAGATCTCGCATGAAGATATGAAAGTCATGGCTTACATGCCATGTATTTTGCCGGCATCAACATCAACACCACGGACAAAGCTTGACGCATATCCATCAGGGAACCTAACCTTGTCTCTAAAGTCTAAACCATTCTAAAACCTCTTTCCTTTGTGCCTTAGTTAAGCAGTATGGAGCCTTTGGCTTTACCCATTGCTCTTGTATCATGTTAAATGTTGGTCGGTCATATAGCATCTCACAGTCCAGACGAGCTTTGACATTATCTTTGCTTTTTCCTGCTATGTCCATGTTCGTACCCTAGATAGCTTGTGTTACATTCGACTCTTGATGCATTACGTCAATATTATGAGGCAATAGCAAATCCTCTGCATATGGAAGGGAGTACAGACTACACTTATGTGTCCATTGGTGAACGGTTCCATAGCCCTCATATTCGGTTTTGTTTTTTTATTTACCTTTAGGGTTGAATGCCAGGCTTTGACTTCACCTATTGTGAGAGGTTCTCGCTTCCGACCTTTTGCAATGGTATTTTTGCGAAATTTATCTTTTTGTTTTCTGAATCGATGATCTGGCTTCAGGAAATCTCGATGACAATCAAAGAAGCTTGCCTTGCCACCATGTGTAAGCGTGAATGCCACGGTATCACCCATGCATATCGGACAAGCGAGTTTTCCGTGTGTGCTCCAACCAAAGAACATGTCGTATGCAGGAAAGTCATGAATTGACCACAGATACACAGCTCTCATAAGAAAATTGCTATTTGTGACTTTGTCGTAAGTCATAGCTCCGATTTCCCACAACTCTTTCAACTCATCCACCAATGGCTTTAAAAAAGATCCAAATTCCTTCCAGGATTTTTTGGACCGGGCACTATGAGTGAAAGAAACATAAATTCATCCTTCATGAGTTGAGATGGTTTTAGATTTAGAGGGATACTGAAGATTGGCCAACAGGAGTATGATCGAGCGGTCATATTGAAAGGAGTGAAACCATCTGTGGCAATTGCAAGACGCACGTTTCGTGGATCGGTTGCAAAATCAGGGTGCTTTCTATCAAAATGCTTCCAGGCTTCCCATCAGATGGGTGCACCAAAACATCAGGGTTCCGTTTATGCAACATATGCCACCTCATGCTATTTGATGTGTCCTCCGTCATGAAACAACGCTGCAGGCGATCTTTCAATGGAAAGTAACGCAACACTTTCTTTGGCACAGAAGTCTGAAACTTGTTGCCATTAGAATCTATGGTCTCGAAATACCGTGACTTTCCACAATGATCGCACCAGGCCTTCCTCTCATCATCTTTGTAATACAACATGCAAAGGTTCTCGCAGTAATCTATTTTCTTGTATGGCATTCCTAAACCCGATAGAAGCCTTGTATATTCATACCACGTTTTGGGCATCTTATGACCTTCAGGGAGGGCATCACACCAAATAGCCAACATCTCATCAAAACAAGCAATGGACATGTTGAACTTAGACTTCACAGCCATCATACGTGTCACCTGAGATAGGACAGTCACTGACGTTGCATCATGTAAAGGCTTTTTGGTGACTCTAAAAGTCTAAAGAAATCGCCATGCTCGGTCAGGAGTCCCGGTCATCACCATCATAATCGTGACCAATATCAGCAACCATGTCCTCCATCCGATCTACTTCATCAAAACCTTCGGGAGGTCTAGCTGGCGCAACCTCGGCACGAGTACTCTCCCCATGATATACCCACCGTTGGTAACCGACCTTAAAGCCATTTTTTACTAGATGTGTCTCCATTTCGTCACGTGTTCTCTTCCGACAGTTACCACATTCCGCACAAGGGCAACGGACAACCCCTCCAGCAGTCTGAAAAGCCCGTGACACAAACTGGCGCGTTCCCTCAAACCAGTATCCGTGTGTCGCCTACCGACATCCAACCATCATACATCCATCGCCTATCGTCCGTCCATACCTTCACGAATAATTTAATACATAAGCTAACGGTAACCCTCATGCATAATCTAATAACCTAACAATAGCCCTTGTGAGTAACATCTCACTGAACACAAAGCCCTCGTGATTAAACCGATATACGTGCATGCATAGCCCTCTTGGAAAACATTCAAACATACAAAAGGCGCGAAAATTGCTCACCACGATCGTCTTCCTGCTGCTGCTCCTCCACGTGCTCCAACGACAGCGGCGGACTCCTCCTCCTCCCTTTCTCACGCCGTAGCAGTAAGATGCGAGCGGGCGCGGGGTAGGCAAAAAGGGGTGGGGCAGAGGAGGCAGGAGGCGGCGGCGAGACGGCTGCGCAAGGCGGCGGCGGCGGCGACGACGGGCGGTGGCGACGGGCAGTTAGGGCGTAGGGCGGCGGCGGTTAGGGCGCTGGAGCAGCGGGTTCCACGGCGGCGCCGGCGGTGGCGACCGGCGGGCGGGCGGCGGCGGCGGCGCGCGGCGGTGGCGACGGCGGTGGCGGCGGCGGTGGCGGCGGCGCGGCGGCGACGGCGCGCAAGCGCGCAGCTGGGGCGCGGCGACAAGAACGGCGGCGGCGGTGGCGATCGCCGGACTTGGGCGAAAAATTGCCCAAGTCCGAAAGCGATCCAGATCTATATTGGGCTTATTCACGAGGGCCTCGTAGCCCTCGTGACTACGCGCGAGACACTGCATGTGGGGCCGCAGCGAAGGAGTGGCCGTTGGGCGACATTCTCCGGGCCGTGGCCTCGCAGATAAATGGGAGATGCGACACTTATGCACGAGGGCCAGGTAGCCCTCGCAAACAACCTGACGTCTCAATGGCTGGCGGGTCCCACCGCGTGAACTCGTGGCTAGATGGTTTCCTCCATTATGCCCGAGGGCTATGTAGCCCTCGCGAAACGGTAAATACTAGGGCTGTGTAAATAGCCCTCGTGAAAAAGGGCCAATATACACTAGGGCTATGCTGACCCTCGTGTATAATACATATATCCGAGGGTTTCCGGATAAACCCTTGTTACTAATATAATTTCTCCTATTCCTCCAACTTCCAAATATTTTTTAAAAATTCCAAATATTATTTTAAAATTACTTTCAAGCACTAGGAATGATTTATATAACATTCTTGTCTATGCAAAAAATATTTTATACCAAATCGGATATATGCAATATCATACCCTTCACAACTAGCTATGTCTGCTTATCGATATAGTGTTCGTGTGAGTAAATGTTTTGAAATCTTCACATTTCATCATATATCATATATGATTTATGTATTCAGTATATAAATGCGATTCCACGTTACACACTAATACACATTACACATAAAATCAGTATTCTCCGTTGCATGAAGATGATACTGACGTTTCTCTCAGAGACGAGCTCCGCAAAACAGGCTTCACGTACGATAATCGGGCGACGCCTCACCATCGTATGAGATGACGATAACCTCCAGTCACCTACGTATCATGATTGACGGAGTCTAGTTTGAAGAAAATTGGCGTCACAATTATACTGATATGAGGTAACAAAATTACTCTATGACACGTGGGGTTGGGAGGGTAAAAAAGTTTGACTGTGGATTATAATCGCGAGGGCTCACTGTGGGCCCTCGGTAAAACATATGCCACGTGCGCAGAGGTTGCGGGGTGAGCAATTATTGTGGTCATTATTAACGAGGGCCGGTACGTAGCCCTCGCAAGTATGTGTCTCCTGTGATTTATTGCGAGGGCCTTGTTCCAGCCCTCGTGAGTAAGTTGTTAATCACGAGGGTCTTGTATTAGCCCTCGTGAGTAAGTTGTTTATTACGAGGGCTGTAATAGACCCTCGTGTATTTATATTGAAAACGAGGGCTGTTTTTCTGTCCTCGCGTTTATTTTCCGGCCCTCGCGATTTCCTGAAATTCTAACAGTGCATGTTCGTCGACCACATCATCCAAATTATTTTAGCCGTTCGATCAACGGTGGGACCAAATTATAACGGCCAAGATCAATCAAAGAAATTCTCACATAAATCAAGAAAAAAAATAAAAGATCTATGCTGTTGATTTTGTCGGGCCGGATTATAACGGCTTAGATTAAAAGAAGAATATTAGAAATTTGGATTAAATACTAAAGATGATATAATATGGTTATTTTATCCGTTCAATCAACTGTGGGACCAAATTATAACAGGATAGATTAATCGAAGAAAAAAATAAAAGATCTATGCGGCTTAGATTAAAAGAAAATATTAGAAATTCATATTAAATACTAAAGTTGATATAATGTATTAGAGATAAACTCTAAATCCGATCTGATATGTTAGAGATAGATTATGAGTTAGAGATAAATACTATATAACAAAACAAATCTAGCCGCGTAAACGCGCGGTCCACCTCGCATGTTACTACCGCGGGGACTAATGGTATGGAAATGTTCGGCGTCGTCTTCAAGCAACACCATTTCTACCGCGGGGACTTTGAATTCTTCATTCAATTTGAGGTTCTGCATTACCTATATCGTGGATTGGCGGTCGACGCCGCCATGGTGGTTTGTTGGGAGTCAAGTGTATTCTTTGTAAATTTCGATCGTGCACCGGTATACTATACTAACTTCGAGGCCTAAATCAATTTTCCTTATGTAGAATGGAGATTAAAAGATGCGCATTGGAGGAATCCATGAATTTGGCTTTCTTGACCCATTGGTCATTAACGAGTACATTGCTAACATGAGGGCACAACAAACAGAGACCACCATTTACTTAAGGGCTAATGGCACAACGACACAAAAGATATATACTTCTACTCTACTTAATTTAGGTAGCGCTGTTGCATCACCTTATTTTAATTCCTTTTGTTAACACTGTTGGAACTAATTAGTAAACCGCGTTGACATATATTTGTGCAGCTTTCACTGGATCCTTTTTATTATAGAGCTAAATCATAGCAGGATCACGGTCATGGACTCGAAAAGGGGACCAGTTGAAAAGTACAAAGACTTCCTCGCCATGCTCAACCGGTACATTCCACTTCCATTCATATCTTACTATTTCGCTTTCTCCATATCAAACAAACTCAATTATATATAACTTGTAATCAAATGTGCAAGGCCTTATACGCTCCGCAAGAATACCGTGGGAACATTCAAGACACGTTTCGACTTGCACATCGCTAAACATGTATGTATATCATATTATAAGTATTTTGTTAGTTAACGTAATTTTCATGATCTATTTCACGATTTCAACTCGTCGACCACAGGTCTTGTATCAACCACCTGCAAACAATTTATGCGGATACTATGTGTGCGAGATGATGCACAACTTCATCGGGCCACCACCGAGCACACAAGAAAAATGCAGGTTTGGGGTGAGTAATATATAATTACTACCTTAATAACGCCTAGGTAGCTACTGCAAACATTTTCTATAGTTTGAAAGATTGACATGTTAATTCCCTATTTAATGATAGATTCCCCTAAAGTTGGCAAAAAAAGGTTTGGAAAAAGGTCCTAACTATCGCGGTGCGTGTCAAAGCAATTCAAGAGCAAATCGCGGCTTCCTTTTAGATGAGGTCATAAATCCGATGGGCGAGCATCACCACCCTACATTTAATAAGATTCCAGAGCCTTCAAAAAATACTAGCCAACCGTCGAGGAGCGATGCTCGTAAAAGATCCCGATAAAAAGTGTATGTGCACTATGTACATTGTATGATACTTATGTCTAGCTAGCTACCTAATACATATTTGTTGTTTAACAAAGGAGCAGATTGAAGATTTCATGGCGTGGAGTCCTGGAGTCTTTGGCCTCGAAGGTTATTTGTTCGAATCGCCCTTCCCTTATGTTCTTGACGTAAATCAAAGATAGAAGGTAAAGATCAAATTTATATATCCGCTCGTTGTTGGTTACTTGGTTTGGTGGTGTAAAATATGTGGCGCCAGAATTTTAAATAATAGCATGTTGCCATTTCTACTGCTTTTTGTTAGATAATATTGTTTAATTTGGGTTGTAGGAGGAGGTCGCTAGGGTCAACGATGGTGCAAAGGCATGATACAAGACAATGATCTCGTAAAGTGACAACGCTGAGTTTGACAACGCCTCAAAGTGGCTCGGTGTGACATGACCAAGATTGTTTGATCGATGATGTCAGTCCAATGAAGGTGTGTTAGCGGAAATCAAATCAAAGTTAAAAATGGGTGCCACCGTGAATACTAGCCGATCTTGCCAAATTGGGAGAAAGTGTATTGTAATACATATTTGTAAACTCGAATATTTGTAATTGCACAAGATGGATGATTGCACAGTGCCCAGAGCCGGTCTGACGTAATACATATTTGTAATATTTAATGCTATTTCGATTTTAGTTATCAACCAGCTGTGCATCTGCTAATTGTGTTAAATGTGGTTTAGTTAGTGACTAAATAAGCATAACATTCAAAAAATACACCTCAGTCCCGGTTGGAACAACCAACCGGGACCAAAAGTGTCCCCAGCGTCACTATTTGGTCGCCGCGTATGCACATATTAGTCCCGGTTGGTAGTTAAAACCGGGACTAATACATATACTCAGTCCCGGTTGGACCAACCAACCGGGATCAATAGAGCTACCGCATTCGGGCCGCCTATCGAGGAGAGATTTTAGTCCTGCTCAGAACTCGGATCGATGCCCAGCGAGTATCGCCTTCAGGTCGCCCCGGTTCAAAAACCGGATCAAGCTCGTTCAACCGGACCGAACGCCTTTCCGTAGTAGTGTCTCTTGATGCTTATGATATGATGGTCGAGTTTCAGCGTGGATGTTTGATGACCATCGGTCCCTCCTACCCTCGATGACTGATTGTTGGTCCTCGAGACCTTTTCCATTGGTCGAAACTTTTGCTGTTTACTATATATAATTATAGAACAATCGTTGTTTTGCCAAATGAACGTCGATACATATATGATTTAACACTTAAAATAATTTTAATGATCAACCTACTATACTCCCGGCCCTATGACAATCACCCCTGAAAACCTTTTTTTGAACAAGCTAAAAACCTTTTTGAATGGTTAATTTGCCACTCAAAATATTGTTTTCCCTATTATTAATCGATCTGCCATACTCCCCTATGTCTCACTGATTTTTTGATGATTAAACACCACTTAAAACATTTTTTTAATGGTTTGTCTCTCAGAAATATTTTCTCGATGATTAATCGATCTGTCATACGTACTCTCCTCGGTGACACCACTGTTTTAATGATCTGCCACTCTTCTTGCTAGCTATACGTACGTTAGTCAAATGCGTGTCACCGGGAATGGGGTTGGGGGTGCGGTACGTAAATTGGCAAGAAAAATATTGTGAGCAACAAATTAAAATAGATCCGCTTAGGGTTTGGGGGGTGCCGATAGCCTAGGGTTTGGGGGCAGATTGTTCTTCCGCCAATCCGCTTGGATTGGGCGAGCGTGTAGTTCCTGGGGGAGAGCGAGTGTTCTTCTGGGGAGTTTGGTGGTGTCGGCAGTCGCTGAAGGGCGTGCGATGGAGCTGAACAAATCCAGATCTGGAAGGGGAAGAGGAGGGGCGTCTGGGGAGGAAGGGGAGAGAGGTACGCGGAGCAGCAATTTCAACAGAATCCCGGACCTGAATCACACCCCGGAGTACAGGAGGAGGAGAGGGGAGGAGTCAGCTGAAGCGATCCTGGATAAGTTACAAGATCTGGACTTATCCAGGGAAAGAAGCAAGAAAATCATCAGGTATACTTCCAGCTGGCCCGCCATGGATGATCTCTCTGGTTGGGGCTTGGTGGGTCGTTTGTTGTCTCCTCGGTCACTGTCCGCCATTTCAGTCCTGGACGCTCTGCAGGCTGCTTGGGGTATAAAACAGGGATTAGAGGTCAATACAATGGGCAGGAACATCTTTCTTATCACAGTGCCAACAGAGGAAAGCAGGGCGCGAATACTTAGAATGGGGCCGTGGAACATTAGTAATTGGCCGATTATTCTGCAGAAATTTGACAAGGAAGTGAGGCCTGCCGACCACATCCTGAATAAGCTACCCATGTGGGTTCAGATCTACAGAGTCCCTATCCAGCTGATGAACAAAGAAGGGGGAATGAGCCTAGGAGAGCAAGTAGGTAAAGTTCTGGAGGTGGAGGTAAACGAAAGGGGGACGGCGTGGGGGGAATTTATGAGAGTGAAGATAGAAATAGATGTAGACCAACCCCTGCACAGAGCTTGCTTCAGCATTAAAGTGGGGTCGGTGAAGGAGGAAATGCTACCCCTGAAGTACGAGCACCTTCCCTTCTTTTGCTTTAAGTGCGGTAAGCTTGGCCATGATCTGAAGGATTGTGAATTGCATGCCCTAGAGGACAAGCCACTTCCTTTTGGCACATGGATGCACGCATCAGTGAATCGGAGTACCAAAATGCACTACAGAAGCGCGAGCAATGCCTCGCATCAAAGGGCGAGTGGGAGTACGGAGGAGTCAAATTCTACATGGAGAAGAAAGGAAGATAGTGGGGAGACCAAAGAGCATAATACTTTCTCAGGTCAGCATACTAGTGGAAAGGAAAATAAGCTTCTATGTATGGATATGGAGGTCACGTCACCGCTAAAGAAACATGTGAGTTTGGTGTCAACGCAAGCTCTCTCGACCAAGGTTAGGTTGCAGTTTGAAAGTGACAATGACAAAGAAGGGGGTGCTTGGGAGGAAGGGAGAGAGAAAGGCGTTGAAGGGGGAGATACGAAGAAATTGGCGAAGGAAGGGGGAAGGGACGGGGTAAAGAGGTGGAGGAGGAGAGTCCTTGGAGAAGATTGTCAGGCAACTCCAACCAAAGAATTAAAGATCGCCCTGACTAAGGGAGGGATTAAACGCACGGTGGAGGTAGCAGGTAATGAGAAAGCGCTGTGCAGGGAAGAGAAGAAGTACAAGGCATCCCCATCCAAAGAACCTAACCCAGCGGAGGCTGCAGTGCAGCCCCGTGGGGAGCCATGATCGCTTTCAGTTGGAATTGCCGTGGTTTGGGGGCGGACCCGGCAATTCTTGAACTCCGCAATGTCCTGCGGGTGGTACGCCCCCAACTGGTTTTCCTGTGCGAGACGAAGAAGAGCAAAGGTGACATGGAGTGGTTGATGAAATCGTTGGGCTTCGAGGGCTGTGTTGCTGTTGGAAGCAGAGGAAGAGTGGAGGAATTGCGCTGGCCTGGAAAGGAGTTGTTTTCAAGCTTAATTCCTTCTCACTGAGCCACGTGGATGGCTTGGTGGAGGAGGAGGGAAGGGATCCGTGGAGACTCTCCAGTTTTGATGCTATCATCGAAAATATCAAATCTGTGGTGACACCCGCCCAGAACAGTGTCCTAGAAAAGGAGATCTCATTGGTGGAAGTTAAGAATGCTCTCTTCAGTATGAACCCTCTAAAAGCCCCTGGTTCAGATGGCTTACCAGCCCTTTTCTTCCAAAAGAACTGGGACGCCCTTAAGGGAGATATCCTGATGATTGTTTCGGAGTTCCTCAATGGAAAGGTAATGCAGGGTCTCAATGATACAACTGTTGTCCTAATCCCTAAGACAGCCAAGGCAGAGGACCTGTCCCAATTTAGGCCTATAGGTCTCTGTAATGTGCTATACAAGGTCTGTTCCAAGGTACTTGCAAATAGACTTAAAATCATTCTACCGGCCATTGTTTCGGAAGAGCAGAGCGCATTTGTGCCTGGGAGGCTTATCACTGATAGCGTTCTGATTGCCTTCGAATGCATTCAAGTGGTAAAAAGAAGGAAAAGCAAGTCCAAGCCGTTGTGTGCTGTGAAGCTGGATATGCAAAAAGCTTACGATAGGGTTGAATGGAATTATCTCCTGGCCGTCATGGACAAAATGGGTTTTGGTGAAAATTGGAAGAGGATGGTAATGCAGTGTGTAACCACTGCGGAGTGTGCTGTCAAGGTGAATGGCAGTGTTTCTAGAAAGTTCAAACCGTCAAGGGGCATAAGGCAGGGTGACCCCATATCCCCATATTTGTTTGTCCTATGTGCGGAAGGTTTTACGCAATTAATGAGGAACAAGGTGTCTCAGGGAAAGATCAGGGGAGTGAAATTTGGGGAGGAGACCGTGAGTCATCTTCTCTTTGTTGACGACTCCATTTTGTGCACAGAAAGCGACCATAAAAGCCTGGCAGCGATCAAGGAGGTGATTGAAACCTATGAGGCTAGGTCAGGACAACTAATCAACATGTCAAAATCTGGGATTTTTCTCAATAAGAATTGTTCCAATGAAACAAGACAAAGAATCAAGAATTTCCTGAACATACATACTGAGGTTGACAATGTCACCTATTTGGGACTTCCATCGGTTATCGGCCACAAAAAGGAAGAGGTTTTCAAACCTATCCTCGAAAGAGTCCGGAAAAAGCTGAGTGGGTGGTGTGAGAAAACGTTGTCAAGAGCAGGTCGGGAGATCCTCATCAAAGCGGGAGCTCAAGCCCTTCCTACCTATTCGATGAGTGTGTTTTGCATCCCTCACAAGCTGTGCAAGAAAATTGAAGCTCTAATAGCTCAGTTTTGGTGGGGTGGGGATGAGAACAAGAGGAAAGTGGCATGGAGTGCTTGGCATAGTCTAACC
Organism: Raddia guianensis; assembly: GCA_036346415.1. Classification (NCBI taxonomy): domain Eukaryota; kingdom Viridiplantae; phylum Streptophyta; class Magnoliopsida; order Poales; family Poaceae; genus Raddia; species Raddia guianensis. The sequence continues at coordinate 50,209,158 of CM070537.1, forward strand.
AGACCCAAATCAACTGGAGGGCTGGGCTTCAGAGACCTTATTGCTTTCAACCGAGCAATGCTTGGAAAGCAAGCTTGGAGGCTCCTCACAAATCAAGACTCCCTGTGTGCCCGGGTTCTCAAAGCAAGATACTTCGCCACAAAAAATTTTTTGGAAGCTACTGCGCCAGCAAGCGCGTCGGTAACCTGGAGGAGCATCTGTAAGGGTTTGGAAGTCCTAAAGCGTGGGCTCATTTGGAGAATAGGGAGTGGGTCATCGATAAGAGTCTCGGAGGACCTTTGGATTCCCAGGGAGTCAACCCGTAAACCTATAGCTAAGCCGCCCAATACAAGAGTCAATACAGTTAAAGATCTCATGATTCAAGGGGAGGCGAGATGGGACGAGGAGGTGATTAGGAGCTCTTTTCTCCACTGCGATGCAGAGGATATTCTTTCAATCAATCTAGACAACATCACTAACCTTGATACCCCAGCATGGCATCATCATCACAGAGGCATATATACAGTAAAAACAGCCTACCACATGATCAGAGAGGATATGTACAGGGAAAGGGCACGCAAAAAACAAAGCGAGGACAATTCTACGGAAGGAAAACACATTACTTGGTCTAACATCTGGAAGATCAAAATTCCACAGAGACACAAGATTTTGCTCTGGAGAATGGCTAGGAGAAACTTACCAGTCGGACAAAACCTCAGAAGCAGAAACATCGAAGCCAATCCCACATGCAAGTTTTGTGGCCGGATGGAAGACGATAAGCATATCTTCTTAACCTGCAAAGTGGCGAAGCAATCCTGGGAAATCTTAGCCAAGGTGGAGAGTATATCTTTTACAGAGGAGTCAGATCTGAGGGATTGGGCTCTGCATCGAGCTGCTGTCCTGAGGCAAGAAGAACTCACCTTAACCATGGCGGGCATCAACGAAATCTGGAGAGCCAGGAATGACTACCTCTTCAAGGGGATTAAGCCAAACCCGACAGGGATAGCAGCGCGCGCCAGAGCTGAAGCAAAAGCTTGGCGAGATTGCCTCGAGAGTAAGGAGCGCGAGAAGCTGAAAATGTTAAACCAAAACAACCCCGTCTCAACTGAAGATCCAAGTTGCATGATGAGGGAAGAAGAAATTTGTATCTGGGTAGATGCGGCATGGTCAGATGGGAACTGCTCCTCGTCGATTGCTGCAGTCGCGAGATCAGCCAGAGGGGGGATCCAGGCTGCTGAAGCTAGATCAAATCTGCGATTTACGGAAGCTGGAGAGGCGGAAGCGGCGGCGGTGAAGCTGGGGCTGGAGCTCGCGGATTGCCTCGCCCTTTCCCCGGCGGTGCTGGTCTCAGACTGCAAAGATCTCGTGGATAGGGTAAAATGCTCTGAGCAGGACAGAGGCAAATGGGGAAAGTTAATCGAGTGGGTGAAGGACAGGTGCAAATCAGGTTGGAGCATCCGCTGGATCCCACGTGGCCAAAATTCATCAGCCCATGGGCTTGCTCGCTGGGCCAAGTTGGAGGAAGTCTCTGGTCGTTGGGTCGGTTCAGGCCCGGGGGATCGTTGTAATTTTCCTTTGGTCTTTGAGTCTGCCATTGTAAACATCGCATCTCCAGGAACTTAATATTAAGCGAGTTATTTCTAAAAAAAACAAATTAATCATCAAAACGAGCGAGGTGGCCCGCGCGTTTGCGCGGCTAGATTTGTTTTGGCATTTAGAATTTATCTATAACTTATAATCTATCTCTAATATATCAGATCGGATTTAGGCATATAGAGTTTATCTATAACTTATAATCTATCTCTAATATATCAGATCGGATTTAGAGCTTATCTCTAGGCATAGATATTTTATTTTTTCTTGATTTATGTGAGAATTTCTTTGATCGATCTATCGATCTGAAATAATCTGGGTGACGTGGATGAACGTGGTGGCTTCTTTTTGCGCGGCTAGATTTGTTTCGGCATATAGAGTTTATCTATAACTTATAATCTATCTCTAATATATCAGATCGGATTTAGGCCAGCATATAGAGTTTATCTATGACTTATAATCTATCTCTAATATATCAGATATGATTTAGAGCTTATCTCTAGGCATGGATATTTTTTTTCTTGATTTATGTGAGAATTTCTTTGATCGATCTAGGCCGTTATAATTTGGTCCCACCGTTGATCGAATGACTAAAATAATCTGGGTGATGTGAACGAATGTGGTGGCTTCTTTTCTCCTCCTTTATATATATAAATAACGAGCAAGGTGACCCGCGCATTTGCGCGGCTAGATTTGTGTTAAGATATAGATAACATATCAGATTAGATTTAGAGTTTATCTCTAATATATAGATCAGCTTCAGTAGTTTGTTATAGAGGTTAATATTGACTGCTAGATTTACATAATAATATTTATATTCAATGATGTAGATTTTTTTTTCTTTTTTCTATGATTAACGTGAGAATTTCTACTATTTTTTTATTAATGTCGGAATTTCTAGGATTTTAGGATTAATGTGGTGGCTCCGTTTAACTCTGCTTTATAGGCGTTTGCACGGCTAGATTTGTGTTAAGATATAGATAATATATCAGATTAGATTTAGAGTTTATCTCTAATATATAGATCAACTTCAGTAGTTTGTTATAGAGGTTAATATTGACCGCTAGATTTACATAACAATATCCATATTCAACGATGTAGATTTTTCTTTTTTCTATGATTAACGTGAGAATTTCTACTATTTTTCGATTAACGTGAGAATATCTAGGATTTTAGGATTAATGTGGTGCCTCCGTTTAACTCTCTGCTTTATATAGATAGTAGATAGAAGATTGAATCTTTGGAAGTGACAACTCTTGCTGTATTGCACTCAGAAACGCCCGTATAAAATGCTACTTAACTAAATGATTAATTGGCTATTTCAATAACGGCTTTACCATGCATGTTTTATTGGTCAAAGCTGGCCAGTGTTTCATTTGCAACACAAATAAAAGAGAGTAATAGCTAAAAGTAAATACAGCTCGCTCGTCATCTACATCATCATTTAACTGGTGCGTACGTAAGTCTCCACAGCGGGCAGTCTTTACAGTACTACGCTAACAAGGATAGCTCCCGTCATAGAATTTCATCAAAAGGTTCTTATGTGTACATGTTATTTCCCAGCATTTTTTTTCAAAAAAAAAACATGATATAAGCAAGTGCATATATATCAATCGTCCAGGGATGTCGATCGGGCACAACTATTCGAATAAATTATTTTCCGTAGATGTTGTAAAAATACTATATAACACAGTATGCACACATGATTTTATAGATCCGCTAAAGTTTCATTATCTAAAGGCTAACCACGTAAAAAATGATTTGCTAAATAGAAGGCACATGTCTTTTGTTTTTAGCAATTGTACTACTTTTCTCGGTTAGAGTATAATATTTTTTTACTTAGTTTGATAGTGAAAATAGATGTTTTGTATTAGAAAAATATTTACATATAGAGAAGCTGATAATTTTTTTCAAAAAACTTGTTGATTAACCGTTTTGTTGTTTATTTTGATAGAAATTTTATTTATAAGTCATTTTTGCATTTTGGGGTTAACTACGTGAATAGTATTTTACTTAACATCAATAGATTTGTTCGGTGGTTTTTTAATGTCTTTTAGTGTTAACTAGCTTTTGATAGATGATTGTCATAAATCTAAAAAACAGTCGCGTGTCATCAGCTGACCCTTAATTTTTTTGGTGCTGATTTTTTCAAAAAATATTTTTTAAACTACTTAAGCGTACGTAGCAGAAGTTGTAAAATAGAGTGTATAAGAATAGAGCGTCTGCTAGAGGGAAGGATTAATCTTTTATAATGCATTGTAAAGTGTGAAGGAATATTTTATAATAGAGTGTGTAGTGAATAGCATTATAGGCCTGGTTCTTTTTAGCGTATCGTTGTGTCGGCATATTACTATAACAAATTTGAGAACCCTCGAAAAGAGACATAAAGATTAAAAAATAACAAAAAAATAGTTTTACGTACGATCTTTGGAATAACTATCAAAAGCCACCAAAAGTAAAAAATCCTTATAAATTATCACAACATATGGCCTATATAAAAATAATAAAATTTGATACATTAATACGCAAACGATACGATATTCTAAAAAGAACGATGCTATAGATTGTGCATTTGAAGTTGCCGTGGAGATGCTCTTTAGACACAATAATTTAGTGCTCGGAATGTTACGTGGTCGTTTCCCAGTTTTCACCATGCATGCAGCGCCTGCCTTTTACCGCGCGACAAGCACCCGCCACGGCCATGCCGCCTTGCGTATGGGGATCGCACTCCTCCGCCCTCCCGCCCTGGAGAAAGTCAGCGTCCATCCATCCGTCCGTCCGTCCGTCCGTCAGTTCGTGTATGAATTATATCGCGAACACATCTGCCAAAAAATAATAGACCACACATCCCATCACCCCCTCTCTCTCATCTCATATCATCTCTCTTCTGCTCTCACATACTTCTTTATTGTTCTCTTGGAAGCCAACTCAAGTTACCCATCTCTCTGTCTCCCTCCCTTGCATAGTTGCTTGCTTGGTGTAAAGAAAAGATAGCTGCCTTTCCACAGCCCATCTCTCACATCCTGCTTCCCCTCCACCCTACCTCCTTTTCTGCCCCCGGCCGGCCACAAAACCAAGATCGAACTAGTTTGCTTGCTTGCTTTCTTCTACCTCTGAGCAGATCGAGCCAATCTGCATCCATCTCCAAGAACGCATGCGTAGCTAGCTACCTGCTAGCTCTTGGCTAGCCGCTTTTAGGTAGCCTCGGTGTGAATCGAATTGTGTGTAGAAGCGCAAGAGAATCATTGAGCGGTTTCTAGCTTGCTTGCAGCGAGCATCCGCTATAGAGAGAGAAAGGGGGTGAGAGGCAGAGAGGGATCGGAGAAGAGAGCCCTAGCTAGCTAGGTGGCGATGTGCGATTACTTCCTTCAGAGGATGGAAGGGGAACAAGCCGGCGGGGACCTCACCGACATCGTCCGGGCCGGTGGCGCGATGGCGGGCAGCGCCGTCGACCTCCCGTCGACGGCCGACGGGTGGCAGCTGCCGGCCGAGCCGATGTTCTTCCCGCCGCCAACGTCGTCGCCGACCGGCTGCATCGCCGGGGGAGCCGGCGCGGACATCTTCGGGGACCCTTTCGCGGCGCTCGGGGACCCCTTCAGCACCGACGACTACTCGCCGGGCGCCAGCTTCTTGGACACCATGCCGGACGCCATGGCCAAGGTCGGCTTCGACACGGCTGCCGGTGGCGGCGGCCAGATGCTGGACATGAGCAGGAAGCCTCTCCTGCCGAGGGGGATGCAGATGCCGGCCGTTGGTGGGTTGGCGCCGAGGCTGATGCCGTCGCCGCTGTCGCCGAGAGCGATACGGCCGTACCCGGCGATGACCGGCGACATGGTAAAGCTTGGCATCACGGCGGGGCAGGCCGCCGGGTGCGCCATCGACGCCGCCGTCGCCGGCATGCAGATGTCGTCGCCGCGCGCCGGAGGGATCAAGCGCAGGTTGGGCCGCCCGGCTAGCGCCATCCCTATATACTTAGATCTGGATTGATCGAACGATACGATATGCCCTTAATTCTTCGTCGCGCTGCATGCACAATATCTTGAGTAGCTTGCTAATTCGTGAGTGGTTTTTCTAAGAAAGTTTTGCGCGCGAGTTTTTTTTTTTTTTGTTTCTTCTGCTCTTCTGGTTCTAGCTAGCTCTTTCCGTGTTCTGCACTGCACCTCCGAGGAAAGTAAGAAAAAAATTAAGAGGAGGAGTTTCGAGGATCTCTCGTGCTGTGGCGAGAATTGGCGAGATCGTGAGTGTTGCCTACAGCTCGAAATTTTAGGCACAAGAGTCATCATGGACACATGGTGATCGGTGGCCTGAAATATTTCTGAATTGGCAAACGATGCGTATCGGGTCATGTGCATATGTTGGTGAATTCAACATATCTAGACCTAGCTCTCTTGCTAACACACCTTTCCGGCCGGCAAGATCGGCTTTTTTAAACCCTAAGACAATACGTCTCAATCAGTAGTAAAATTCCCGAGAAATTAGTTCGCTTCGTTGCACATTTCGTGTAGTAACCTATGAGAGTTTCTGTAAAGTATATCTGTGTTAATTAGTAGTCATAGTTATTTCATTCAGTGCTAACTTGGCAGCGATCGATGTGCACAGGAAGAACCAGGCAAGGAAGGTGGTGTGCATCCCGGCGCCGACAGCGGCTGGTGGAAGACCCAGTGCTGGGGAAGTGGTTCCTTCTGATCTCTGGGCTTGGAGGAAGTACGGCCAGAAGCCTATCAAGGGCTCTCCCTACCCAAGGTATGTGCACATAAATTACTAACTAATTTGGGTTTATGTTTCAAAATAAATTGATTAATTAACCGTGCTTCTTTGCACAACTGTGTCGTTAGCATCTAACAGAGTCTCGGTGCTTAAAGACGAGGCGTTTTTGAAGTGATAAGAGTAAATATTAAATCTTTTGGTTATACGGTCCATCATTATATAATTCCTAACCTCCGCATTGTGTCTGCATGATCGATGCATAGATGTTAAAATTAACTCAAAGGATAAACAAATGGTTTAGCTAGCTAGGTTGCAAACTTCTATACCCAATTAATTCTTCCGCCTATAAAAGATTGCCATTTTTGGGGGATGCACATATCATAACAGAGAAATGTAAATTTATGACATTTTAATTATGCTTAACAGGCACACCTAAATATGTCCGGCGTTCATTTAATTATCCTTATTCCAAATATATACTGTATAATTTTTCTCAAGTGCATTAGCACAGGTTTCAATAATTTATTGAGAAAAGATTATTTTCATGACTTGTACACGGATTTCCTTATTTTCACGATTTGTACAAGGGTTTTCTTATCCTTGTCTCCACCACCTGATGCTCTCCAAGATTCGTGGCTGACCACTAGCTAGCTAGATTAAGGTTCTGTTCTTTTGAGCTGAACTGAACGACTGAAATGACTGAACTTCGAGAGCTTTGAGATAGTTTTGATATTCGAATCCATTTCGTTTGACTTGCTTTTTAAAACGTTAGGATACACTTTCAAAACAGCGTAAAAACGGATTAAAAAAACTCAAAATATATGTCTTTTCAAAATGTAGATAAGTCGTTAAGCTTTTAAACCGTTAAGCTGAAAAGAACAGGGCCTAAGTTTATAGCTAAATCCTAGAAAATCGTTTTAATTCATGTGATATATTAATTTACCTTCTCTTAAAATCCCAGCAGCGCATAGAAAGTCAATAAAATTGTATGAGGGATATATAAGGTAGATATAAAAATAGCCGCACTTTGTTTTCTAAGGCATATTTTGTTGGCGTATATATATATAAGCACGTTTCAGAGCAAGCACACAATATTGTGTATGTACGATTGTACGTACGTGCGTCGTGCAATATATACTGGTTGTAATAATTTTTTTTTGATACAATACTGGTTTATGAAAGTTTAACGCAGACTTGAGTCTAACAAATGTTCTTATTGGTTGACACGAACGATATATATCCAGAGGGTATTACAGATGTAGCAGTTCAAAAGGATGCTCGGCTAGGAAGCAAGTGGAGCGCAGTCGGACTGACCCCAACATGCTTGTCATCACCTACACCTCCGAGCACAACCACCCATGGCCGACCCAGCGCAACGCCCTCGCCGGGTCAACTCGATCTCACCACGGCAAGAACAGCAGCGGCAGCTCAGGTTCGAAGAGCTCACAGAACGAGAAGCAACAGCAATCAAATGTTAAGGAAGAGCCAAAGGATCAGGTCGCGACGACGACGACAACCACTAGCACAATCACCACCACAGCTAGTACTACTTCTCCTGTAATTGTGAAAGAGGAGACATTGGCTGCAGGATCATCAGAAGCGATGGAGAGAGTCATGGATACTGCCGGGGTGGTAGACCACAGTGAACTGATGAACCATGTATTCAACGAGAGCTACAGGCCGATGATACCGGAGGCTGGCCAGCCCGACGATTTCTTCGCCGACCTCGCCGAGTTAGAGTCAGATCCCATGAGCCTGATATTCTCCAAGGAGTACATGGAAGCCAAGCCAAGTGGTGGAGAACATGCCCAGGAGAAGGCAATGTCTAAGGACTTGGATCCATTCGACATGTTGGATTGGACTACAGCTACTTCTTCGGCAGGGAGCTCATTTGAGCAAGGGAAAAGAGGTTAATTAACCCTCTGAAACAATGCATGCAGGACTCATTCATATGGTTACATACACCTGATCCCAAGCTAAATAACATTAAAGATTACCCCAATATCAACAAGGAAAGATGAGAGTTTTTATCATTTTTTATTTTCTTCATTTGTTTCTTTGCTTCTTCTTATCGTTGTGTGACAGATTGAAATTTTGTTCAATCTAGACATGAACTTTATTTCTAGGTTTGTGTCAGTATGTACTTACAATGATCCTCTCTCTCTTTCTCTCGGCTCTCGGCTCTCGCTGTGTGTGTCGTGTGGTGTCTGGTTTTTCAGTGTTTATGGTTATCTAACTGAAGATTATATTCTATGTGACTGAAGAAGAGAATAGACTGGGCGAGAAAAGTGGGGGATTGGAGCTGAATGCGATAGATGGAACTGAAGAGTAGGAGAGACCCACATCCTTGGCTGTGATGTGACAGAAAGCTGAGGCATGCAGCTCGCAACGCAAGTGTTATCCTCAATAACACTAACACACACATACGTACACACACCATGAATCACTCACTCTCTCAAAGGTGGCAGAACAGTGCATGTCTCTGTTGAGAATCTGAAACAATAGGGGAGGGAACAATAGCTGGCCTCTGGCTTGCATGAGGAGGGCATATGTTGGATTCGCTGGCTGGTACATATTTTTGTCTCTTCTCTAAAGGAAGTACTGCATTTACTTTCCCTGTTCTTCTAAAGACTCACCCTATAGGTATATATACTACTACAACTACTACTACCACTGCTACTACTCCCCTCACGGGCTCACGCTCATGCATGCGTACATAAGTCTGTACATGATCAGTGTACATGTGATATAGCACTGAGCATTGAATAATGATGCGTGCGTTTATTTAGTCCTCCATATGGAGCAAGCTGAATGCATGCCCTAGCCATCTCCTGCATCAGAGTAACAAGCGAGGTGGCCCGCGTTTTTGTGCGGCTAGATTTGTTTTGGTATATAGTATTTATCTCTAACCCATGATCTGTCTCTAATATATTATATCGGATTTAGAGTTTATCTCTAATATATTATATCAACTTTAGTATTTCATATGAATTTCTAATATTTTCTTTTAATCTAAGCCGCATAGATCTTTTGGTTTTTTTATTTATGTGATAATTTCTTGATTAATCTATGCTGTTATAATTTATGTGAGAATTTCTTTCATTGATTTAGGCCGTTATAATTTGGTCCCACAGTTGATCGAAAGGCTGAAATAATCTGGGTGATGGATAATTTCTTGATTAATCTAAGCCGTTACAATTTGGTCCCACAGTTGATCGAACGGATAAATAACCATATTATATCATCTTTAGTATTTAATCTGAATTTCTAATATTCCTCTTTTAATCTAAGCCATTATAATCCGGCCCCACAAAAATCAACAGCATAGATCTTTTATTTTTTTGTTTGATCTATGTGATAATTTCTTTGATTGATTTAGGCCGTTATAATTTGGTCCCACCGTTGATCGAGCGGTTGAAATAATCTGGGTGATGTGGACTAACGTGGTGGCTTCTTTTTCCCCTCCTTTATATATATAATAGATAGATAGATTTGTACAATTGTGCTTGCGCTACTGTTATACTCCTACATATGTGCATGCATGTCATACAATTAATTAAAGAACTAGCTTAATTTTCAATCCACAACATTTTCTAGCTAGGGAAGGTAGATCCTTAATTCGGCCGACAGGATTAACACCATTTCCCATCCATCAATAGTGATGCACAACAGCACAAGCCAGTAGGGTCAGTCGTTTTGAATACGTACCCTGCTCATCTTTGTTTCGCAGTCGGTATCTGTTTGGGTGGTGTGTACAACGCGCGTGCGCGCGAGGACTAATGCATGCACGATGCTGCCTGGGCGAGCATGTGCACGTGTCTTATGGTCAAATATATCCAAACGTAATTAAGTGGCGTCATTGGGTCGATGTATGACATGTACGTGCAACCACCCGTCCGTAACGTAAGTGCAATGTACTGGTAGTCGATCCGGACGAGAATGTTTTTCTTTTGGATATCCATGCATGCATCTTGCATTGCTAGCTGTCAATTAGTAGTTATTACGAGAGATTGCTATTAATTAGTCGGCTGAAAACGAGCGTTGATTTCAGTAGGTGTTGATGACCGTTCGATGGACTCAGATTTATTGGCTCTCCCAAACCCTAAAATCAATCCCCTCCTCCCCGGCTCCCCCCCCCCCCTCTCTCTTTGGGATTTGTATCCTCTGCAGTACTACAGAGGGACAGTTCTCTCACTGCATGTGGGTCCGGTTCTCTCACTTCATGTGGGTCAGGCCCACATGCAGTGAGAGAATTGCCCCTCTGCATGCAGTGACTGCACAGGAACTGTTTCCCTCTCTTTGTGTCAGCAGCTCTTCTATCTCGCTCGCTGCTGCTCTGGCTTTAGTGCCATAGGCGCATGGCCAGGTGTAGTCATGACTATAAGTTATCAAAGGGCAGCAGTCGTGCATGATAGACAAAGTTATGATATATTGGCGGAGTATAGGTGACTGGTTAATTAGGGAGGAAGAGAGATATACAGTGAAGCAACAAGGGCACATCGCCGGCAGTGAGTGGGTGTCTAGCTAGTGAGGACAGTGGCAGTGGAGATGTATAGAGATTCAGTCCCGGGGGCGAATATAGGAAAACAAGTCGTTGGGGTCGTCAGGGTCATTTTAACACTAAATAACTATGTTTAAACTTTAAATTGTAGGTTCATATGTATATATACTAATAGGGTAGCAATAAACAAGAAGGGCTTGTTTAAAAGGCACCGGGGCCGTTTGACCCGGTACTAACACTATAGATCCTGTAACATCCCAAATTTTCAAAACCAAATTTGGCACGTTAATAATTTCATAAAAATGCATAATTTGAATATTAAAACGACTTAAGCATTGTAAAATCATCATGGCATCATTATTGCATTCAACCTTCTGGAATTGGTTTGAGTCAGTAATTTCAAAGTGAAAATCATTGTCTTGGGTGTCAGTTGTTTAAAAGTATTTTAAATAAATTGTGTTAAACTTTTGAAAGAAGAAAAGAGAAAAAAAACAATATCTGAAAATAAAAAGAGAAAAACCACCTCTTCTTCTCCTCTCGGGCCGAGTCTCCCCCGGCCCAGCTCTCCTCCCGCCTCTGCCTTCCCGCGCGGCCCATCTCCCCGGCCCAGCTCGCTAGCTAGCGCCTCCTCGCTGACCAACGGGCCGTGCCTGTCTCTCCTCACTCACTCACCGATCATGGACCCCACGGTCAGATCCTTCCCGTCATTTTCCCTTCCTCGCGAGTGTGTCTCGCTCTCGGCTCTCCTCTCGCCTCGCTCTCCTGCAGCCCCTTCCCGCTCCTTCTCACTCCCAGGCCGCGCGTTGCCGCTGCAATACCGGCAGTCCGTCGCGCTGCGCCGCCTCCGCTTCTTGCCTTCGGCAAGGCCTCGCCGACCGCCTCGCTTCTGCAAACCGCCGCTGCCCGCCATAACTCCCCCGTCGCGCCGTCGCCTAGCTTATTACTCCACCGCCTACCCTCCGCCAGCGTCGCCCGTACGCTTGGTGCCACCTATTACCCCGGAGACCGCGCCTTGACCATGCCCTGCCGCGCCATCGCCCTCGCCGCCAGTGCCGCCCTGGCCGCGCCATCGTTTCGCCGCCGCTGTTGAGCAATAGCAAAGGTCTATCGGTGTCTCCCCGCTCGCTGTGCTCACCGGCGACTTTAATATCGAGCCGTTTCCGCCGAGCCGCCATCGCCTATAAACCCGCCTGTGCTACCTGTTTCTCTCGCCTAGCGCCAGGTTGCGCTCGCTTCTCCTCGGTGAGCTCCTCTTGGCTACCAGTGTAGCACCGTCGTCTCCCCTCACCATCTCTCTCTCTCTCAGAGTCCGGCGCCGCCAGTCAAGAAGCACGCCACCACCGGATCCCCTGCTCGCGCCAGATCTCGCCGTCGCACCGCCTCGGGTGAGTCTCGATCCACCGCCGAGACCGTCGTTAGCATCGCCGTCGCCTCCTCTTCCTCTCCCCGCGCGGAATCGGTCGCCGGTGGCCGGTCTCGCCCCGCCCGTCGCTTGCCGTCGCCTCGGTCCGAGGTTGACGACGATGGGGGGAGAAGGGAAGGTTCCCCCGTTTCGGCGTTGGGTCGTGGGCCTCGCCCGGTGCTGGGTCGACCGGTTTAGCCGGATGGCCCTTTTATTTTTTTAAAAGCGAATTCAAATGGTTCTAATAGAAAAGATTTTGTGTAATATATTTAGGCTCTCCCAAAAATTATGTAAAAATGCTCAAAAATACTTTGCAGCAATCTGGATTTTATAAAAATGTTAAATCTATGCTGCACCCTTGTAACCATTGCATTTCCAATAGTTCAAATACTTAGGTTCCATTATCTCATGTGCATACAAAATAAATTAACATCTTTCTCTTTAAAATAAAATGCATAAAAATATTTTATGCCTGATGTACTGCTTTTCATTTGTATGTTTGGATCGTGCTCGAGTAGGGGGCCAAGGTGCTGTAGACCCGACCGACGTCGCTGGTTGTTCCTACCCGTCGTCCGACCAAGGCAAGTCCCCCCCTTTGATCATATTGAGAAGCCATTTTCGGTTATTTAGAAAATATTTATTAGATTTGAAAATATGCATGCTAGTTTAAAGGATAAACGCCGTATTTGCTAGAATTAGTTATTATGCCAAATAGAAAAGGTAAGAAATATGGTAGGATAAACCTAAGGTTAAAAATATGAATTGCTCATATTTAAACGCCTTGTTGAGGTAGGATAATTGCTTAAAATCATTTATGCGAATGATGCAATCATTTGTGTGAAATGAGATATTGTTGAGAAATGTTTGGGGAAGGATGATTTAAAGGATAGCGCATCAAGGGTGACGCTTGATAGGAAAAGATTTTCCTCTTACCCCAAAATCTTTCCGACTAGGGAGATATTTTGTCAGTTGGTGCAGTATGGCACCGGGTTTTACTGGGCTAAAATATAAACTCTCCCCTAGTCTAAGGACTGCTCATCCTATAATCCTATGAACGGAGCCATTACAGTACGACCTCGAGCTCCGGTATGGGACGGACCCGATCGTTGGCCCTCGTGGTTGATGGTCTTGTGGCGAAACATCGTCTGGGTGCGTAGCCTCTCGAGGGTAAAGCGTACCCACTCTGCAGAGTTAAAACTGTCATGATAGCCGTGCTCGCGGTTAAGAGCATGCGATGTGACTGATTATATGGTAGATTCTTCATTTAAAACCATTTTTGAAACAGGGATTTAAGCAAAGGAGTTGAGAAAGGATTTGAGAAAGGTTTTGAGAAAGATTCCGTTTGAGCTGGGAGCCACCGGTGATATTCCGAAATGGGTATCGGCCTATCGGAAAGTGTCACGCGGAAAACCGGACCCGGCAAGTTTGGAGAAAAGAAAAGAAGAAAGAATTTTGTTCTCGCTATGGCACTGAGGCCAAGTGGCGAGAACCGTTTGAGAAGAGCCCAAAGGAAATGTTGAGATTCAGGGTTTCCAAATTGCTTTGTCAAAACTAGGATAAATAAATGCATTTCTGCAAAATATCCTAAGCCCTCCTCTTGTACTAAACCCCATCCAGTATATATTCTCGACTTGCGAGTACCTTTGTACTCACCCTGTTTTTTTCCTTTCCCTTTAAAACTTCAATACCATGGAGCTCCCTACGACTGCTTTGAGGAGGACTCGGACTACGAGGAGGAGGAGGACTACGAAGACGAAGAGTAGGGTTGCGTGTCGCCACCGCCGTTGCGTGGATTAGCCTGCTAGCTAGAATAAAGTCGCTATGCTAGGACCACAATGTGACCGTCTGTAACTCAGATTCTCGCCTGCGTGCCATGCTTGATATACTTAATCAGGACTCTTTTGGGACCCGTAGTCCCTATGTTGTAATAATGTAATTCGAAGGCAATGTATCAGTTCTGTTTATGTGTGTACTAGCCATGATCTGCTGGGACTAGTACTGTTTAACACATTAGGGCTCGGTCATTTAGACCGGGTCCGACAGATCCGCCCCTAAGCCTTACCAGAGGGGATGGGGCATCTAAGGAGGTGGTGGGTGAGTAGGAGAAGGGAGAAGCACTAGCAATTGAGATTACTAGTGATATCTCAATTTAGCCATATGGTGACCTGTGCGTGGTGCAAATGCGACACTAGTGATGGAAGAGATTACTTCACCTCTTAAAAAAAATTAACATAACAAAATATAATAAAATATAAATTTTAACTCGTAAAAACAAAAAAACATATACTCACAAAAAAGTTTCATCACCCTAAGAATGATGTAGTTGTAAAATAATTCTCACTAATTATGCAATATATAGTGGTCCTTGAAAGCACGACATGGTCATCATGTTTTATCAGCATAACATCATGTTTCATCAGATATAATCAAATGTTCCACTAGTACTACATGTATGTGTGAAAGAAATTGCCTATGTTTGGAATAAGCGTCTGATTTCCCTCCTAAATCAGGCATCGATTTATAGCGAGACCCTTAAAATTTTAAATCTTTGCTATATAACAGTATAGCACTCTAAACTCAGGATATTTAGCCCTATATATAACACTGTCATATGTTGTGTCCTCATTTTAAATATTCAAAATGAATAAAAAAAATTAAAACGGTCCATAAAAATGTGATATGTCAAATACAAGAGTATTCCACATTTCTACTGCACAAGTTTTAAAATCCATAATTTAAAATATGAAATGACAAAAAATGAATCCTAAAACTCAACAAATTGAAAAACATTGTAAAACAAATTAAAAATAAAAGAAAAAATGATGCGATGAATATTATATATAGTATCGAAAAATTATGTTCACCAAATTCTAAATTGAATAGTTTAACATTTAAAATGCCAAACTCAAACAAATTTCTTAATTTCACTATTTAATTTGTATTTAGAATTTCATAGGAATAATTGTCGATATTGGAATTTTATGTGATGAATATAAGTGCATTCAACAACTCAACATTTCTTCAGATTTTTCCTAATTTGCTTTGAACTATTTTTAAGTTTTTTAATTAATTATATTTCATTTAAAATGTTAAATTATGGAATTAAAATTTATATAGTTGAACGCCCTTATATTTGGCATCTTGTTTTCCCCCTAAATTATCTTCTATTTATTTTGATTATTTTAAATGACGGTAGCATATTATAGTGTTATAGGGCTAAATATATATCATGAATTTAGAGTGGTATATAGCAATTAAAACTCTAATTTTTCATTGCTACGTAGAATAGTAGCCAATTTATTGTGATATATAGCAAATTTACCCTTGTTTTCTGTTGCTATCAACGAAAAACGTGAAGGACAAGGGGAGTACATACGTGTGTGCATCCGTAGCTAATAGAAATTAAGGTATTAATTCTCCTGTACTTTCTTTTTTTATAAATCTATTATATAATTAAAACAGGATCCAATGAAGTCGCCGTAATTCCCACGGTAATCAAAAAGAAAAAGAAAGATCTACACCGTTGATTGTCGTGTACCTAGATTATAACATGTTAGATTAAAAGAAATAAATTTAGAATAAAAATAAGAATTCCATGTCCGAATAAAAAAAACTGTTCGTATCAACTATAACAAAACTATAATAGAAATTTGAAATAAAAAATAATAAATATAAAGGTCCATGTCGTATTAAAAGAAAGTTAATATCGGCTTTAAAAAAAACTGCATAGATTTGGAGTAGAAAATAATAGGAATAAATGTACATCAAATTAGAGTATTGAGATAAATATAGACGTGTAAACACGCGGGACACCATTGCTCGTATATGTTATTAAGATATACAATTGACCAAAAAATTTGAAATTTTAGCTACAAATATACTATTTAATTGGATATATACAAGATTATTATATGTGTTGGCTAGTCTAAAAAACAGTAAAACCATAGTATTATAGTTTTAGTGGTTCCATTAAAAAGGTGACTAATGATCAAAGTTATATTTTACATATTTTTCAATATTTTAAACAATAATTATTTTAAAAACCCAAGTGCATAGTTAGGTGGTGTATGTACAAACTAGACCTGTTCATGGACAGCCTAGCCTGGACCCGCCCCGATTTTTTAGGCTAGGTCGGGCTTTCCATCAGGCAAGACTGAAGCCAAGATTTCAAGCCCAGTAGAAAAAATGGACTAGGCTTTGGATTCCCTTTGACACAAAAATACCATATAAAAATTTAGACCGGATGTCGAGCTTTTGCTCGGGCTTTTAGGCTAGGCTCAAACTGAAGTTCGTTTGAAAAAAAATCAAGCTGAACTTGGCGTGGGCTTGGCTGCAGAGCATTGGGCTTTTTGAAGCCTGGTTGAAAGCCCAACCCATCCCTCTAGGCCACCGTCTTCCCGACTTCCCTCTAGGTAGGGAGAGAGAAGGGTATGCGAGCGACAGTGACATGATCGTCTGGACAGATAAGCTGCCATGCAGACAAATGGCAATTATTAAATCCGTTAAGCAAAACCACTTGTTGAGTAAGCTTTTATTCTTCCGTTCTTCAGTCTCGAGTACCCAAACTACTAAGCATGCGCAGCAGGCGCGCTATCACCGCGGCCGGCATCAACGCCAGTGACGGGCGGGAGAAAAATTCCAAAACACAGGCGGGCGGACAAGAGGGCGGGAGTATTTAACCGGTGATGCAGGCCGCGTGATGCCGGCTCTGCTGGCCATGCTCACAACCACAAAATATGCCGGCCGCTCGCCGATCATAATAGCGCGCGGCCTATATGTACAGCCGCTCTATCGCGCGAAACAGCAGGCTAGCTGGGGTCGCTCGCTCGTTCCCGTCGTCCGCGCGCGCGCGCCCCGGGGGGGTTCGATCGTCCGCAGCATCATCATCATGCTCGCGCGCGCGCTCGGAGCGGGCTGCCGCGCGCGCACGTAAACAGATGGAACAAAACACGGCGATCGTACGCAGACCCAGCCGTACTTTCGCCCGGCCACTCGATCGATCGTCCTCGCCCGTGTGGTCTGGGTCGCCACCGTCGCCGTCGCCGTCGCGGTCGCGGTCGCGGTCGCGGTCGCGGATCTCCTGTGCGGGCGTTGTGCAGCGCATGCATGCAGCAGCGACGATCGGCTGTGATTGGGCTGTCAATGCGATCGATGCGTCCAATAATTTGGCATTTACGCGCGCTGGGGCACACCCTGTCGACCCCGGGCGGTCCGATCGCCGCGCGCGCGCTGCCATCGACCAGCAGTGGTGGCACTATGCCACGCAACCTTAATTGATGCCAAGAATTGAATGGGGTTGTAGCAAGCCGGCCGCAACAAGGAACCCCCTATACCGGCACATATGAATGTGCAGACTCCAGAGGAGATCGACGCTGATTCATTGCATGCATGCATGGCATCCCTGCATTCCCTGCCTCCCTGCCTCATCGGTCATCGCCCCGTTGCCTCATGCCTGCATGATGGCGTCGCAGACCCTTTTGCAGATGCCTCTCGCGAGAACAAATTTAAGAGACGGGGGACGTTAACGCAGGTGCTGGGCCTGGGTGCCTGGGAGGCTCGGAGCCCACACTGCAGGGTGGCATTTTTTTGGAGCATGACCTTTAATACTCCTACTTGCTACTAGTTACGACTAGAGTAATAGTGCTTCTTAAATAGTGAACACAATAAATCACTGAGACCAAATGTTTTTTCCTACCTTCTCCTTTTAGGCTTATACGGAGTAAATAAAAAAAATAAAAGGGAAGCTCAGGCCTATATGCGCTCGTGCAGCCGCGACTAAAACACCAAAGTTTTTGTCGTGACCCAAATATTTTCAGACAACAGGAAAGGGGCCTACTAGCTTTCTTTTGGTAGAGGCCCATAAAAGCCTAGTACAAATGTGCAAGAGAAATGAAGCCCGCAATTCGGGTGGTTATGATCCATGATGTATGGCGCTCTACTGTAGCTGCAATCTAGTTCTATACTTGTCTCAAGGAGAAAGTGACAGAGCCTAGCTCTTAGCTAATAGACAATCTATAATGTATTACAAGGTGAATGCACACTATTACATATGGACCCAATTTAATTTTAGAGACAATACTATATCTAGCACTATTGAAGAGGTTGTCTATTTTTTTTCTCAAGATAACATGTCGATTTCTTTTAGCTCGCACCATTGGAGATGCTCTTACTGGCTTACTGTAGTTTCAGTTTTGTTGGGTACATGATTCTTGGGCAGTTGGGCTCATGTAGTAGCCATTTGCTCTGTTCAACTGTTCCTATGTGCAATCTTGCATGGCCTAGCCAGCGCCGTAATGGTTAGTACCGTACGTTTGTCATTATTTCTCTTGTGGAGGTTTGGGAGAGGAGGCGACAGAGATGGGGTGTGCTGTAGGACGGAGCTAACAAGATCGGTGATGGGAATGAAAATTCTTTATGTCAGGGTCGCGACCAAGACTGCTGCCTTCCTAGTCATTGCCATCTCCTCTTTCTCTTTCGTCTTTGCCTATTGCTCCCTTCTCGCTGCTAGCGCCTTTTTCCGTGTCACTACCCCCTGCCGCCGCCACCTCCCCCCTTGGGGCTCCAATGGCGAACATCCTCTCAGTAACTGCGGCGAAGTAGGGAGGGCAAAGCGAAGCGTGAGATGGGATGGGGTGGGTGGTCTGCTTGTGCCTTGAAGTCGGGTTTCCACCTTCGGGCGGCGTTGCACACGGGAGGCCATAGGGGAGGTGCGGGGTGTTGGATACAACTGGACGACTGAGAATGAAAGTTGATAACATCATCATCATCATCATCATAAAAGAGCTTTTTAAATTGTAGAGATAATTCAGGCAGCGGCTAAAGTCCCTTGCCAGTTTCCAACAAAAATGTATTGAGGCCTGCGGGCCAACGGCTGTCATGAGTGTGCGTGAGGAGTTTAGTGGTGTGCTGAGTCATAGGAGGAGAAGATCTTGAGAGCTTGGGCCCAGTATTGTTGGTGGTTGACTCTTTTTTCAGAACGTGACTCGTAGATGGCATGTGATTTAGGCGTTGTTTGTTTCAGCTTAAATTAAATGAAATGAAAATTTGTTATTTTTGTATAAGCCAAATGATGTCATATTTGTAGCTATTTTTGTGGGGTTTTAAATAGTTCTTCTTAGAGTTTGTAAAATATTTTTCATAATTGTTTGAATTTTTAGAACGTCTTTCGAAGGAGTCACAAATTTGATATAGTAAAACTAAACTCAACTTTAATATAAAACAAACAAGGCCTTGCTCTCACCATTCCCTTGCTAGTTTCCACATGGCCGGGAATAACCGCTCAGCAGCACATGTTGCATTGTCGCAACGGCAAGCCCCGATCAGAGGTAACTTCCAGTAATGTGTCGGCATATTTTGAGCCTGGTTTTTTAAGGATTAAATTAAAATTAAAATCTATCATTAATTTTTTTGTATGAATCAAATGATTTATTACTTTGTTATCATTTTTATGAAGTTTTAAATGGTTTTTCAGAGTTACTAAAATAATTTTTAATATTTTTTTGGGCTTTCCAGTCTTTTCTCAAGGGATCATATTTTTTCTATTATATGTTTTAGTTGATTTTAGCCAAAAATATATAAGCCTGGCCTCTTCACCGACCATGTGGCCATTGCTCGAGCTCATGCGCCTAGGCCCACTCTGATCTAGGGTTGCCAGTATCGTGAATAAGCTCGTGGCTTTCCACCATGCTTATGTGTCGATGGTGATGGTAAGGGGCGACTTACGACAGAGAAACAAATCAGTTAGCTCCTCGCCTACCGTTGAGGTTGCCATCGACAGAATCGACCTAAAATCTTCGGCATGACTCAAATCTCTTAACGATAGGGAATTAGGGGATGAGGTCCATGGGGACATGTGGGATCCATATATTTTAGGGTGTATTTTAGAGTTAAATATGGTGCAAATACTTATTTTGGTGATATTTCAACAGAAGAAAGGGTTAAAAGGACTATAATGGCACATATCGAACAAGTGTGACATTTTAATGGCATTTAACTAATAAGCCATTTTATAATGGCATATCTCAGAAATTGTCACTTTATAATGACATATGTCAAATTTTCCCAATATTCTAAAAGATCGACCGGTTGCTTCCGCATAAAAGAAACATGTGATTGATATATAGCAAATAGACAAACTATTCAATGAGCTAGATATAATATTGTTTATCAAATTTAATATAGATTTATATATAAGATTGTATAAGATTTGTACATAAGATTGTATAATTATCTTGTAATTTATTATAAACTAACTTCTAGACAAAAAACTAATCTCTCATCTCTGTTCCTCTTATCCACGTAAGAAAAAGGACAGGAACACGGTCTGGCTCAGTTATTTGCCAATTTATCTGGGATACTTATATATGCAAACAAGAATTAATTTCAAATGTTTGATCTGAATGGCTGAACAGTTAAACAACTAAAATGATTGGATTCCGAAAGCTTCTCGAGGTAGCTTTGAGATTTGAACCCATTTCGTTTGACTTAATTTTTAAAGCGTTAGGACCAACCTTTGAGACTACAAAAAACAGACTCAAACTGTCGGGGATTAGATCACGGCCCATAGCCATGGCCCACTCCCTGACGGCCCAATCGAACAACTGCCAGGCCCGGCTCCTGGAAGGTTCTATCAGCCCATGTGCATCTGCCAACAGCCTCTGGGTCAGCACGGTGAGTAACGGCCTAAGATTCCTGTTTGAGTCCGACTCGAACAGAGTTCTGCACGGCTACGTGAAGACCCGGACGTTGGTTTCCCGGATTGGATTAGGAGTCGTGATCCCCAAGACTAGGAGTATGCCTTATCTGCCTCGGGATGTATTTGGCATGTATGAGTTCGTTACGATCTCGTAGTTAGCCCGGCCCGATATTCCCTCGGTAGGTCGGTTTGCTCTGCACTATATAAACAAGGCCCCTACGGCGTGTAGAGGAGAGGACTTAGACGCATCTGGCATCTAAGATTACTTTGTCGCATACTCTTCGCTTGTACACCATAATCTCGCCGAGACCTGTTCGTCTCGTCGAGCCACCTCTTGTATTCATCTATGATATATGAGAAAGGCTGGACGTAGGGCTATTATCTCTCCCGAGAGGCCTGAACCAGGATAAAACCATCGCTCTGCTCGTTGTCGTCGCATTGTTTGGCGGTCTCCAATCTCAATCTTCAAGAACCTTAGCGACTTGAGATCGATATCTCAACCGTCCGACAACCGGCGCCGACCGTGGGAGACGCAGACGAGCATGTCGAACTCCATCAGCGATCTGTAGATACTTCCCGAGGGCTACGACTCGGCGACGGATGTCTCATCCCCGCCGATTCAGACGATCTGCTCGGTCTCGAACGCTTCCGCATCCGGCGCGATGTCTCCGCTTACATGGCGTAGATAGCCTCGGATCGCACTCCGCCATCGACATTTACTCACGGAACCGATGATCTTTACGACGGTTTAGATTTGTCGATTCCAAGGCTATGTCGGTAGATTCCACTGTGGAGACACAAATGATGACACCGTCTAGCGTATTTTCGCATGGCCCCCACAAGATTAACATGGCCGATGTAGGAACCTCGAGGATCCCGCGACGGCCGTGGCGGCCGGCGAGGTCGGGCAGATTAACTCGCCGGCATCAAAACGAGGTCAAGCAGTCGCCGCGAGCAAGACGCTATTCGCCGCAACCTCGACGATTCCATCAATCGACCTTAGCACGGTTTCGCGACCGTGTAAGTGATGGCGTCGCGACCCACCTCGCGTCGGCGCTAAGTCTCCCCGCTGAAGCTTCCTGTTGGTCAATTCGCGGATCGGACTCGATCAACAAGAACGCGGATGGTTCAGGATCCGGGACCCATAGATCAAAGTCTAGAACGGCTCGGCTATAGCAACGGTCCTTAGATCCACCAATCAAGCGATCTCGCCCGCATGGGCGTCGTTAAGCGTCTAACCTAGAGCGATCGGTCAAGGCCTAAAGTCTCTAGGAGAAGTCAACAACTCCTCCAGTGCGCAGCAGCCAAATCGCCGAATGATTCGGACAGCTCGATCGAACGCGTGACCCCCGCCACCATCGGCGATCATCGTCCATGAGCAAGCTACCGTGGTCGCCGCCGCCGCCAAGTCCTCGTAGTCATCGCGACCACGGGGCAAGCGCCGCGACGCGATGATCACGGACGGTCCCCTCGTGAGGAGCGTCGCCGCCACCACGAGGAAGGCGTGGTGGATTGTCCCGAGAGAGTTTCTCCAGTCGAGTCATCCTGCTCAGCAGAGTTCCTCCGCGCCAGCAGGCCAACGCCTTCTCAAGACTAGGTTCTGCGGGGAAGGTGGTCGGTCATATGCTCGGGTCGCGGGGCTTTCTCGACGAGCTTCGAGCCGTCCGGTGGCCCTCAAAGTTCAAGCCCGGTCACATGGAGAGTTACAATGGGACTCGTAACTCGAGGAATTCCTTTCCATCACGCTCACGGCCATCATGGCGGCGGGGTGACGAGCTCGTTATGGCTAATTACCTCCGATCGTCCTTGAGGGTGCCGCTCGGGCGGGTCGTTCAATCAGCGGGAGGGTTCCATCACTCATGGAACCAGCTTTGTGACGCTCGATCGCTAATTTCCGTGAGTCATTACGTGCGTCTCGGTAAGGAGGATGATCTGCACGGATGATCCGGATGAACGGGAGACCCTCCGCAACTTCGTGAAGCGTTTCATTAAGATCCGCAACACGATCCCGAACATCTCGGATGAATCTGCTGTCCGCGCTTTCAAAAACGGAGTCCGCGACGAAGCGGCTCACCCAGATCTCGAGATCAACGAGACTGGACCGCCAACGACTGTTCAAGGCGGTGGATCATATGCCAACGCGGCAGAGCGCGTCAAGATCTAAAAAGACGTTCGACAAGGGCGCGCCGCCCGACTGGTGTGGATGAGAAGAAGAAGAGCAAGATCAATGTTCCCGTGACAAGAAGTCCCGAAGAAGAAGAACAAAGGTGATGCGAACAATACCGTCGCAGAATGGATCGCGACCTCCTCCCAAGGATGGGCGTAAGAAGCCCAACAATAATTACAAGAGCAAAAGCACCTTTCGGGGAGGCGGACAGGCAAGAAAGGTCCGAGTGACCGATTTTGCAAGTTCCACCAAAGACTACGGGCATGATATACGCCATCAGAGAACTTGGGCGCAAAGCTCAAGATTTCTACAACGGCAAGGGCCCAATGCCCACCCCGCCTCAACAAGGTGATGCCAGGTAAGGCTAGCGCCAAACCGACGATGGTGATCGGAAGATGATGATGAATATCAAGAGCCCGTGAACCATATCGCCGTAATTTTCGGCGGCCTCGGCTTACACCTCTCGGCGCAGCCTCAAGGAAGCTGCTCGGGAGGTCCACAACGTCGAAAAGGCAAAACCTCAGCCAGAATCGATGAAGTGGACTGAGGTCCCCATCTCCTTCTCTCAGGAGGATTGCCCCACTGGGATGACCAAGCCTCAGCGGCTCCCACTGGTGGTCGCCCCGACCATCAGCAACGCGAGAATTGGCCGTGTCTTAGTGGACGGCGGGAACGCTTTGGACTTGCTTTTCGCTAAAGTCTTGGGCGAGATGCAAATTCCTCGCTCCAAGTCAAGGAAGTCGCAATGCCCTTCTCGGAATTGTTCCGGAGAAGTCATCAAGCCGTTAGGCGAGTTGTCCCGCCTGTCACCTTCGCAACCCAAGCAACTTCCGGACGAGTTGATCACTTTCGACGTGGTCGACTTCCCATCGGCGCATAACGCGATCTTAGGCGAGCCATCTCTCGGTAAGTTTATGGTCGTGTCCCACCACGCTACCATTGCGTGAAGATACCGGTCCTAACGGTGTGATCACGGTCAAGGGCAACCGCAGTCGCTCGATTGCGACGAGCGATCCCTCGCCTGGTCGACTAACTTCCGCCACATGTCTCAAGTCCCGCAGACCAAGTCTCAGACGCCCTAGGGTCTCCTTCACCAGAGGAGAAACTAAGGAAGTTCCACGCCGCTGATGATACTTCCAAGATAGCTTCACTGGGGCCAACTCGACCCCAAATAGGAAAGCGAAGCTCATCGCCTTCCTCCGAAGCTAATCGCGATGTGTTTGCTCGGAGCCATCGACATGCCCGAGTCCCAAGGAGGTCATCGAACACAAAGCGGTCCGTCCGGCCGACAAAAGCTGTTTCGCGGAAGTTTCGCCGCTTTTGAATTCAGCGGGATCATCAAAGATCGCCAGCAACCGCCGCTACGGGTTCATCCGCGAGGTTGATCACACCAAGTGGTTAGCCAACCTGTCATTGTAAAGAAGAAAGGCGGCAAGTGGAGGATGTGTGTCGATCACACAGATCTGACGCCGCTTGTCCTAAGGACAATTTCCGCACGCCTCGATTGACCACCGGTCGATGCGATCGCGGATGCCCAGATTATTGAGTTTTTTGGATGCTTACTCAGGTTATCACCAAATAAGCATCTCCCCCGAGGATGAAGAGAAGACGCCTTCATCACCCCTTTCGCACTTTCGCTATACGACCATGTCTTTCGGTTCACAAAATGTTTGGTGCCACGCCCAGTAGCAATGGAGAAGACCTTCCCGAGCAATGTGGAAAAACACGGAGGTCTATGTCGACGACATAGTTGTAAAGAGCAAATATGCTCCAGATCATGTAAAAGACCTGGCAGAGACTTTTCATAATCTCACCAGGCATCGAATAAAATTAAATCCAGAGAAGTGTACCTTTGGTGTTCGATCTGGAATGTTGCTCGGTTATGTCATTGGCTCGCAAGGTATTTCGCCAACCCCGAAAAAATCGAGGCCATTGAAAATATGCAGCTCCAACTACCATAAAGGAAGTACAAAGCCTCACTGGGCGGATGGCTGCTCTAAACAGGTTTATTTCCCGTCAAGGCGAACGCGGGCTGCCCTTCTTTAAGGCCCTACGCAAGCACAATGGTTTCGAGTGGACGGAAGAAGCCGATAGATCCTTCCAGGATCTGAAGCGATACCTGTCCAATCCTCCCGTCTTGACTACCCCGCGGCATGGCGGCGGCTCCCATCAGTACCTAGGTTGCACGCCACAAGTGGTGAGCGCGGTCTTGACGGTCGAAAGGGAAGGCATACAGCAACCAATCTATTACGTGAGCGAGGTACTTCACGGATCAAAGGAGCGTTACCACGAGGTCCGAAGCTCCTCTATGCCTTGCTCATGTCCTCCGTGAAAGCTTCGCCACTACTTCCAAAGATCAAATAAATGGTCCCGACCACGTTCCCTCCGGGAGAAATCCTACGGAACAAGGAATCTAGCGGACGATAGCTAAGTGGCAATGGAATTAGCGAGTTTGATCTGTTATTTGTCGCCCAAACCGCTATTAAGTCACGTGTCCTAGCTGACTTTGTCGCTGAATGGACCTCGCCTACCAAATCCTGTGAAGCTCCCGAGCAACCCGATGAACCCCTTGACCATGTTTTTGATGGCTCGCAAGACCGGAAACTTCGGGGCTGGTTTTGTTCTCATCTCCTCTCAAGGAGAGCAACTCAATATTCTATCCAACTACACTTTGCGGCGACTAACAACACCGCAGAGTACGAGGCCTCCTCGCGGGACTAAGAGCGTGCAAGTCGCTTGGTGTCCAACGGCTAACTGTGAAGGAGATTCACAACCGGTCATCAATCAGTTAACAAGGAGTATCGGTCTGCGATGACTCAATGGCGCGATACTGGTTGAAGTGAGGAAGTTGGGCGGCATTTTCGATTTTTGAAGTGCTCTTCGTGCCGTGAAGGACAACTTCCGGCCGACCAACTATCCAAGTTCGGATCCTCATGCGAACTCGCTTCCGGCAGGGTGCTCGCCGAGCACCTTTACAAGCCCTCAATCACGTCTCCGGACGAGGCAACAGAGACAGGTGGTCTTGCTCCGTTATCGAAAGGTGTCGCGGATCGACAACGCCATTTGTCCGGACCTTGCGAGATGGGACCTGCCGATGACGGCCGAGCGTTCCGCCTTACAAGGCGTCTTGCTCCATACAAGCTTGTGGACGGCATCCTTTATCGCCAAGGTGCTCGGGAGTTCTCTCCAAGTGCATCTCGCAACAGAGGGTATGTTCCTTCTTAGGGACATACACGAGGGTGCTCGTGGCAACCACGCCTCCTTCGTAACTCGGTCGGCAAAGCGTTTAGCATGGGCTTTATTGGCCCATCGTTACAAGATGCCCGGTATCGTGACTAAGTGCAAGGCTTGCCAATTTCACGCCCGGAAGGCACACAAGCCCGCCCAAGAGCTCCAAACAATCCCCCCATCCTGGCCCTTTTCCACATGGGGTCTGGATCTGCTCGGTCCATTCCGTAAGGGGTACAAGGGCTATACACACCGCTTGTCGCCATAGACACTTTTACAAAGTGGATTGAGGCGAGCTCGTGTCGCCTCTTCACGCCAAAACGGCTGTTCGCTTTTTCAAAAGCAACGTGGTCACGCGCTTTGGGATTCCCCATAAGTCGATCACGGATAACGGTACCAGCCCGGCGAGCTATTCCAGAATATCGCGAGCAATTTGGGTACCAAGGTTCGTTTCGCCTCGTGGCACATCCACGAGCAATGGAGCAATCGAGCGAGCTAACGGACAGATAGCCTGTGGTATTAAACGGCGGTATTTGTCGCTCTCGGCGAGCACAAGAAGGCTCGGGTCGACGGTTCCTTCCGTCCTCTCGGGCAATTCGCTTTCTACGGCCACCGGCGACCGGGAAACTCCTTTCCAATTGGTCTATGGTGCGAAGCCATCCCGCCTACCGGTTGTACTCGGTTCGCCTCAAGACGAGCTCACCAACCTAGTTGACGACGAGCAAGAGCCTCCTCGATCTCAATCTCCTCGAAGGCACACGCGACCGGGCACAAGTCGAATGGCACGCTACCGGAAGCTCTTCGCGCACGCCGCCAAATCAGTTCGACCAAGGGTCTTGAAGGCGGGCGACCTCGTTCGCCGCCGTGTCGAGTAACTTGTCCAATGCCGAAGTTAACTCCTCGTTGGGAGGACCCGCTCACGGTCGCTTTCTTGCCGCCCGGGGCTGTTCGCCTGCTATGGAGGACGGAGAGAGTCGACCAAAGACTTGGAACATCGACCACCTTCCGTAAGTTCTTTGTGTAGGTCTTTTACGTGTTTGCTTAGCTTTGCGCTTTTTGTAAACTTCGCGCCTTAGTTCGTCCAAATCTCTCGGGCACCATGAAAAGTTCAATCCAATTCTTCATGAATCCTCGCGGCTCGTGCCCTTTTCACTATTTGTCTTCTCGCACTACTTTCTCTCTGTAACACTTGATGGTTGCCCGGTCTTGCTAACTCTTGGCTCCGCAATCTTAAGGATTTTTCCCTACCCGTGTCTAGTCTCGATAGGTTCCTAAACTCGTGGTTGCGTAACACGGCCTTTCCACCTTGCGGCTAAGTTCTCTCGTAAGCCCTCCGCCGAGAGCACTTATCGCTACGCGACCACTTGGCAAAGCTCGCTCGTAAGCCCCCGCGCAGAGGCACTTTTCTTGTTCGGTTACTCTCGGGCGCCTAACTTATGTCAACGAGCGATCGTGGAACAAATCGAGCAAGGTTCGGTGTCGCTCTTTCTCTCTACGACGTGCTCGAGTTCGCAGCTTAGGTTCTCGAGCATCGCCTGCATCTGGGGCTAGGGTGTCGCTTTTCTCTTGTGCACTGCTCGGGTTCGCAAACTCGTGTTTCGAGCAAATGCACAACGGGGGGAGTTAGACTAAGCGCCTACCGGTTTTCTTAAACTTCCGGCGCCGCCGCTTTTCTCTTAGTTTCGCTTAGTTCTTGTTCTTTTGTCGCTCTCTCTTTGCAGGAAAAGGGTAAGTCTTATTAACAAAATTTGCGGTACAAAAGTCCATCTCGGTTCTGACCCTCTGACTACCTAGAAGCGAGTTGCTCCTTGAGCTCCTCGATCACTTCCTTAAAGCGCAGGACTTCCCTCGGGCTTTGAACCCTCTCTCGGCCTCACTCGAGACGATCGGCTTCCTCCTTGCTGCTCTGGCCTCGCTCCGTCGCCTTCAGACGGAGAGCCTCGACTTCTTCGGTCTGGCCCGCACTGGTCGGTCGAGCCTCGCTCGACTAACTCATTGCTGCCGACGGTTTTGAGCTGCTCGTCCAGCTCCTTGACCTTCTTCTCCGGTGATCGCCTCACCGCCATCCTGCATCTCCTCAATCTCCTCCTGTGAAGCCCACGGGTTGAGATCTTAGCCCGAGTCCCGGATGTCCGCTCCTCCTTAGCGAGCTGGGTTTTGAGCTTGGCTTCCTCCGCGAGCTGGTTCCACCGATGGGACGCGTCGACAAGCTGCTCTTGAGCCACTTCGGCGGCCGGCTTCTCCTCCGCGGTGCTTTCGCCTTCACGGCTTCTTGTAAGCTCCTCGGCTTCCTTTAGAAGAGCCTCAGAGGAATGCCTCTCCTTGGTCTGCTTGGCCTTGAGCTTCTTCGCTTTCACCTTGGTAGGCTCGGCTTTGGGCAGAGCGTGGCGCTCTGCCCGGATCCCCTGTCTGGAGATGCTCCGGAGGACGCCAAGACTGGCGTTGCTCGATGGTGACCCCATCCTCGAGTTCCGCCATGGTATTCCTAAAGACCTGAGGGAGAAGATCTATTCAAAACACTTTGCGATAACACATTCAAACTGAGCAAGGTTTGGTCTTGGAGTTTACCTCGCCAAGCCGATGCTTCAATCCGCGGCGCAGGCGGTCCTCGAGGCCATGCGTTCTGCCCCGCTCATGCGGGATGAGGCGGCGCTCTTCTTGCCGCCGCCTTGTTCGCTCCTTCTTCTTGCGGAAGCGCATCTGCTCGGGTGCAGGAGTGACGGGCGAAGCACTTTCGTCTCCGCGCTCCTTCTCCTCTTCCTTTTCTTCTTCCGCCTGAACGTCTTGGCGAGGCGGAGCCACTCCGCGGGTGGCGCCGTTGTTTCCGGCGGGGCGACTTGCGCGACCTACTGGGGGCTTCTTCATGTTCCGGGCGGTGGGGTTTCCACCTTTCACGGAGAATCCCGTCGCCTCAGGGGTGAGCTGCCCCTGCGACGAAGTGCCTGGCAGGACCGGCTGCTCGGTCCTGCCCTGGGCAGCTTCCGGAGCCATCGCCTTGGCACCGAAGTCCGTGGCGCCGCTTGCCGCTACTTTTGCCTCCAGTAGCCCCATCCGCCTTTGAGCGTCGCCGACCGCTCGCTGAGCCCGACGGCAGAGCTCCACGCCGCCAGCTTGTCCTTGAGGCACGCTAACCTCATCGCCCGTGAAGCACCGTGCAGGTGCTCCGACAGCAGCGACCGCTCGAGCGCCTCCTCGACATCATCCGTGGCGATCTCTCCTTGGGCAGCTGATAAAAAAAAAAAGATCGTCGTTAAGTCTAACGCGGTCAGAAGGTTGGAAGGTCTAAAGATCGATTCCTACATACCTGCCGTGGAAGGCTTGGTCCTGATCTTCTTCGCCGGAACCTTCCGCCTCTTCCTCGGGGGCTCCTTGGCGGCTTCTCCGCCTTGGCCCTTGGGTGTTCAGGGCAACGAGCTCGGCTCCTGGTGAGCCGCGGCCTCTCGCAGCAGCGCAATAAGTTTTTCCTTGCGCGACTTCTTCTTGAGTCTCCTTTGCTCGGCGACTGTTGCAACCGATCCATGCGGCGGGGTGAGCTTGCGTAACGCCCGAGCCGAGGGCCATGGTCTTTACCTCTTCGTCGCTCTGCTTTCGGCGAGGAGGGAGGGCTTGGTCTCTTCCTCATTGGCCGACCGCGCGCCGCTTGGTCTCTTTCGGTACATTCCGTCGCCCTAGATTGGTCTCTTCGACAACTGGCGGCGCCGTGTCATGATGAGCTCACGTAGGCTCGGCCGCCACCTTGGGCTTTGTGGCGCTTTGGCCTTGCCCTTCTTCGCCTTCTCCTTCTCGGACCGGAGAGTTCCTCAACGATCCCTACAAGAATCAGCTTGGTCCTCCTGCGGCGTTTGAGAGGCGGACGTTAGCATTTAAACAACATTGCAAGTCTAGCAACATAGGCCGAGGATAAGTAATTTACCTCAAATGCAGGCGGACAAGCACGCTATGCGAGCAAGTGTCGCGCCACGCGGGTGACCTCCCGTCCTTCTTCGCCGCCTTGAAATATAGCGTCGACCCGCTCGGTCACCCATGTGTCGGTTGGCTTCTCTGCCCGAACAGAAGGGATTGTTAGTTCCTGTTCGGAGGAAAGAATGTATTTAGAGGTTGAGTCTTAAAGGCACTTACCCGTGCTCTCCCTCGTGATGTCTTCCCATCCCTCTATCTTGTAGAAGGGATAGGACCTCCTCCGCAGCCGATGACCAGACCACATCACTGTGAAGTCCCGAATGATCTCCCTGCCCGTGAGCCCAAGGCTCACGAGGGAGGCGATCTTCCTTGTCCGATACCAATCCTCGGCGGACATCTCCGGCCGAGGCATTGGGGTTCCCTTCGCCGGCGCCTTCCCGGTGAAGACGAGTCTGCTGTCGCCGCTCCGCTTGCTGTAGAACCACCTCACCCACCACGCGCCCATCTAGTCGAGCAGCGGTGGGCGAGGGTACGGCGCGTCGTCGGCGGTGGCCCGGAGCTTGAGGTAGTAGCACCCCAGCGCAGAAGCAGCGGAGCTGCTCCTTGTTACTATGTAGTAATGGAGGAACAGCCCCACCGGCGGATCGATGCCCAGATAGCCCTCGCACAGGTGTGCGAAGACGGCCATCTGGAGGATGGAGTTCGGATTGAGGTTCGCCACCTCCAATCCGGCCGATGTTCAAGAAGGCCTCGGCGAAGTCGCCTCAGAGACCTCAACCCAAGCAAAGGCAAACTGCTCAAGTCGATTTAACTCTCCTCGGCGGCTCCGAGTATCCTCCTCTCCGGCAGCCTCCACCTACCGGTGTCGATGTGGCCCTCTTTCTCCCAGATCCTAAGGTCCTCCTCGGTCA
Source organism: Raddia guianensis (assembly GCA_036346415.1). Taxonomy (NCBI): domain Eukaryota; kingdom Viridiplantae; phylum Streptophyta; class Magnoliopsida; order Poales; family Poaceae; genus Raddia; species Raddia guianensis. Next base: position 50,240,241 of record CM070537.1, read on the forward strand.
AGCTAGTGCCTGTGAATTTGGCCATAGCGTTTCCTGTATGGACGAAAGGTGGTTGGTGATGGAGTTTGGGTGCTTGATGCTGAGCGTGGTTGGAGCTAGGGCTTAGAGAGGAAAGGCGCGAGAGCAGAAGTGGCTGGCCGCGGGCAGCTTGGGTACTTTTATAGTCCCGTATACGCAGCTCTGCAACGGTTTAGTCTCGGAACGGCTAGTTTTTACTACAACGGCTAGGTAAAACGGTCGCTTTGTTTTCGCCAATGATGACAGAAGTTACCGTTGGAGTCTGCCAACGGCTATTTTTTCCGGTGTTTGCACTCAAGGCTAAGTGCTCGCTTTCGACAGATGTCGTTCCTCGACGAACGGAGTTGCTTCGGCCTTGTCGGTTTGTTCGGTCCCGAACAAGTTTTGTTCATTGAACCATAACCTGTTCGGCCGCTTGTTACATGTCTTTGTAGCAGGAAAAATACCCTCTTCGTGACTTTGAGTCTCAAGGGATGACCCCACTCTAGTGAGTTCTTCCACTTGAGTCTCGGGGCTAGCCGTCGGGATTAGATCACGGCCCATAGCCATGGCCCACTCCCCGACGGCCCAATCGAACGACTGCCAGTATGCAGCTCATGGAAGGTTCTATCAGCCCATGTGCATCTGCCAATGCGACCTCTGGCCGGCACGGTGCGTAACGGCCTAAGATTCTTGTTTGAGTCCGACTCGAGCGAGTTACAGACGGCCACGTGAAGACCGGACGTTGGTTTCGGATTGGATTAGGAGTCGTGATCCCCAAGACTAGAAGTATGCCTTATCTGCCTCGGGATGTATTTGGCATGTATGAGTTCGTTACGATCTCGTAGTTAGCCCGGCCCGATATTCCCTCGGTAGGTCGGTTTGCTCTGCACTATATAAACAAGGCACCTACGGCGTGTAGAGGAGAGGACTTAGACGCATCTGGCATCTAAGATTACTTTGCCGCATACTCTTCGCTTGTACACCATAATCTCGCCGAGACCTGTTCGTCTCGTCGAGCCACCTCTTGTATTCATCTCTGATATATGAGAAAGGCTGGACGTAGGGCTATTATCTCTCCCGAGAGGCCTGAACCAGGATAAAAACCCTGTCTCCTGTTCGTTGCTGTTCGCATTGTTTGGCGTGTCTCCTATCTCAATCTTCAAGAACCTTAGCGACTTGAGATCGATATCTCAACCGTCGACACAAACAATCTAAAATATATATCTTTTTAAAATGTAGATAAGTTGTTAATCTGTTAAGCCAATAAACTGTAAAGTTAAAAAGAATAGAGCAAATAGCCATAAGTACTAACCTTGACCGGTTAGTTTTCAGATCAGAGGGCCTAAGGCCCAGTCCTTTTCAGTTTAACAGATTAACGATTTATTTATGTTTTAAAAGGCCATATGTTTTGAGTTTTTTAAATCCATTTTTTTGTTGTTTTGAAGGTGAGTCCTAACGCTTTAAAAAGCAAGTCAAACGAAATGAATTCGAATCTCAAGAGTACCTCGAGAAGTGCTTGAAATTCAGTCATTTTCAGTCGTTCAGCTGTTCAGCCGTTAAGATTAGTTCAAAAGAACAGGGCCTAAAAACACGTTTGGTCCTAGTTACCTGGAACATGTCATGATGTGACAGTTATATATGATTCCCTATCTTAGGTTGCACGTGCTACTTATTTACTATGCCATAGCCGTATCGTGAATTTGTGATTCATGTCTCGGGGACTATTTTTTCTCTGTGTCAGTTGTCACCAACAGCCTCCGTAAATTTAACGTCAACCGACGTGTTCTAGAGTTGGATGCAACGGACCAACGGTCGGTGGCAACCAGAAGTAGAAGAAATTCAGGCCCACGGTAGGTGAGGCACCCATGCCCTTTAACGAAAATTTGTCCGCGAGGTTGTTCAACTAGTTTGCTCTATACAGATTAGAACTCGTTTACCAACATATCCGGGGCATTAACGGCACTTGGAGGCTGGCGCAGGGATACCATTGTGTCCCTGCTTCCGAGTGGTCTGATATTGGATTCTAAAAAATAACCAAACTGACTCATCAATCGTCAAGCCGTCTAGTAACCCTCCCAAACATAAGAACTTGGGGTTAATTGACTACTTGACCTAGTTTGTACTATGCCCAAACGGCCAAACAAGGGAAAAGAATATACTCTCTCCGATGTCAAAAAACTAGTCGTTTTAGCCTTTTATCCAGAGTGCCAAAAAACTTGTCGTTTTAGCCTTTCATATAGGGTAGTAATTAGATGAGACCTTTGGGAAGCCAAAAAGAGAAGCATGCAGATGCATCTATTGGTCCATGGGAAAAGTTTTCATAAATTCATTGCTATCAATTAATGAATCAACTAGTCTTTTGTAGAGACCTTAGTATTCTAAATTGTGTCTAAAACGACTACAGTAGTTTTTTGACACTGGAGGGAGTATGTAACACGTGATGCCACGAGCATCAGGGTGCAAATGATGGGGTGCACTTAATGTGATTTTTGGGGATTAACTCTTTATCGAGCAGAGGGCTAACCGGTGGCTAGCGTGACATTAATGGCTCTATGGTAACTGGAATTGTGAGATGGCTATGGTATTATTGTGAATCTGAGCATGCTATTTAGTTGACTAGATCCAATTAATTAAATTGCATCCGTTCCTTTGAATTATCTTGCTGCAGTGCACTGCTATTTGGTTAAATTGTGATGCCGAGTTGCTGAAACTTGAAATAAACTATATATTGGATTGTCTATCATCCATATAGCATTTGATCATTTACTGAATCTCTCATATTCCAATATGTGATATGGTGTCACTGGAAGGCCTTTTGAAGCTATCCGACGTCCAAAGATCTAATAGCAATGCTTTTAAATAATTTAACAGAACATGTTGCGGCTTTATTGTTGTCTTTGGTTGCTGTATTTTTGGATTTGGAATTATATTGTGCATATTTTGTTTACAGCGCAATATTAGATGAATAATTTTCAAATAAAATATAGATAGTATGATACTATCCAACTCATAGACAGACGACAACAACTCTACCCCAACAACACCCAATCAAACATATTATATTGATAATATTCAAATATGCATTTTTCATATACTCCGTTATAATCTATATCTGATTATATCTATCTTATATGATTTATATCCTTATTCAACATTATTTGTCTCTATAACAAACAATATATTTGTTTATATCCATGTCCGGCACTATTAATATTCATATCCATTTAAAAAAAAATGGATTCGTACATGACAATGGGGCGACCAAGTCTGATCGATTGCCTCCTAGAGAGCATGTGAATGCATGTCTCAATGCAGGAGAGAATTGCTTTTTTGCCACTCTCTAGAGTGTGCCTTACCATTTTGCCGCTCTTAACGTTTACTTTACCATTTTGCCATTCTCAACACTGCCCCCTTACCATTTTGCCATTCCTGTCTCTTTCAGCTCATTTTAATTTATTTTTCAACAAATAACCACGGGAAAAGACGGTTTCGCCCTTCTCTAATTAGAGAGATGTACCAAAACAAAGGAAGAGGAAGGAGCTGATTGATTTTCGACATCATACTATCATAAGATATACCGACCTATTATCATAGAGAAGTAGTAGACATCATGACATCATAACCACATAACATAATTTTTCAGAATGTGATGGCATCATGAAACCACCAAAAACAACAATGAGACAACATTTTTTAGCAACCTTACAAGTTTCACATTGGTGATAGTTTTAGGCCATATACAAAAGGGTAAAAAATGGTCTAGGCCAATATGCCTCCCCCCCCCCCCCCCCCCAAATCCCCAATTTATGTCTCCATGTTTGTCACTGTATAGTATTTTTTGCGAGGCAGGAAAAACTAGTGGTTCGTGTAGTTTTTTTTTCGCGTAAAAGGTAAAATGGACGAACACGAAGCTTTTCGTTTCACACTATTGGCCCTTGAGGGCCTTGACACTTTTTAAAAAACGATTCTGCCACGTGCATGTGGGATCTAAATTTCCGGGTTTTTCTTTTAAAAAAGAAAAATATTTTGCTTTGGTAGGTAGGTAGGTAGGTTTGGATGCGGTGCTTCGCAAGACGGATTCAGGCATTGGTTCAGGGTTTGACCCTGTTTGGTAGAGCAAGGATAATTAAACGAGCGATTAGTCATCACACTAATTTATTTTGGTAGACTACTTAATGCCTCAGGCGTGCTTTAGCCTTCAAACCGAAGAACAGAAGTGGTAGAAAATGTTTCTTCGCCGTCGGTGATACGAACGATGACGAGCTGATCTGACACGGGGAGGGTGTAGATGGATACTAGATAGTAACTTTTCTTCAGTCAACACATCATCTGATCTCATAAGGTACTAAAGATAAGTCCTTACTGTCAACTTTACTGAATCTCTCAATGGGATTTGAACATCTCAAGTTCTCAACAACCACATAACAGCGGTGTCCGGCATGCGCTCCAAGCTGAAGAATCTACCAAATTTGCATGTGCTAATAATAATGCTTAATTTTTTCTGAGCGACATTTTCAAAAGAAGAAAAGTATGGTTAGATTGCCATTATAATATCGCACTGATGAATTCAGCGATGAGCGTAACTCTTGCTGTTCTAGTCACCTGAGCAGACACCTGAGTTCGAGCGTGAGGTGTCGCTCGAGTAGTCGAGTGCTCACCCATGTGGATTTTTTTTGGGTTCTTGGGGCGAGTCAGGTCATGTTTCAGGAATCTACGGTGAGCCAAGCCAAACGACGACGCAAGAGCCATGAGACGAGGAAAAAAAGGGCCACGAGAACCCAATAAAAGCTCGTTTGGAAGCAAATCTTGATAAAGTAATCTCTATAGAGATATTTTGCATTTTGAATCCCTGCTACCCATTCCTCACCTCTCTCTTCTTTAGCCCACTCTCCCATCTTTCTCCCTCCTTGAAGCTCCGTTGCTGCCAATTTGGTGCGCTGTCGTTGTCTTCTCCTTCACCTCTCTGGAGCACCAAGACGCCGCCGCCGCCTCCTTCTCTGAGGAGCACGCACCGTCGTCATCGTCGCCTTCTCCTCCTTTGACGTGCGTCGTGCCGCCATTGTTGCCTTCTCTTCTGAGGAGTATCGTGCCGCCATTGTCGCCTCCTCCTCCGAGGAGCGTCGCTGCTTTGGAGCGTGGTTGCTCTCTCCACCGCTTCATTCGAGAGGCAAGGAGACCGGAGGTCCGCGGATTCCTCATCCAGTCTCTTTCTTGTGCTGGGGGTTAGAGGGAGAGAGAAGAAGAATTGAGAGTGAGGAGATGAGTAGTTTTTTGTGAGGAGGAAGGCTGTGATTTTCTTCCCCAGGATTTCATAGGGTTTTAGGGTAGGATTTCCTGTTCCATGGGCCTCCCAGTTGCACTACAAAAATTCTAAGAAGGAGTAATCCACATGGGATTTATCCTCGGATTTAGGCAAGGATCTCGGTCGATCCCCGCGCTCCCAAATGAGCCCTAAGAAGAGAGAAGTTGAGCGAGAGGACTTGGGACTCAAATGTCAAGCCATGAGCCTAGCTAGGAGATGAAAAGAACCAAAAGAAGAGATGCAAAACTCTAAAGCCGTCTGTTTGCTCCATCCCAACTACCTAAAACAAATCAGAGTATTCTTGGGACGAACAACTATGTGGAGTAAAATATTCTTAATCAGAAAGGATAACGCCTGCAATACAACACATGACAAAATCGTTGGTCGATCGGATATAAACGAGTTAATTGGTTCTCGAAATGGGCAACCAGGAAGGAACCGAAGTGTTGGAGCATCGGGAATAAAACACTAATCAATATTCGTAAGGACTCCTTCATGTTTCCTATGTAGTTGAACTGACCTAATACTTGTTCCATTCCAAAATAATTGTTGTTTCAAATTTATGCTAAATTAAATTTTTAAATTTTTTATATATACACTATTAAACTATTCAAATTGGGCACATAATAATTATTTAGATTGATTCGTCTCAAAAACTTTTTAATATTATAATTTAATTATATTTTACAAATAAATTGTAATAGTGTTTTGTTGTCAAAGTTACATTGGGTACATGTCAACTTAAAATTATAAAAAGAGTCCATATGAACTATAATAAAAAAATAAATTAGAAATAAAAAATAATCAATAACATCACAGATAAATCGAAGGGGGACAGGCATGGATCGCGTCGTCAATTACGACCAAGCGAATTCAACCGCGTCGATTACGGTCTATGAAGAACGAGCGGAAGTTTCATGCGTTCTGTCAGTTACAGTGCACGAGCATATCAAGTAGAGTAATAACTAGGTAAAGTGCAAATCGAAGACGGCGACAATGACTCAGGAAAGGAGGAACTGACGGTGAAAGCTGGGAAAGAAGAAGCCTCTCTCACCTGTTGTCTTGGAGTTTGACCGTTATCCCGTTATCCTTGGCAGATTTTTTCTGAGACTGCTGTCTTTGGCAGTTGATGTAACTGCACGCAGCGATAGGTGCATGCACAATGGTCCGGAGCATGGAAGGGTACACTGCTTATTTTGTTGGATCCGACTGTAATTCTGAGCTTAATTTGTACATAGCACTTCACGATGATTTGGAACCTCCTCGTAGCATAAAGCCGCCAGATATATGGTTAGTACTCTATAACGAGGGACAAAAATTTCGTCAAAGAATGAATTTTTATATCCCGCTACTACTACTCACAAGTACGTGACTCACGGAATATGGCTGCTTCCTTTTTCTACTACACAAATGTACGTGACTACCTTATCTCTCTCTCTCCATTTCTCCATCACTTGTTTTATCTCCATTTCTCTATCGCTTGTTTTATTGCTCTCCATTAGACCTGTTCAAACGCTGGGCGGGCCAGCTTGGGCGGGCTTCCGGCTCGGGCCTGGTTGCCGGCCGGAAAAGCTCGGTCCCGAAAAACCAGCCCGAGCCTGCCCGCCCGGCATCGGGCTCGAAATGGCCCGAGCCCGCCCAGGTCTGAAGCCTACCCGGTCGGCCGGCCGCCGGCCACGACTTAATGAAATCCGGGCCGCCCGCCCGACCACCGAAGTTGAACCGGCCGAGCCCGACCGATGCCGGTCGGTAGGCCGGGTCTTTTCTTTTTCAGCACGGGCCGGGTTTCCCGTGAGCAGGTCTACTCTCCATCATCTCTCGGGGGCCTTGAAGTCCTAGACCTCCCTCGTTTCTCCAGAGCTCTCAGGCTCCGATGGTTGTGGCTTAGTAGGCGCACCCTGCCCCCCATCTGGGCTAGACACCCCTTCTTCACTTCGGAATCGGACCAAGCTCTCCTCAGGGTGAGAACCCTTGCCACACTGGGCAACAGATCTTCTATCTCATTCTGGGAAGACCACTGGCTCCATCAAACTGCCCCAAGACACCTGGCACCATCGCTGTTCAAGGTCTCTACTAGAAAGGGCAGAACGGTCCGCGACGCACTTTCAAACAACACCTGGATCTCTGATCTCGCAGGGAACCTCACTATCCAGATGATTCCATAGCTGATCTCCCTGCTTAGCCAGTTAGCGGCGAGCTAGCTCAACCCCGAGGTGCCCGACCAGTTTCTATGGCGATTCTCGAATAATGGGACCTTCTCCGTCAAGTCCACCTACTTGCTACAATTTGAGGGCCGCATCACCAGGCCAGCCCTGCAGAAGGTCTGGAAGCTATGGGCCCCTTCAAAATGCAAGTTCTTTGTTTGGCAGTTGTTACACTGTAGAGTCATGACCGCAGACGCCCTGCAGCATCGTGGCCTCCCCAACGACTACTTCTGCACCCTCTACAGGCGCAACCTAGAAACCCCAGAGCACCTGTTACTTCAGTGCGATTTTGGTTCTTCCGTCTGGTCTCGGCTCGCCGTCAGGTTAAACCTCCAGCACCTCAGCCCTACCACATGGTCGAATCGCAGCTCGGTAGCTGATTGGTGGCTCCACGACATTCTTCATGGCATCGCGCAGTGCGGAGTCCACTCCGTAGTCTTCGCAACGGTGTAGCATTTTTGGCTTGAGAGGAACAACCGTATTTTTCGTCAGGTCGATAGAACAGCCCAGGCCTTTTTTCTTTTTTTGATTGAGGAGTTGCGGCTTTGGGAGGCCGCAGAAGCTCATTTTGTAATTAGTTAATCTTGTCTCATTCGGCTCACGGGGGAGGGGCCAATGTCTCCCCCCACCTCTTTCTTCTTCTATTTTTAATCAATACACAGCAGTTCTTCTGTCCGTTTGCTCAAAAAAAAAAAAAACACCACCGCTCGTCGGAGCCGCCTCCTCCTCTCTCTCGTTTTCTAATTTGGTGCATCTTTCCCAACTAGTTCATCCGATAAAATGTTTGAGCATAATCAAGTGTTCGAGCAGTATATTTACTAGCACTATATCTCTATTTGGAACAAACTTTCTACGATAAAAAAATTCAACAATTAAACAACAATCGAACGACCGAACTGCAGTGGCCTCATGTTTTAAGGTTCAATGAGGTACGCTCGATATTTTTGGAAACGAAAAGAGTCCTGAAACGCACTTGAAAATGGAAAAGTGCCCCCAACCAAATCGCACAAATCTTTGACCCTTTGCACCTGTAGTCCTGTACAATCCGGCCATCTCGGACAGTGAACTGGATATTCTTCTCACAGCGAACAAGAACAAAGTTCATACTCTATGTTCTAGCCACCGATCTTCATCAGGGGAATTATGCACGTTTTCGCGAGAAGATCGGAGCAGAGAAATTCGACGGAAAGTTGCCACGGGCGCACGCCGTCCTGAAAAAGCGAACGTATGTATAAGGCGATTAAAGACTAATCAACCAAGCTCACGTGACCTACCAACACCATGCACCTGCGTCGAAACTTCCTGCATGTCCCGTGAGCCGCCATGTAAAGAGCTAGTATAATTAACACGTTACTACTTCTCCGTAATGCCTCCGTGCACTTCACTGAACTAGTATTTACGCATGTGCGCATATCTCAAGATTAAAACCCATGCGTTTGCTTGCGTTACCGCTGGTTTGAATCGATCCTCGCGTTGAATTTTTTTTTTATCAGCTTAATCGCCGGGATTGTGACGTACGCGAGCGCGCTTACTTGTTCCATATCTCTCGCTCTCTCGCGCCGGCGCGCGTGGCCTGCGCTGCATGCGTATATAAGCCGCGTTGCTCGCCTCGCATTTCCATCGCAGACTCCCAACGAGCCCGAGCCAAAAGCGCTAGTGGCAAAGGCAAGTAAGGTTTTTTTCATTCGTAGACGGTTCAAGGAGAAGTAGTACAGTGTCTGCACTGCGCGGCAATGGAGTCCGGAGACGCCATGGAAAGAGGCCAGCGCTCGCCGCTGCTACCCCAGGTTCGTACTTGTTAATAACTTCGCATGCACCGTCCGTCGTTTTGCCGGTCTGTACCGAGCTGTGATGATCACCCGACCGATCAGCCAGCGCAATTCTCCATGGTCGAAGGATGGCTAGCTATCGGTTTGGGCAGCTTGCCATGGCCGGCATTGAACTGACTGTGAACTGATCAAGGCATTGATCATTGTTATATGTAGTCGCACATAGGCATGCATACATGCGGTTCGGGCTGTTTGGTTGCAGCCGCACCACGCCACGCCGTAGTTGCGGTGGCGCTGCAGTTTGTGGCGAATAAAACGAGCGCCGCACCGTAGGCAAGCTTAGGCGAGAGAAATGAACATGAGCATGACTGGACATCTGTGGCGTGCCGAACATTGTGGCGGCCAACCAAACAAGCGCCGAGAAAATTGTGGCGTTTTGCAACTGTGGCATGGCTGGCCGCGGCCGAGAAACAAACAACCCCTTAGTCCCCCCCCTCCCCCCTCTTTTTTTTTTGGCCCGGCCGGTGGAAGAACACGTACGAGGTGATCGATCAGGTGAACCGTGCGAAAAAAAACTACTAATTAATTTTGTTTGGTCTACGTTTTTGGGCTACGTTGTCTGACCCGTTTCTACGGAAGATGTTACGGCGAACAAGAGCATTTTTGTTTATTTCCCTGTATTCGCTTCAACGTAGACTGTTATGCAGTTTTGCATGACGTCACAGAGGGGCAGGTTGGTGGCAAACATGTTGACCAGGTCCAGGTGCTCTTCTCAGGAGAAGGACAATTCTAAAGTCACATAAAAAAAACGTTTGTGTTGAAAGATCCAAATATTCCTCTTGTTTTCTCACGAATGTTCAGAAAAAATTGGTCAGCGAAAACGGTAGCACGCACTTAACTTTCACAGCTCACTGTTAACCACCATATCTTCCGTACCTTCTGACGCAACTCTTCATTGTTTTCGTTGGGGTTTTGTTTATAAATTAATAGTGTTGGTATATATGTACGCGTGTGTAGGATGATGTTTTGTAGTTTTCAAGCGTATGCTTAAACGTACGCATGTATAAGCATGCCGTGTGTATGATGGGGTGAGTTTGTCTTTTCATTGAATCAGATGAAACCACACACGAACCCAAATGTGATAGAATTTACATAACTAAAATATTTTTGTGCTACTTTGCAGAGCCAAGGCTCCAAAATCGACGAAGATAACCTGAAGGTGCCGCTCATACAAGACAAGAAGACCGGTAGCAAAGGACCGGCGGTGGTTCTAGGGATCGAGTGCCTGGAGAGCACAGGGTTCAATGGCATTGCCACCAACTTGGTGGTGTACCTGGAGACGGTTCTTCATGGCAGTAACCTGTCGAGCGCATCCAATGTCACATCGTGGTTCGGAACGAGCTACCTGACCCCGATCTTGGGCGCGATCATCGCGGACACGTTCTGGGGCAACTACAACACCATCCTTGTCTCCCTCGTTGTCTACCTTCTTGTAAGCACACCAAATTCCCTGAGTCTACTCTTTGTGCGCTCCTTTCGATCGTAGAACACTGTTATTTTGGATATAGATATGGTGTCAAAAATATATTTTTAGCAAATATTTCTGTTTCAAAGGAACTACAAAAGGTTTTAAATTTTATTTGACAAAAAATGGAGAACAAATTATGCATATCAATTTCATGCGTCCAATGGAAACACTGAAAAATATGCTAATGTAAAAAAGTTTTATCAAGTGCATGCATGTGTCTATATATATCGCAAAACAAACCTTCCTTGATGATTTAAGACTACATAAAACATTGAGATATTGCCATCTTGGTATGTTAAAACAATAATTAATTGCTGTTATAATGATCTATCCAGGGCATGATGTTTGTCACATTCTCGGCGTTCCTGCCGACCACCGCGCTCTGCGGGGTGGGCTCGTCGTGCCACCCCGTGCTGGGCTCGCAGACCGTCGCCTTCCTGGGCCTCTACCTGGTGGCCATCGGCAGCGGGGGCGTGCGCGCGGCGCTGCTGCCCTTCGGCGCGGAGCAATTCGACGACGACAACGCGGTGGACCGGGAGCGCAAGATGTCCTTCTTCAGCTGGTTCTACTTCTGCGTCGACTTCGGCATGATCGTCTCGGGGCTCTTCATCGTGTGGATCCAGCAGAACGTGAGCTGGGGCCTCGGCTTCGGCATCGCCACCGCCTGCGTCGCGCTCGCCTTCGCCGCCTTCGTGCTCGGCACGCCCACGTACAAGCGCCGCATGCCCACCGGCACGCCGCTCAAGAGCCTGGCCCAGGTCGTCGTCGCCGCGTGCCGGAAGGCCAGCCTCCGCGTCCCCGCCGACGCCGCGCTCCTCTACGAGGTCCCCGAAAAGGTCAACAGCCAGCCCAAGATCGCGCACACCGACGAGTTCGCGTTCCTCGACAAGGCGGCGGTGATGGCGGCGTCCGACCTGGAGGAGGTGACTAACGACATCGACGCCGACGCGGGCTCGTGGGCGCTCTGCACGGTGACGCAGGTGGAGGAGCTCAAGATCTTGCTGCGGCTGCTGCCGATCTGGGCCACGAGCATCGTGCTGTCGGCCGCGTACGCGCAGCTGAACACCACGTTCGTGCAGCAGGGCGGCGCCATGGACATGCGGCTCATGTCGGGGCTCACCATTCCGGCCGCGTCCATGGTGTCCTTCGAGGTGTTCTGCGTGCTGGCCTGGGTGCTCGCCTACGGCTCCGTGGTCGTGCCCCTCCTGAGGGGCCTCTCCCCGAGCCGCGGCGAGCCGTCCCAGCTGCAGCGGATGGGCGCCGGGCGGCTTCTCATGGCGTTCGCGATGGCCGTGGCGGCGCTCGTGGAGATGAAGCGGCTGGGCGCGGCGGGGCGCGGCGAGTCCGTGAGCATCGCGTGGCAGATGCCGCAGTATTTCGTGCTCGCCGGCGCGGAGGTGTTCTGCTACATCGCTCAGCTGGAGTTCTTCTACACCGAGGCGCCGGAGTCGATGAAGAGCATGTGCACGTCCCTGGCGCTGCTCACCGTGGCGCTCGGCAGCTACATGAGCTCGCTCATCTACGCCGTCGTGGACGCGCTCACCGCGGTCGGCGGCCGCCCCGGATGGATATCCAACAACCTCAACGAGGGCCACCTCGACTACTTCTTCTGGACCATGGCGGCGCTCTGCACGCTCAACTTCGTCGTGTACAGCGCCTTCGCCAGGAGCTACAGGGTGAAGACTGTCGTTTCGTGATCGTTTGCTGCTCGCCGGCGTGCATAAAAGAAAAAAAAACGACCAGCGTTCACGTTGCAGTGGCAGCGTGGTGCACAGAAAACAATAGGAGGGGAACGCGCGGGACATGCCCAGTGGCCAGAAAAATCAGCAGCTATGGCAACGCCAAATGTTCAGGTCTGCGCGCTACAAGTTTTGTTTGGCAGCGATCGGGTCTGTGAAAATGTCGTTTCTTCTTTTGTTTCTCTTTTTTCTTTGCCAGTTAGCTGAACTCAGGGTTCGGCAACAGGAAATACGTACACTGTATTTTGCACTTCACATTTCATTAAAAAAATGTTAATTTCATTTTTTTTATAGGGCATTGCCATTATATTAATAGAAACTAGGAGACAATGCAGACTCTTTTACAGAAAAGGCCTCACAAGGATTGAAATTACATAGAAAATCTTGCTCGACCTTTCCGTAAAAAAGATCACATGCACACCGCTCATCTTTGACCCAAAACCCCTCGTTGGAGAAGCACTTGAAGCACATCAGAAAAATCGCTGGAGTAGGCACCATCGGCCGTTATCCACACGGGATTTACAATGTCAAAACTTGCCAGAGCCATTCACCTCACCATCGAGCAATTAACAACACATATCTATAGCACGAGGGTTGCATCGTTGTGGCTTGAAGGAGATCGCGACCTCCACCGCCTCCACTATGGTAGCCTAGGACGAAGACTCTCGGAGCCCCCTAGTTGCTGCCACGAGAAGGAACCGTAAAAAAGAAATAAGCAATGGCAAGGATGAAGTCTCTGGTTCTTACCCTGCAACTGATCAACCGCCGAGGAGGACAGTCTCGGCCGAAGCCCACTATTGACGAGGAAGACAAGCCTTCGGTGATGTGCTCTGACCAATGAGCCCATGGGTTGTCATCGGATTCATCACCGATAAAGCAAAACTCCACCCAGTCGGGGGAAAACTTACCTGTACTAACCTACCTATAAATTTAGTAACCTACATTGGTTTTCCGGTCGGTTCCCCCTCAACGTTAACGGGGCAGCCGTCGGAAGTGAGGAAACCGAATGGATTTAGAAAACACGGAAGTCGTCGCCCCTCCTGACCTCACTCACTACTGTAGAGAAGAGACTAGCAGAAGTGTAACAAAAAAATATTGTTTGCATTTTATGTTTTTGTTCTTGGTACTAATCTCTGTTGCACACACATTGACGTTGCAATTTAATCAACTGCGAGTGGAAGGGATTTACACACATCAACAACAACCCTATAACATCACACATTAGGTAGCCGTAGTGTAGATATGCGTTGGAGGCTTGGAACTCGTGAATCAACATTTGAGGAGTGGCATAAACCCAATTATCTCCAAGAGGACAAATATTGCTCCATATAATTCGATCGATAAAAGAAAATCTTGGCCTAGAACGATAGACAAACAACAACTAAACAAAAGGTACTTGTGGAGTGTCTTTATCATGGCCGACATGTGCAATTGATGCCGTGCAAATGGTCATCCTTGCTATTAGGCTACCAAAAAAGAATGGCTTCTGACGGCGTGTTCTCCGCTCAACCACTGCGGATCACACCCCTGGTCAGATTTCTAGTCTGCTAGCCAACTCGATCAAGCTCGATTCGATTTGAGCGTCGGGCACAACAAGGAGCGACTCGTAGATTTACCCAGGTTCGGACCCCCTCGCGGGTAATAGTCCTACTCCTGCTGAGCCTTAGCTCTCTTCTGATTGTGGTTGAAAGGGAATGTGTTTACAGAGTGTCTCGAATGCACGAATGCTTCTGCGACAGTGTGTGTTCCTCCTCCCCTCTCCGCCTCTCTCCTTTCCTTTTATACAAACTTTGGGCTGGCGGAGAGAGCCGAGGGAGTAGGCAGTACAATGCTTTTAGTACACTGACAAGACACGACAGAAGAGACGAAAACGTGCACGCGCCACGCCCGCCTCAGCTCGCCTCGCGTGCTTCGCAAGTGGCCTCTGACCCGCATAGTCACACCGGTGAGTCTGCGGGTGGGGCCCTGCCTGCTCCTCCTGACACGGGCGGCCTCCTCAAGCAACTCTTCTCTCTGCCGGTCAATTCTTCTGCGCCCACGGTGGATGTACCGCCGGACACGCAAGTGTCATCAGAGCGGTAATCATTTCTTCCTCTGTCTATCCGCGTGGTGTCTCATTAAATGCGCTTCGTCCTTCAGCAGCAGGGGAGCCTTCCTCCGAAGACTCATACGCAATGCCCCCGCCTGCCAGGCCCCGCCTTGGCGCAGGGCCTCGCCTGTCTCGAGAGGGGCTCGCCCACGCACCCGCTTTGGCGCGGGGGCCTCGCCTCACCGTTGGAGGGGCTCGCCCACGCACCCGCTTTGGCGCATGGGGCCCTTGCCTCGCCTGCAGGGGGCTCGCCCACGCACCCGCCTGGTGCGTGGGGCCCTCCCGACCTTCGAGGGCTCGCCACGCACCCGCCTGGTGCGTGGGGCCTCCCGACCTTCGAGGGCTCGCCACGCCAGGGCCTTGCTCGCCCGCTGACGCGTGGGGCCCTCCTAGCCTTCTGAGGGGCTCGCCACCACTGGGGCCTTGCTCGCCCTTTGGCGCGTGGGCCCTCCTGGCCTTCTCGAGGGGCTCGCCCATGCATGGCTGGGCCTTGCTCGCCCGCTGACGCGTGGGCCCTCTGCCTTCGAGGGGCTCGCCCACACTTGGGGCCTTGCTCGCGCCGCTTTGACGCGTGGGGCCTCTCGGCCTTCCTAAGGCTCTTTGTACCCCAGTATTTATTACAAGCGACAAGAGCGGGTCCACCATGATACGCGAACCGTCACATGGATACTTTTCCGTTTCTTGTGCGGCGGAGACGAATCATGGGGGCCCACCACCGCGGCCGTCGCTGATTCTCCACCGCACACGATCTTCCTCGGGAACTACGCCTTCGCGGAAACCAAAAGCAGCGGGGCAATGATGGCGCCCAGCGGGCGGAATCAAACCGCCGCTCGCGCCCCACGCCTATAATATTCTCTCGGCGCGCGTAATCCTTCCATACGCTAAGTCTTCAAGTTGTCCATTGCCTTCTTCGCCGCTACCACGCCTTTTGCCGCTGCCACCAAGTCTTTCGCCACCGCCACCGCTAAGTTTCCATGGCTCCCAAGCGCAAAGAAGGCCGCCGGGATGATGCCGCACCATCTTCGGAGCTGCTCGCTCGCTTCCACTGTCGATGAGGATCGGTGGCGCGGCTTCGAGTCTTCGTGCCACCGATCCGCCGCCCGGTTCGCGCCGGCACCATCACGCCGAAGTCTCGCGCGGGGAGATCGTGACCTTCTCTGGCGTCTTGGCGGGCCTTGTCCCGCCGTACTCCGAATTCTTCTTGGGGGTGCTCGCCTTCTACGGGATCCAGGCGGCGCACCTTGTTCCCAACTCGATCATGGCCCTGGTCATCTTCGCCCACCTCTGCGAGATGTTCGTGGGGACGATGCCGAACCTCCCGCTCTGGCGCCGACTCTTCGTCTTGCACACGGGCTCGCGCTCGAGCGCGGTTGGGAGCTGCTACTTCGCGCTCCGCGTCACCTCCGCCTTTATCCCTGCCGCGGTCAAGTCCAACTGGAAGGACTGGCACCGGCAGTGGCTGTACGTGGAGGACTCCAGCGGCTGCGACGATCTGGTTCTTCCCGACGATCCCGCGGAGCCCACCGCCGACTGGGGGGCCCAGCCAGACGATCTGGCGAGTACGGAGACGATGGCGGCGCGCATTGCCGAGCTCCGCCGCCAGGGGCTCACCGGAACCCACGTGGTGGCGGACTTTTTGCGGCGCCGCCTTTGCCCGCTTCGCTTGAGGGCGCGCCCCGCCTGGACGTACTACGGCGACAACGACGGGACCCGCACTGCTCTTGGAGGTGAATACCCTCGCGCTCTTTTGGATTTCGTACCTTCTTTCTTTCCATTTTGGCTAACGACCACTCATTGCTTCTTCTTTGGGTGTTCACCGATGGGAACGTCTTGGGCGACGTGTTCGGATCGGTGGCGGGCTTCGACCACGCCGACCGGCGACATCGCTTCGCCGACGGCATCCGCCCCTCTGCGATTGGGACCAGCGGGGCGCACCCTTACTTGCGGCGCGCCCCATGGAGGTCTCGGTCTGCGGTCCAAGTGGCCCGGGACCACTGCAGATCCGCGAGCCGCCTCGGCGACCGCCTAAGCTTCCGTGGCACGCTGCTTTGCTCTGCCGTGGCTGCTGACTCGCCAGCGCTCTGGGAAGCGCCGCCTCATCCTGCTGCCGACGACGATGACGACGAGGAGGGAGGCGAGCCGAAGAGAACGCGCCTTCAAGCTCGAAGCTTCGCCGCCACCGCGGCTCCAACGGCGGGGCCTACGCTACCGCCGCCGCTTCCGCCATCGCGGGCAGGCGGGCGATTGCCAGAACTGGCGCCGCTGCGCCGATTTCTTCCGCTCCTCCTCGCCGACGCGCCTCCTGCGGGCGGCGCTGTTGCTGGCGCTTCTGTACCACACCGCTTCGTGCAGCCCGTCTGCTCGGCAGTGGTGATCACGATCACGCCGCCACCGCCGCCACAAACAAGCGACTTGAGCTCCCCTTCTTTTCCTTCAGGCGCACCGCTTCAGTTGGCTTTCCTGCGCTTACGCGCCGCCGCGATTAGGTTAACACGCCACGCGGTTTCGCATACCTGAACTCGCTTGTCCCTCTTGGAACAGGCGGACGCTGGGCATCGAGCTCCGCCCACGCGACTCGCCAAATTTCAGCGTGCCGTCGCTCCTTCGACGGAGGCCGCTCATGTCATGAGAGTCCGGCGGCGGCGTCGGAGAACCCTCAGCCACTCGCCCGGTGGTCTTTGCCGCCATCTCGGCCGTGACCGCCGACGTGGGTCGTTCCTTTGAGGCGCCACGCCTCTCTCCCGCACTGGGCGATGCGGAGGAAGCCCTTGCCTTGGCGGAGCGATCTGCCGGCGAATGCGGCGGGCCCTTGGTTAAGAAACCGCCGCGGCGGCGATGGTTCGCGAGGTCGCGGCAGCCAAGCCGCCGCTTCGGCCAAGCGATCAAGACCTCCGCTGGAGCACTTCGAAGCCTCCGGACCCTCGCCGACATCTGCGCGACCGCCTCATGGCTTCCGGACGCCTCGCATCCACTGGTGTTTCCTGCATCCCCGCCGGAGGAGACGGCCAAGCCTTGATCGGGCGCCGTGGGACGAGCCGCCGAAGCCTACCGTCCTTCCGGCGGCGCTGGACGCGGGCGATCGTCAACGGTCGCCAAGGCGCTCGGCAGCATGTTCATCTTGGGCAACCGTTTTGCTCGAGACGCGCGTTTGATCTTGACGCCGCCATCGGGAGCCTTTCGCGCTAATCGACTAGTTTGAGCGGTAGCGGGTTGACACCGCCGCCGACCGTGTGTCCATGATGGGGCGCCGCTCGAGCGGAAGACGAAGGCGAAGAGTGGCGAGACCCCCCGCCTTTTTGCCTTGTAATTGTTGCCTATCAATGCAAACAAACTTTTGCTCTTTTGCTGTGAGTCTCACTTGAACTTCGCACGACTTTAACTTGCGGAATTGAACTGGGGCACCTGGCCGCCAAAGGTTTTAGACTGAACGTTCTGCCGCAAGTGAGCGCTGTTTCCTTAGGCATCTGGTTACTTCAACCCTTATGGCCTCTCGCAACCCGACTTAAACATTACGTGGCGAGCGCTTAGCTTCCGGAAGTGGTCTAGTCATTTGGTGCCGCCGTTGGCGCATTGCCTAGACCGAGCCGACACACCAGGCTAGAGCCCGCCTTCCGTCGCCGCCTCGCACCAACAGAAGTTATAAGTGTTTGCCTTTGCAATCAAGGGCCATCGACCTTAAGTACTTTCGCTACCGACTTTCAAAGAGAATATTTTCTAATGACCTTTCTAAGGCTAAGCCACGATCGCCAAAAAGCTTTAGACAGAGCTTTAGTTGAAAGTGGCGCTTTTCCTCGGGCATCCGGTTACTTCAACCCTTATGGCCTCTTTGCGAACCGACCCTAGACATCGCATGGCGAAACTTAGCTTCGGAAGTGGTCTAGTCATTTGGTGCCATTGTTGGCGCATTGCCTAGACCGAGCCGACACACCAGGCTAGAACCCGCCTTCCGTCCACTTCGCCTCGCCCAACGGCGAGTCATAGGCGTTCGTCCTTGCAACTAAGGGGCCATCTGCCTTGAGTACTTTCTCGCTGCCAGCTTTCAACGGAATGCTTTCTAACAGACTTGAGGCGAAAAAAGAAACAGATGCTCACAAGGAGACAGAACTTATCTCTTATTGAAAATGGCTTTGTACAACGCAGCCCCCGAGGCGAGCGGTGAAGGAAGAAGACCTCGCCGCTCGGCTCCAAAGGAAGGCCAAAAAAAAAGGCTTCTGGAACTGCTACCTACGGGTAGAACTTCCTCAGCTGCTCGACGTTCCAAGTGTTCGCCAATTCGCGACCGTCCTCGAATGCGAGCCTGACTGAGCCTGGGCGGGAGACTGAGACCACCTTGAAGGGGCCCTCCCATGGGAGACAGTTTATTGCGCCCCGCACTTGGATTTTATGAGAACGAGGTCGCCTTGCCAAGAGTTCTCACACACCCGCCTTGCTTGATAACGGCGTGGCGCCTGCGATACTTGGCGGCCGGATCGCCGCTGTCTCGGATCTCCTCCAGAGATTTACTTCATCCCGACGCCGTCGTGGTCTTGGTCTTCGCTGAACGCCGCCACTCTTGGGGAGCCGGCGAGCTCGATGGGAGCACCGCCTCGAGCCATACACCAGAAGAAGGGGTCTCGCCGGTGGCTCATGGGAGTTGTCCGGCGCCCTGTCTGACGGGAACTTCCTCCGCCCGGCGCTTGCAGCGCTTCTCCGACGGTCGAACGCCCTTGTTTTGAGCCCTTTGAGTACTTCGCGTTCGCCCGCTCCACTTGCCCATTGCTCTTCGGATGCGCAACTGAGGCAAAGCACGCTTGGTACCCAACTCTTCGCACCAGATCTTGGAAATCGGCGCTTTTGAACGAAATGCCGTTGTCGATGATAATTTGCATTGGCGACACGAACCGGACGAAGATGCTCTTCATAAACTTGATAGCAGCTGCGGATGTGATCGCCGGGACCGCAAGGCTTCCACCCACTTAGTGAACTTGTCGATGGCGATTTAACAGATGAGTATATCCTCCGTCGCCGCTGAACGGGCCTGAATATCAAATTTCTGCACCGCGAACGCCAGAGAGCGAAATAGTTCTACGCTGGGCGGTCGGTGGATCTGCTTAGCATGAAATTGGCACGCCGCATCTCCTCACCAGCTCGAAGGCATCACGGAGGCGATGGGCCAATAGAAACTGTGGTGAAAAGCTTTCCCAACCAATGCCCGCTCCTCAATGGCTCCCGACATGCCTCCATGGATCTCGAGAGAATTTCACTCCCGCTTCCCGAGTGGCGACTTCAAGAACTCCGCTTGCGCCACAGCGACTGGTCCCCACCTACTGTATGTGGCGCTTGGCCTTGCGCTGCTATCTTCTCCGACGCGTCATCGTGGGGATCACTCCATCCCGCAGTAGGCTAGGATCGGATCCATCCACCGACCTTCCGGTGAGTGTGACGACGCTCATACATTGTCGCCAACGCGTACTCGCTCGGCTCGGCGTTTCGCCTCAACCGCCTCGGCGGTTCTTCGCCTCCTCCCTCTACCGGGGCTGCGGCAGATCTGTGGCGTCTCCTCCAGAGGTGGGAGCTGCGTCGGAAAGCGCCGTCCCCGCCAGAATTGGGGGCTGCGGCGGACGGTCACAGAAGTCTTTCTTCAAAGACCCGGCCGAACAGTGCCCTTGACGAGGCAATGCGGGCAGTTCATCCGCCATGTAGTTGTCACGGCGAGGATGTCGCGAAGCCCAAACCCTCGGCGTCCGCTCCAACCGGCGTATTCCCGCCAGTAGGCCGCCATGACGAGATCCGAGCAGAGAAATCCTTCCTCGCTGGTTGATGACCGGAGAGAGTCGCCTTTTACTTGTAGCCGCCGGATGACAAGGGTCGAAGCCACCCTGAGCCCGGCGAGCAGTCCTTCATACTCCGCGACGTTGTTGGTGGCGCGGAAGTCCAGCCCCACCAGGTGCCGGACGACATCGCCGGTGGGAGACACCAAGACGACGCCACCAAATTTCTCCAAATGGAATGAGCCGTCAAGAAGAGAGTCCACGGCGAGGAGGCTGGGGTATCTTCAGCTTCAGTGTCCGCCGGAGTCCACTCGCTAATGAACTCCGCCAGAGCTTGCCCTTTGATGGCCACTCGGGGAGCGAATTTGAGATCGAATTCCTCCAGCTCCATGGCCCATTTGGCGATGCGACGTCGCCTCGCGGTTGAAGAGAATCTCCGCAAGGGATACTTGGTCAACACTGTGACTTCTCGCCCGAAGTAGTGGCGTAGCTTTGGATCTTTGTCAAGACGGCGTGAGCATCTTTTATTGCTTTGTGAATACCTTGTTTCAAGTCCGTGGAGGACCTTGTCGACGTAGTAAATGGGCGCTGAACGCCTCTCTTCCGCCACTAGCACTGCTACCGACCGCTGGGTTTGCCGCGACGTAGAGGATCAACGGCTCACCCGGTGCAGGGCGACCAAGACGGGCGGGAGGTAAGATACTTCTTGAGCCGCCGAACGCCTCCTGCGCCTCCGCCGCCCACTCGAACTGGTTGGTCTTCTTTAGGAGCTTGAGCAATGGGAGACTTTTATCCCCAGGCGAGCTATAAAGCAGCCAGGGGAGGTCAAGCGACCCACCAAGCACCGTGCATCTGCGCCAAGTCGCGTCGGGGCTTCATGTTCTCGATCGCTGCGATCTTGTCGGGGTTCGCCTCAATCCTCCTCTGGAGACGAGGAATCCCAGCGGCTTGTCTGACGGAACGGCGAACACGCATTCTCTCCGATTAAGCTTGATGCGAGACTTCCTCGGGTTGGCGAAGGTTTCTTCCAAGTCGCCGATCAACTCCTCCGCCTTCTTGGACTTCACCACCAGGTCGTCGACATACACCTCCAGGTTCCGCCCTATTTGGGAGCGGTGAGCGATATGCATGGCCCTCTGATAGGTTGGGCCCGCATTCTTCATCCAACGCCATCCTTAGATAGCGAGACACGCCCATGGGCGTGGCGAAGGCGATCTTGTCTTCATCTTCTTCGCCATGCTAATCTGGTGGTACCCGAGTACGCATCCGTAAAGCTGTTGCCGCACCCGCAGCTTGAGTCGACGATGAGATCGGCGCGGGCGCTGGTATGGATCGCTTCGCACGCCTTGTTGAGGTCGGTGAAGTCCACGCACATCCTCCAACGCCTGTTGATTTCTTGACGAGGACGGGTTCGCGAGCCACCGGGATGGGCGACATCGCGACGACCCCGCCTTAAGAGCTCGTCCACCTCTGGCGGATAACTTCGGCGCTCCACCGATCGCTTCGGACCTTCAGATGACCGGTCGCGCGGGAACGTCGCCAATTTGTGCTCAATCACCTCCACAGGGACCCCAGCCATGTCGGACGGTTGCCACGCAAACACGTCTGCGTTAGATCGAGGAAGGAGACGAGCGCTTCCTATTTGGCGCCGAGAGGCGCCCACCCAACGGTCTTCGCCGGTTCGACTTCGCCAGGAGACCGCCTTAACCTCCGCGGACGAATCGGGAGGCACGGGTCTCGCCGGAGGAGCTCCCAAAGTCGGGCCTAGGCCTTCAGACCGACGCCCGCCAGCCGAGGGCGTCCTTGTCGCAGCGGAGCGCCTCCGGCGATCGCTTTCAAACGATGGGGCCGGCTGCCGGGATCTTCACCACCATGTACGATAGTGGCACACCGCCATGAACTCGGTCGGCGCCGGTCGACCTAGTATGGCGTTGTAGGGAGGTCAAGTCCGCCACCTCGAACTCGAGCATCTCGGTGCGGAAGTTGTCCGAGCCTCGAAGGTCACCGAAGATCGATCGCCCGTGACGGACTCGGCCCGGCGCGATGTCAAGAATGGGAGCGTTAGACGAAGCTCCGCCGCTGGATCTGAGGCCCATGCGCCGGGCGGACGGGGAGGTTGAGGTAACTCCTCCGTCTACCAAAGACCGCCCTAGCTTTACATTCCGGACCGTGGGTGCAACCACGATCGGGAGATGCCCAGGGCCGGCGGTACTGGTTGGGTGATCGGCCTGACTGAACGCGATCGGCTGCTCCGACCACGCCAGCTGCCTCATCGACCCAAAGCCGGGCACGGTGGCGCACACCTCCCTCATCGCACGCTTAAAGCTAGCGTGGGACGGATAGGTGGCCGAACCGCCGTGGATGACGGCAACCTCGCTCCCTTCGCCGAAAACCAAGCGTTGCCTCTCTTGCCCTTGCCACTGCCGGACGCCTGCTGCTGCTGCTCGTGGACTCGCTTGTCCACCATCTTGCTGACGACATGGCAATCTGCCAAGTCGTGGGAGTTGTTGCGGTGAATGGGACAGTAGGGCCTTCCGTCCCACTCACGGGGGCGATGATTTCGCCCGCGTCGCGCGCGCTGAGGGCCGCGCAGTCACGGCGATCGCCATAGCCGCCGCCTCGGCCGCCCTGCGAGACCGTACCGCCGGCGCCGCGACCTCCTCCTCTTTTTCGCCGCATTGCGCCCATTGCGCTGGTTGGCGCGCGTCGTCGTCGTCGTCGTCGTCGCGCTTTCGGCGGCCATGACCTGCCCGGTCTCGGCCGCCTTGCGCTTCTTCTTGTCCTTGCCGCGGGGTTCCTCGAGGTTCCGGCTCGCCGCCGCAATGGCCCCCGCCACAGCAATGGGCGGATCTGCGAAGCTTTGAAGGGCGACTTGTCGCTAAGGTGAAAAGCTCCTCCGTCGTTTTGATCTTGCGGGTGGCCATCTTCTCTTTGACCTTGGGGTCTCGGGCGCCTCGCTCGAATGCCGTGACCACGGCGTCGATGGAGATGTCGGGGATGGTGTTGCGGACTGGTCAAGCGCCGAATATAGTCGCGCAATGACTCTCCTTTCTTCCTCTTCGTTGTGGAGGTCGTCTTCTACCCCGCTGCTCGAAGGTGCCACGAAGTTGGTGACAAAGAGCTCCGAGAGCTCCTTCCATGACCCCACGGACTCGGGGCGGGTTCATGAGCCACGAGCGGGCTCGCCGGTGAGACCGCGGGAAGTAGTTCGCGAACCTTCCCCGACCCTCCAGATCGGTACATTACGTCGTATAGATCTGCAAAATTCATCGAGGTTGGTGGAGCCGTCGTACTTTTCGATGGGGCCGGACGAAACCGTTCCGCCATCGGACGCGCGCAGCTCCTTAGAAAGGCGCGCACCCGACGCCGGAGCCTCCTGCCTCTGGGCGCGTCCTCCGCCGCGCCGCTCGCCTAGGGCGGCGCCAAGAAGCGCCACCCTCACCGCCGGGCAGCTCTGGAACCCTCTTGCTGGTCCCACAAGACGGCGGCGACAGCGTGATCGCCTTCGGTCGCGCCCCGAAGCTTGTCACGCAGTCTTCTCCATGCAGCAAGTGGCGGTCCTCCAGATGGGACCGGAGATCGCGCCACTGCAGACGCCGCTCGCCGAGCCCCGTAGGGTCGCCGCTCTTGTCGTCTTGGCCCCGCCCCACCGTGAGATCTGCGAGAGGCGCGAGGTAACAAAGAACGGAGGGGCGTGAAACGCCGGTTCCCCGCCCGAAACTTGCACCACGCGGCGGGCGTCGCCGACGAAGCAAGGTTGCCCAACCACGGCGCCGCGGGAGTCCGGAGTTACCGGAACCGTGGGTTTTCCAGCAAGGCCTCGCCGCGTGGAGGTTCTGTCTTGGAGTGCACTCCTCCAAGGCCAGCGCCGCTTAGCTTGGCCGAGGCGGCTGCTTCCGCCAGGCTCCAACCCTAGGCGGCGGCCACCGCCGGGTGATCCATCGCATCGCCGCGGCCGACTCGGGCCACGGCTCTAGCGGCCGCTTCTCGCTTCCGTCGCGGATCGCCGCTCCGCCATCGCCTCTGAAGAAAGGTCAAGAGCTGAATCGATGCTAAGCGCTCCCTACAGCGCGCCATCGACGGCGTGTTCTCCGCTCAACCATCTGCGGATCACACCTGGTCGATTTCTAGTCTGCTAGCCAACTCGATCAAGCTCGATTCGATTTGGCGTCGGGCACAACAAGGAGCGACTTCGCAGATTTACCAGTTCGGACCCCTCGCGGGTAATAGTCCTACTCTGCCGAGCCTTAGCTCTCTTGATTGTGGTTGAAAGGGAATGTGTTTCAGAGTGTCTCGAATGCACGAATGCTTCGCTGACAAGCAGTGTGTTCCTCCTCCCTCTCGCCTCTCTCCTTTCCTTTTATACAAACTTTGGGTCAAGGCGAGAGGCGAGGAGTTAGCGATCTGAAAGCTCTTAGTACACCGACAAGACACGACGAAGAGACGCAACGTGCTCGCTACTCCACGCCAGCAGCAGCCGCCGTACGCGCTTCCGCAGTGGCCTCGACCAGATAGTCACACCGGTGAGTCTGCGGGTGGGGCCTACCTGCCTCCTCGACACGGCGGCCTCCTCAAGCAACTCTTCTCTCTGCCGGTCAATTCTTCTGCGCCATAGTGATGTGCCGCCGACACTGCAAGTGTCATCATGCGGTAATCATTTCTTCCTCTGTCTATCCGCGTGGTGTCTCATTAAATGCGCCGTCCTTCGCAGCAGGGGAGCCTTCCTCCCAAGACTCCTTCGCAATGCCCCGCCTGGGAGCCCCGCGGCGCAGGGGCCCTCGCCTGTCTCCAGAGGGCTGCATGCGCTTGCACTTTGGCGCGTGGGGCCTCGCCTCCCGTTGGAGGGCTCGCCACGCACCCCGCTTTGGCGGCGTGGGGCCCTCGCCTCGCCTATACAGGGGCTCGCCCACGCACCCGCTGGTGCGTGGGGCCCTCCCGACTTCGAGGGGCTCGCCACGCGCCGGGGCCTTGCTCGCCCGCCGACGCGTGGGGCCCTCCCAACCTTCGAGGGGCTCGCCTCCACTGGCCTTGCTCGCCCTTTGACGTGGGGCCCTCTCGGCTTCTCGAGGGGCTCGCCACGCCTTGGGCCTTGCTCGCCTTGACGCGTGGGGCCCTCTCGGCCTTCCTAAGGCTCTTTGTACCCCGGTATTTATTACACCGACAGCTTCTAAGATCGAGTGGCACTAGAGGAGTCCACGTTAGTCTTGGTCTTCCGCTACTCTCTTGCGCATTTGTGGATGGTATCACGTTGTCACAAGAAAAACAACTGATGTACCAATGAGAAGTGACTAGACCCTTTTATGGAGAACCTCAGGACATCACATAAAACAACGAAGTCATGCTAATCAATGGAATTACAGTAAGAAAAAACTACTTAAGATGATGGAGGACATGGGGATATCAACCTCCTTGATTCAGCAGTGGACAACCTGACGAAGGTAGTGTTTCCCTTTTCCCCCACCCTTTTGTGCTGCTTCGTCCTTTTTGACTTAGCTCATTTCCTTTCACCTCCACCTGCTGCAGACTTGCCCCCTAATAGTGGAGGGTTCCTCCCGCTTTGGGTCCGATCGACGTGAGCTGGAACTCATTTGCCTTCGGCAGGATGCAAGCGACTGGGAGGAGGAGAAGGAGGGGCTCATCCAAGAGAAGGAGAGGCTTCTGAATGAGCGTGATCTCGCACGCTCCGTTGTGGAAAATTTCGCCAACGAAGCCGCGAAGCTGACGGAGGAGGTCGTCAATCGATGTGGTCTTTAGCTCAGCGTGAGCGCGACGAAACGAAGCGCGAAGCCACCGCTGCTAAGGGCGAAGAGGAAAGCCGTGGTTGTCGCACAGATGGACAAGCTGGCACTTCATGTCGTCTCCGTGAGGTAGCGGGCCAAGGTTGCCCCCTCATGGCACCTTTCTCTTTGATCTGCCGTTGCCTCGCCCATGGGAGGCGGAGCTTCCTCCGGGCCATCGCCCCTCTGGTTCGTTTTTGCTTCGCTCACGAGAGATGAAGCTTCCTCCAAGCTGTCGTCTCTTTTGGTTTGCCTTTGCTTCGCTCGCGGGAGATTAAGCTTCCTCCGGGCTGTTTTCTCCTCTGTTTCATCCATTCCTAGTTCGTAGGGGGTGGGTGCTCTCCCACTACAACAGTTGGACATTTTCACTTCCCAAAAAACTATCTAATAGACATTAAAAATCTACTTATCTCCTTTTAACTGAATGCAAATCTAAGATTCAATATAGATACACACCTGACTGCGAATAACAATGGAAGTATTGGCACCATGAGTTGCAAAATCGTAGGCAATCTCCATTCCAGAGTTGCCGCATCCCAAGACAAGCACGTCCTTGGCGGCCGTGTATGTGGCGCCGGATTTGTACCTCGACGAGTGGATCACCTCCACTGGAAATCTTTCAGCCCGGGTATCACCGGGATGTTCCCCGCGCCGTTCTCGCCACTCGCCACGACGAGGAACCTCGCGTCCTCGCCCCGTACCTCCCCTTTGCCGACGTCGCCAGGTCGCGCGCCACGACAGCCCATCGCTCTCGCCGACGCTGTCGTAGTCGCAGACTCGTAGGACTCGACGGCTGCGCGGTACCTGGGTCCTGGGGGGCGGATGCTGTGGGCCCGGTGTGCTCGACGTAGTCATCAACGTAGGGTGTGTTTGGTTTAGTCGATCATCACCAACCAGGATGTCTATTGGCACGTGATGTTGTCAAGACTCAAGAGAGATGGATCCATGCTAGAGCCTCTGTTTGGTTGTTTTCCTTCATCCAGCATGAGCCCATCATGCTCCGTCCATGATGGATCGGTGTTGGGGAAGCTAATAAGCAACTAATTAGCTTCAGTCACAATTAGTAAGCATTAATACTGATGCATATATATTTATTAATTAAACCTGCAATATGGCCAAACCAAAATTCTATGATGCAGCATGCACATGCAACATTGCTAGCTAATCATTACAACATTACAGCAGACAACAGACTAATCATACACCATTACAGCAGACAGCAGACAGCAGACAACATTGCTAGCTAATTATACACCATTACAACATCCTAATCATCATGGCAATATGCGATCCACATCAGACTTTCTATAACATTACACATACATACTAGTCACTCATACACCGGATCTCAGTCAGAGCTTGCTTTGGCGATTACTTTCACCATCCTAGAAGTACAAATAGAAAAGTATTGAGCTAGACAACAGGAAGTATAGAAAAATGATGTGAACACACTACATAAATTCAATGGCACTAGGAAATGAGTGGACATGATGCCAAACAAATCACACATGATTTTTTATTACATATACATATGCCAAACAAATCGCACTACATAAATTCAATGGCGAAGGAGTCACGAACCCCGAACGGACGAGAGCCCCCGAGCCCCCGACCCCCGCCGCCCGGCTCTCTGCCGGCGGCGTCCATCGCCCACCGCCCCCACCCTCAACCCCATCCTCTTCCCCAGCCATTCGGCCGCCTTCAGCTCCAGCCCCGAGAAGGTCGCCTCGAAGCCCTCTGTTCGCGTTCTACCTCGCCCCCTCCAAGCATTCAATGGCCTGCTGCCCTGCCCTGCCCTGCCGCGCCGTCGGAGGGGAGCATTCAATCGTCGCCGGGGGAGAGCATTCACTCCGCCTCTCACCGCCTGCTCCTGAGCCCAACCCCCAGCAACTCTTCCGCCCCCCCCCCCCTTCCAGATCTGGATCTAGGTCTCCTTGTGCCTCCACAGATCTAAATCGACACTTTCCCCTTCCGGCTTCGGCCTTTCCGGCTCCAGGTGAGCCGTCTGCCGCTGCTGCTGCCGCCAGCCGCCGCCACACGCGAACTTCCCCTCTGGATAGCAATGGATGGCGGACGATCCTCCCAAGGGGCGGCCGGGTTCCTCGGGCAGGAGCTTCTTCAGCCTCGTCTTCAAAGCCGACGCCAGGTAAACCTTTGAATCCCCGCTCCGCCGCCTACTTAAGCATGGTTTAAGGAAGATGTTTTTGCTGCCTTGCTTCGGATCACCGTGTCTCCCGCTGCAGAGACCCGGTACGGTGTCTCCTCTGCAGGCGTAGTGGCCATCTTGCTAGGCTCTGCCCTCAGAAACAAAGGCCGTCTGCTCACCACCGTCTCCGTTTCCCGGTGCATCAACGTCTCGGCCCCTCACCGCAGCACACGGCGCAAGTAGCACCGCTGCAGCCACCTGCTAACTGCACGCCACCGATCCCTTCCACCATGGCTTCTAAGGTTTACTGCCCTGGCCTCGCTGCCCAGCGTCCACTGCACAGCACTTCTACCGTTGTGTCCACCCCGGCCATGGAGCATCATATGCACAGACTCCGCAGTCAGGCCGTTTTGCTTGTTCCCGCTGGTGCTCGTTCGGGTGTTTCGGCGGAGGAGACGGCCTGTGCGATTGAATCGCAGCTCGGAATCCCCTTCGGCAATCTCCGGGTTCACAAGCACCAGCCGGAAGAGTTTTTTGTGTTTTTCGACTTCCCGGCGCAACGTGACTTGGCCATCGACGCCGGCTCAGTTCGGGTTGGCAGCATTGGCCTTGCCATTCGGCCATGGAGTGAGGAAACACACACCCTCTCACGTACCTGGCTATATCGAGCGTATCTTTGCATCGAGAATTTGCCCCTGCATGCTTGGTCGCAGGCGGCCATGGAGCAGATTGTAGGTGACTTTGGGTTGTTCGATAGGCTAGACACCAAGACAGCAAACAGGGAGGAGACAAGGATCTTTGGCTATTGGGTCTGGGTTTGGAACCCGGACATTATTCTGAAAACAAAAGGGTGCTGTTTTTTCCCCTCTGGCTCGGCCCGAGCGCCGGAGTTTGCCGGGCATGGCGTGCCCAATCGGCCGCAGCCTCCACGAGGCGACATTGTGCAGCTCATTTTCCACCTTAACACTGTTGAGGATTGGACACCTCGCCCGATCCGCTCGCCGGTCTCACCTGTAAGTGGGCTCCCCTCGGAATCTTCAGATTCGGACGAGGAGACCCTGCCCAAAATTATCCCTTTCACTTGGCGCCCGGGTTTCGTGGATGGTTCCGCACCACCTTGTTCGGGTCAGCCGCAGCCTTTGCCTGTGCATGCTCGCTCGCAGTGCCGCGCCGCCGTTCATGGCGGCAGGGTGGTGTCGGCCGCCGGCCATTCTGCGCTCTCGAGATGATGGGCCCGATCGTGGGCGCGGGCCAATGGCCAAGACTGGAAGGAGGTCATCCTGGGCCGTAGCCGCTCCAAGGATGCTCCTGGAAATAGCTCCACCTCCTATCGCCATCGTAGTCGGACTCCGGCTGGCCGGCGGCAAGTGGCGGGCCAGCCCACCATGCCTCTGGCCAGGGAGCGCAGCCGCTCCCCAGTGCGTGCTCCTGCACGGCGCTGTAGCCGGTATCGCACTAAGTCCCTACCTCGTCATCGCCGGAACTTCAGTAGGGGCGCCTCGCCGGCCCTTGGGACTGGGAGTCTGCCTCCCCGTGAAAGTCCCATGGGCACTATGGCCCCTTCTGAGGATCCGCTTTGGCGGGGTGCTCTTGAGGAGGATCCTCTCCTATCGTTTTTTGCGTCGCTCAAGCCTTGCCGTGCCGCCCCTGAGTCGGTGCGTGCAGCTGACCCAATGCTAGGCGAGTTTGCTGCTGCCTCTCTGATTGCGCAGGTCAAGCCGCTTTCGTTCTCTCCGGAAGACGCAACACCTGCTCTGCCGTCTCCAGTGTTCACGTCTTCTGTGTGGAGCGTTGGATCTCACCTGGCGGACCTCGCGGCCGGGCAGGACCTTGCGGCCGGGCAGGACATTGCGGCCGAGCAGGAGCTTGTACCTGATCGCCCTCCAGTTCTGACTATTCCTGGGCGGTCAGGGACGATTGGCTTGGGCTGCGCTCCAGACCGAGATGACCAGTGCGTCCACGACCACCACGTCGGGGCGCAAACAACGGACGATGACGACCTTATGCACAGCCTCTTCCTCCCATCCTCTCGCTACCGACTCCACCATCGCCACCAAGCTCTGACAGTACCCGTGCAGCAAAGAAGGCGCTTTCCGTTGGCCGTAGCTCACGCCTTGCCAAGCTGCCGGCGATGCCGGTATCGGAGCGTGCCAAGCTCAGGATAATGAAGAAGATGGGCGTCGTTTCTCCGACCACGCACCAACTATCTTCCGAGGCCATGGAGACTTATCTGAGCACCTTCCAGAAGCCGCTGCCGGAATGTGTAGTCTCGGGTTTGGCCGCCCTTGCTGGGCTATCTGAGGAGCCACTTCCGGCCATCGATGACTCCGGAACCGCAGGGCAGCCTCCACTGATTGACGGCGGGACTGTTGATCAGAAGGAACCGGAGGGACTGCTCCCTGGCAAAATATGTGTGGAGCAGTAGGCACAACGATTTGGTTTAGCCGCATTACCTCCTTGTTGTCATCTACTACTATGTGTTTAGTTCCTACATTTCCTGTTCGCTGGCGGAGTGCCGTGATTGGTGTTATTATCCAGGGGTTTGTTTCAGTTAGCTGCAGTCTTCTTTTGCTGCGTTATGTCACTGTGCGATGCTGTCACCGTTGTACTCTTTACCATTGTGGAACTGTTATGTCTTGGTGCTTCTTGGAACTGTTATATCTTTGGTGCTTCTTGGTCCTCCCTTCGGTCATCAGCTCACTGTTGAACCTGTTTGCCATTAATGATACCACAAATCTGTAACTTTCTATCCTGAAATGTTAGGGGGCTGAATGCCTTGGCTCGTCGTGAGGCCGTCAAGCAGCTAGTCACGGATGCCAAAGTGGATGTGCTATGTATCCAGGAAACTAAGCTGGATGTTTTCGACACCTTGGTCGCGACGCAACTGGGCGGTGCGCGGCTATCGAGTTTCTTTGCACTTCCGTCCATTGGCACACGCGGAGGAGTTGCGTTACTCTGGGATGCTGATCGCCTTACGATGTCACAACCAGAGTATGGTAGGTTCTCTATTTCCACCACTACCACTCTCAGACACAGCGGGGCTCAATTCAAACTGACCACCCTGTACGGTCCAACGACAAATTTTGATAAAGAGGAATTCCTCGAGGAATTAGTGCGGACATGACCCCAGTCTACCGTCCCGTGGCTGCTTTTAGGAGACTTCAATATGATCTTGGCTGCCCGTGACAAGAATAATCCAAATGTCAACTATAATTGGATAGGTCGATTCCGCCAGACGATTGATCAATGCCTCCTCAAGGATATCCCGCTTTGTGAGCGTAAGTTCACTTGGAGTAACGGCAGGGCTGACCCCACTTTGGTTAGATTGGACCGTGCCCTTTGTAATGCACATTGGGAATCTCTCTTCCCAATCCATCAGCTGTCAGCTCTCTCTTCTTCCTTTTCGGATCACTGTCCACTGCTTCTGGCTGCAGTTACCCATGCCTCCAGGCCTAAGCGTTTCCGTTTTGAAAGCCATTGGCCACGGTTTCAGGGGTTCCATCAGGTTGTTGCCCAAGCCTGGATGGAACGTCACCACCCGGATCCTTTGCTCTCCCTTCACCTGAAACTTTCAAGAACTGCGTGGCGGCTTAAAGCCTGGAGTAGAGGCATCTCGAGCCGGTTCAGAGATCACCTGGCAGTCGCCAATGAGCTAATCCTGAGGCTCGACCAGGCTCAAGAATCACGACCACTTCTTCTATATGAAAAGACTTTCCACAGGAATCTAAAGATGAAAGTCCAGGGGTTGGCGGCAATTGAGCGCTCCAGGGCTAAGCAAAAGGCCAGAGTACATTGGCTCAAGGAAGGGGATGCCAACACTAAGTATTTTCACATCAGGGCCAATGGCCGTAAGCGGAAGAATCTTATCTCCCAATTGCAATCACCAGAAGGGGTAGCGGTAAACCATGTTGACAAGGAGAGGGTGTTGACAAACCATTTCTCTCAGCTCCTAGGTGTGTCGGCACCACCGAGTCGGAGATTAAATTGGGATATCCTCCACATGCCACTGGTCGATTGCACCTCTCTTGACGCGGACATTCACCTCGACGAGATATGGGAGGCGATTAGTCGGACCCCCATAGACAGGGCGCCAGGGCCGGATGGATTTACCGGAACTTTCTATCGGGCTTGCTGGGACATTATCAAAGACGACGTCCTAAAAGCGTTTCAGAGTGTTCTGTCCTTACGGGGAAGACATTTATCCAACCTAAATAAGGCGGAAATTGCTCTTCTTCCCAAGACCAAGGAGGGGGACACCACCATCATCAGAAACTATAGACCCATCAGCCTGGTTCACTCAGTGGCCAAGTTATTCTCCAAGCTTCACGCCTTACGACTGGGGAAGCTACTAGGCCAGGTCATCTCGGAGTCGCAGAGTGCTTTTTTAAAGGGACGATCAATCCATGACAACTTTATTCAGGTCCAATCTTTCGTCCGCCGTTTGAGCGAACCAAAACACCGTGCCTCATGTTCAAGCTAGACATTGCACGCGCTTTCGACTCTGTCTCCTGGGAATATTTGTTTGACCTGTTGCATGCCAGGGGTTTCAGCGCAAGGTGGAGGGACTGGTTGTCTCTGGTCCTATCTACGCCTTCTTCCTCTGTCCTTCTCAATGGCCAACCGGGGCCGACATTCACTCATAGGAAGGGGTTGCGGCAGGGAGACCCACTTTCCCCGTATCTGTTTATCCTTGCCATCGACACTCTCCACTTCCTTCTCAACAAGGCAACAGAAATGGGAAGGTTGCAAAGGGTTTCCAATAGAGGGGGTGGCATGCGCTGCTCGTTGTATGTGGATGACGCTGTCATCTTCGTCAAACCGAATGTCGCGGATGTCGAGTGCCTCCTTTCCATCCTCCGAGACTTTGGGTCGGCGATAGGGTTGCAGGTATACATGGTCAAAAGCTCAGTGGTGCCCATCAGATGCGCATCGATCAACCTCGATCAAATTCTTTCAGATTTCTCAGGGACTGTTGAAACCTTTCCGGTGCGCTATCTGGGACTGCCTCTCCATGTCCGCAGAGTGCGGCGAATGGACATTCAGCCGTTACTTGATAGGGTGGCTTCTCGGCTTGCGGGTTGGAAATCAGCTATGCTTTCGATGGGAGGTCGTCATATCTTGGTGAATTCGGTGCTCAGTGCGCTGCCGATTTACATGTTGACGGCTATGCAAGCTCCAACCTCCTTCCTGCGTGATTTTGATAAGATTCGAAGGCGCTTCCTTTGGGCTGGCAATGATGCGATCACTGGTGGGAAGTGTAAGGTCAATTGGCCCAGGGTTTGCTCGCCAAAGGAGTTAGGAGGCTTAGGCCTACCTGATCTGTCTCGTGCTGGACGTGCCTTACGGCTGCGTTGGCTTTGGCTGCAATGGCACCGAGGGGGTCAGGGCTGGGTTGGAATACAGCCGCCTTGCAATGCCGCCGATCTAGCGCTTTTCAATGCGTCCATCGAGGTGCACCTGGGTGATGGGACTAAGTCGCGTTTTTGGACAACGCCTTGGGCGGGACCAACACCGCTTGGGTTGCTCGCGCCGCGTCTCTTCCACCGGACTCAAAGGAAAAGTGTATCCGTGGCGGATGCAGTGGTTGGAAATTCTTGGATCCAAGATATAGGGCCCTTGACAGATACTGGCTTGATTGGGGAATTCTTCGAATTGTGGCGAACGCTGCGGGATCGTGAACCTTTACTTTTGGAGGATCGGGAAGACAGTATCAAATGGAGATGGACATCCTCTGGGGAATATACGGCTCGTTCAACAGCAGTGTGCGATTCGAGGTCAATAACATCGCCTTTTCCTAAGATGATTTGGCAACCTAAGGCACCATCGAAGCGCAAGGTCTTTAGTTGGTTACTGGCGCAGCATCGTCTTTGGACCGCCGATTGACTCCAGCGACGGGGTTGGCCCCATGCTCTGTCTTGCTCTCTCTGTTACGCTACGCTGGAGACCACGACACATCTGTTCCTGCAGTGCCACTTTTCCAGATCTTTCTGGGCCAAGGTTGGGGCACAGACTGGCCATCAGGTGCTATCTCCGTCTGCTTGGTTGGACATAACATCTATCCAGCAATGGTGGGAGGATCGCCTAGCCCATGTCCCCCAGGTCATGGTGAAAACAGTTGGCACCACTATCATCCTGACGTTTTGGACAATTTGGTGCGAACGCAACAGGCGTCTCTTCGAGGGTCGCGCTCGGCAGCATCATCAGCTTCTAGCGGATTGGACGGCCGAACGTCAGCTATGGTCGGCGGCGGGGATGGCTGCTCTCGTTATCGAGTAGTCAGTTTTGGTGTCTCCCTAGCTTTGTAAGCTGTCGTCACCGGTTTGGGGCGTGAGTGCGTTTGTGTTTTTCTGCTGTCTCTTGCCTGGCCTTGTACCAGGCTGCCTGTAAATCCATGTTTCTTTCTTCCTTCTTTTAATGAATCAGTCAGCGTAAGCTGACCTTCAAAAAAAAATAAATTCAATGGCACTAGGCTATGCATAGTACCTGGCAAAGGTGTGGTATCCTAGTTCGGTTAGTAGTAATGCATGGTTATTGTTTTGGACAATGCCTGTTATCAGAATCAGTTCATTTTGACACGAGGAAGAGAAAATTTGTGGACAACAAACATACAAATCAGGACTCAAAGTGATGGTGCTACTGTTAAAAAGTTTAGAGTGGTTTGGTCTATTGACCTTTTTTAAAAAAATTGTAATGTTTTGAACCAAATTGGATTTGACAGTGCATGCCCTCTAAAAATGGATACACTTGCATTTTCCTTCCTATAAATTTATAAAGCTTATATGGTCTCATTTTCAAAGAGCAATTATCATTGTGTTGCAGGGACCAAATAAAATATTTGACTTGATGAATGTTCCTAGATTAATAAGAATAATGTAGCTAGCCAATAGCCATCTTCAGGTTACTAATTTTTAATCCAATAATATTAGCATGATCAACCCAGTAACTATTGGCTATTGATCAGCATGCCATGCTTTAAAAAATGTTGGCTATTGATCAATCCAGTTTCTATTGGCTATTGATCAGCTTTAACAATAGCCATCAAGAACGCCATCAACCAGTTACTGCATTGATCGACATGCCATGCTTTAAAAAATGCCAAATTTCCCAAAAACTAATTTTCAATCAGATCTTCTGAGAGCTAAATTTGGTGGTTGGTTTACTGTCAAGCAGTTGAATGCTCCTCCAGTCCTCCTGACCTGAATTAAAGCTAAATTTGGTTGTTGTCTGCAATCTACAATAGCTATAGCAATCTACAATGAACAAAATCCTACAAACATCAACAGAGATCATCTGAAAATTTGACAAATCTCACACCATCCCACACAATATTGTGGTCAAACTTTGTTACCGCGGAGTATTCAAAATTTTCATAGCAAGTGTAGCAATCGGCAGAGAAAAGGAGATGCTTTGTTTGCGGAAGACGACATGGATGGAGCAAATGGCTTGGTGAAGCACCAGCGCCTTCGCGGCTCTCGGCACCCACTCCCAACATCCGCCGTTGGGCGTCTCAGTTTGGTACCTTCAAATCAAGAAGTTGAAAAGGAAGAACAAGAACACAACCAAATCAAGAAGTTCACCATGTTTCACTTACCACCGCAGACTTTGGTTCCCTTGACCAGATCTAGGAGCTAGTAGAGCAGCTGTGATGGGCTGACCAATGACAGGAGAGGAGGAGCAGACGGAGTGCGTGGAGAGGAGGAGGTGGGGGCGGTGGGCTGACCGGCAACAAGGGAGGAGGAGGCGCGTGGGGGAAAGAAGGTGCTGGAGGGGGCCGGGAGGCGCTAGGTCATGGTGGCGGTGGGCTGACCGGCGACGGCTGAGGAGGCGGGGGGGAGGAGGAGGTGGTGGAGGAGTGGTGCTAGGTCATGGTGGGCGGCAGGCTTACCGGCAACGGGGAGGAGGAGGAGTGCGTGGGGGAAGGAGGTGATGGAGGGGCGGCACTAGGTCCTGGTGGGCGGCGGGCTGACCGGCGCCAGGGGGAGGAGGTGGAGAGGCGGCGCTAGGTCATGGCCCGTCGCCGGGGAGGAGTCGCGCCTCAGGAACGAGAGTGTCGGGGGAGAGGGCATCGCTGGTGTCGACGGGACCGGGACGAGTGCAACTTGTGGTTTGACACCGGACGGAGCGAACCACCTCGTTGTACTATGGACGGATGGATCCAACTAATAACAAACAAACAAAAAATGATGTAATGTTGGACGGGACCATCCAGGATGTAGAAACCAAACACACCCGTACTCGACGAACTGGCCCTTGGGCACTTACGTCGGGGCGTTTGCCGGGTACGCCATGTAGGGCAGCTCGTATAACTCCTTGGCGAGGTGCAGCTTGCGGCGGTCGTACGCGCGGCAGCGCCACAGTGATGCGCTGCAGTCCTCACGCTCAACGACGTCGTAGGGGACGGTCGGCCGAATCACGCCGCCGTCGCGATGCCCGCCGGCCCAGCGCCGACGATTAAAACCACCACCTCCTCCATTTCTCGCAATTCGCAA
Source organism: Raddia guianensis (assembly GCA_036346415.1). NCBI lineage: Eukaryota > Viridiplantae > Streptophyta > Magnoliopsida > Poales > Poaceae > Raddia > Raddia guianensis. The sequence continues at coordinate 50,277,034 of CM070537.1, forward strand.
ACCAGGAATTGATCTAAAGAAAAAACTACGTCTGTTCACCAATTCTCAATTGTAGATTTGTGCATACTCTATATGCTAGCTATTACCATCATATCATTTTCTTATACTTTCAATAGAAAAGTATCGATTTTTTTATCAAAAAAAGCATGTGAAAATTAGTTTCATGGAATTTGGACTTGGAATGAATTGTTGATGACCTATACAAAGGTACAAGATATCATATATATGTATATCTAGTGCAGTGCTAGCCATCGTGTGCTACTGACAGAACGAATCCATGCGCACCGACTCCATGATCCCAAGTCCCAACACAAGGAGAAGTGAAATAAGAAGAATAATATAGAAATCAACAGCAATGCGGCCAAACAGCAGGATTAGCCCGGCATGGAAGAGAAGAGAGCCCCAAGGATTATTGCTATTTGTTGGTGCTGGCAGCAAGCCCGCGTGCGAGCAGAGATGTGAACAAAGGATAAGGTTTAGAGGAGCTCACATGCGTCAAGACTGAAGAACAACAGCAGGTAGGGGATCGAAGTGAGGTGCTCGGCTGGAAAAAACCAACTCTCTGGTGAGCATAACAGGTCGGCCTCTGTCCTCGACAATGATCCCCACATGAAATGATAAAAAACGAAATCAGAAAATTGCGGAGCAGAGGGGGGAGGATGGAGCAGGAGGAGAGAAATGATGAAGCTAACCCAATGCCCAAACGCAATTGCGCAGCACGGGGAGAGGGTTTCTGTGTGGATTGGTTTTGAGGAGGAATAGATCAAGAAGGGAATCAGTCCATTCAACCGGCAACCAATAGACCGATGGGGTGATTAAAGTGCAAATGGAAACGGCCGATATGCTGCCGTTGCATTATCTTGGATACAGTTTCAGTTGAGAATTCTCCACTTTTCCTGTCTCCCATAGTCCCATACTCCCATGCGCAAGAAATAGTGGAGAGAGAGAGAGAGAGAGGCAGGGGTGAACGGAGAGAAGAAAGGACGGCAGTCAGTAAGGAATTAAGGATTTGATTTCACAATCAAGGCCCAAAGGTAAGTTGGTAACAGGCATGATCAATGGAATTGATAGCAACAAAGAGGGAAAAGAGTAAGAGAATGACAAGTGGACCCAAATTAAGGGAAAAAAGAAAATATATAAGAAAATAGATTAAGAATAGGGCCAAAACACTGTTACCAAATTAAAAGGAATTATACTGTTTTTCTTTTCATACAGCAAAACTCAATATCAAATATTGCTTTTATTTGTTCAAAAAATATAGCTTTTATTAAAAAGATATTGAGCAGATATAATTAATAAAATAAATATTGTTTCACAAAATAAATTTATTCACCAATATATTTCATTTGTTTATTAAGTATTTTAAAAGTAATAAACTTAATCTGAGATAAAGTAGGAAGTATTTACAGAGAAACTGCATTGTAGGGATCGATCTGTTTAACTATAAAGCGGCAATTTTGATTCATTTATGTTTACACATATATTCTTATTTGAAGAATTGTTTATTATTCCTACAGTTACCGTCATTGATTGAGCTATTAGTTTTTTTTTCTGTATTTCTGCCCATTATGATGTTTCAAGGGTGATTAATTATTTTTTATTCCTTACAAATATTAACCGCCAAGCAAATTAACATTTTCCCAGTATATTTTTATGGGCACTCCATGCTTGTGCATGCTATACATTCACCTGCATGTATTTAACGATATGATTTTTTTCTCACAAGCTAAAATGGTGCGTATGTATTTAATTTCAAATACGTTTGCAATGCTAAGGAGGCCGACCGGGAGGGTGCTCAAGAGTAAGAATTAAAGTTCAATAAAATAAAAATATTTTCAGGAAAATAAACATTTATTTTGCAAGCCGTCAGTGGAATATGTGGGACGTCATAGTACTGCACGACACTAGCTAGAGATTACTCTATGATGCTGCAAAGAGAATGGGCATAGACACAAATGTAAAGGTCAAATACCTTCATTTCTTTAACATTAAACAAATTCGTGTTGAATGCTTTTAGTAATTTGGGTACAAGGTGGACAACATATATATCATGATGCCGTAATAGGTACTAATAATCTCACACACCTTGCCCTAGTAATATCCACATATATTTCTCTCAAAAAGTAATATTCAAATAATAAAAGCTAATTTAACCCGGCATCGAACATATGGTGGACATAATATCATTGGCAATATTCTTGGCATCCATGGCAATACCCACTAATCCCCTCTTTGCCAACCCAGCACAATAAAGACCATTTGCCCCTTTCCAATGATTGGGGAAGTCTTTATTAGGCAAGCCGTCATTGTTCAACATACTCTCACCATTCTGCAATAGTAATCATTCTCATTTTAACATATGAAAGTTGTTGCATCGATAAATCAAATTTAACCAAATTAATAAATATAACCTTCAGCCACATGTTTGTTGTGCTCTTGTATCCGGTTGCGAGCACAATGACATCGAAGGATCTTTGCTTCTGACCTTCAAATTCAACTATGTTACCTTTGATATGGGTAACCCTTCCAAGTACCTATGAGAGAGAAATGTATTATTTTTCAATAACTCGACGTAGGAATAAGAAATGACTTTGACTATATAAAATCTATGAAATTATTGATCAGGGATACTCACTTTGATAATGCCTTTCTTGATTAACTTTACGGTTCCAACATCGATCACCGCAGATCGCCCAGTTTCAGCCTTGAGGACGAGGGGACCCATCTTTGGCCTCACAATGCCATGCCTCGATAAGTTCCCAAATATGAAATTAGCCATGTTCACCAGAAGAGAGTCTACTGCCTTAAGAGGAAGATATTGGGCCAATATCATCCCCAGCCGGATTAGTTCCTTCGTCATTACATGAAGCTGCAAGCAGTGCACACAATGCGTCACACATTGATCTATGCATCATGCAAGAGCAACCTAAATCTAATTATATTAAATCTTATTTTCAGAATATTTACGATTTTTCTCATGTTTTTAAAAAGTCTTCATAAGTAAAAATTCCGATGCTCCATGCAATGAAAATATCTGGTTGGACACTATCTAATAGTATGAGCTACACAAAATCTTCATGTTTCCTTCTAATGGAATGCAAATTAAGATTCAACATACCTGGCTGCGAACAACAATAGTTGTATGGGCACCATGAGTTGCAAGATCGTAGGCGATCTCCATTCCAGAGTTGCCGCATCCTAGGACAAGCACGTCCTTGCCGGCGTATGTGGCACCGGATTTGTAGCTCGACGAGTGAATCACCTCCCCTGGGAAATCTTTCAGCCCGGGGATGGCCGGAACATTCTCCGCGCCGTTCTCGCCGCTCGCCACGACGAGGAACCTCGCCGCGTACCTCGCCGTCGCGGACGTCGCCACGTCGCGCGCCACGACGACCCACCGCTCGCCGCCGTCGTCGTAGGCGCATGACTCGACGGCGGTGCGGTACCTGGGGCGGATGCCGTGGTGCTCGACGTAGTCGTCGACGTACTTCACGAACTGGTCCTTGGGCACGTACGTCGGCGCATCCGCCGGGTACGCCATGTAGGGAAGCTCGCAGAACTCCTTGGCGAGGTGCAGCTTGAGGCGGTCGTACGAGCGGCGGCGCCACAGCGACGCGCTGCAGTCCTCGCGCTCGACGACGACGTAAGGGACGGAGAGCCGGCCGAGGCACGCCGCCGTCGCGAGGCCCGCCGGCCCAGCGCCGACGATCAGAACCGCCACGTCCTCCATTCGTCGCAAACGATAGGGCAACTTGTGAAGACGCTGAAAGACTGTGGGTGTGTAGGTATTGTACGATTGTACCTTGTACGGAGGGGTACTGCTATAGGAGTATTTATATGTGTGTTCTGCGAACGTGTGCGCGCAGATTGAGGAATTTGCTTGGTTTCTTAATTAATTAGGAGTACTGTGCTGTAGTTTTGGAAATTTTTAAACTCGGGAATGGCACAGGAGGAAAGGAGTGACATTGTATTCACTGAAATTTGGTTGGTGGCGCCGCAATATCCGTGCGTGTTTTGGTGTGAAATACTCCTATTTGTTTTGAGAGGGAAATACTCCTATTACTCCGGTGCAGAAATGGTAGGAAACATGCACGGCGTTTACGGAAGTAGGGATCAATCTGTTTAACCTTTGAAGCGGCAATTTTGATTCATGTGAGTTTACTAATAGTACTCCGTATTCTTAATTTGAAGAATTGTTTCTTGTTCCTGCCGTTGCGGTAATTGATTGAGATATGAGCATTTATTTCTTTATTTGTGCGCAAGTAAAGAACATGACTTTCCGTTGAATAGGGCAAAATTTTCAGTAACTACAGATCGAAATGAAAAATTGCTCTCTGGAACAACCTATTCCCTCCGTTCCAAAATACGAAACATATTAAGATTTAGAAAAGTATTTCAAAGTATACTTAGACCAATAATTTCTTACATATGTTATAAACTTAAAAAAATCAATATCATATAAAAAGGTTTATTGAAATACGAATCTATCTGTGTAACATTTTTTAGAGTAAATATGTGCATAATTTGATAAACTGTTGATCAAAATTTACAAAATTTGACTTTTTTATATTTTAATATGCCCTATATTTTGAAACAGATGGAGTAGAACATTTGATGATTAATCTTTTAATTTTTTTTCAAAACAATTAGCCAAGCCCCGTGTGCTTTGTTGCTGACAAATACTACATTACTTCCTTTATTAAAAAAAATGTATTGCTTTTCACTTCTTCCTATTTAACATGTTTTACTCATAGTCTCCATTTAAACACATTGGACTCTTGTCTTGCGCTCGATGGCATGGTGCTTCCACACCTCTCTTAGGCCTACTTTTCCATTCTACCTGCGCTTTTGCACTATCCGATTAGTATACGTTAACTAAAAATATCATAAAATACAACTAAAATAAATACAACTAAGGTCATTTAGCATATATTGAACAGATAAAAAGCTTTCAAAAAGTGCAATGCAACAAAATTAGGAAGCGTACTGAATAAATAGAAAACAGACTTAAAATATCTAGACATTGGAAAAGTGTGGTAACCACAACACCATTAGTATATTTTTAATAGTAGAGATAGTATTTCACACTTGATCAGTATTATGCATACTCTTTTTTTTGAAGGTCAGCTTACGCCGACCGATTCATTAAAAGGAGGAAAGAAGTATACAGAGATTTACAGGTAGCCTGATACTAGGCGAGCAAGAGACAAGACACAGACACAAAAAGCCTCACGCCCGACCGTGACAACGACCTCTGAGGGCTAGGAAGACGCTAAAACTGACTACTCGGTAAGAAGAGTAGCCATCCCCGCAGCCGACCACAATTGACGTTTGGCCGTCCAGTCCGCTAGAAGCTGCTGATGCTGCCGAGCATGTCCTTTGAAGATACGCTTGCTGCGTTCGCACCAAATTGTCCAAAACATCAAGATGATGGTGGTGCCCACTCTTTTAACCATGTCTTGGGGAACGTGGGATAGGCGATCATCCCACCATTGTTGGATTGAGGTTGTGTCCGGCCAAAATGACGGAGACAGCACCTGATGGCCAGTCTGTGCCCCAACCATGGCCCAAAAGGACCTGGAAAAGTAGCACTGTAGAAACAGATGCGTCGTGGTCTCCAGCGAAGTGTAGCAGAGAGTGCAAAACTGAGCATGCGGCCAACCCCGTCGCTGGAGGCGATCTGCAGTCCAAAGTCGATGCTGCACCAGTAACCAACTAAACACCTTGCACTTCATCGATGCCTTAGGTTTCCAAATCATCTTAGGAAAAGGTGATTTGAGTGACCCTTGGAACTGCACGCGGTACGCCGAACGCGCTGTGTACTCACCAGAGCATGTCCATCTCCATTTGATACGGTCTTCCTGATCCTCCGTTAGTATAGGTGCCTGGTCCCGCAGCGTCCGCCACAATTCAAAGAATTCCCCTACCAAGCGAGTATCCGTCAACGGCCCAAAATCTTGGATCCAAGAATTTCCCATCACTGCATCCGCCACCGACACGCTTTTCCTCTGCGTCTGGCGGAAAAGACGCGGCGCGAGCAACCCAAGCGGTGTTGGTCCCACCCAAGGCGTAGTCCAAAAACGCGCTTTAGTCCCATCACCCAGATGCACTTCGATGGACGCATTGAAGAGTGCTAGATCGAAAGCATCGCAGGGCGTCTGTATTCCATCCCAGCCAGTACCCCCTCGGTGCCATCGCAGCCAAAGCCAACGCAGTCGTAAAGCTCGCCCAGCACGAGACAGATCAGGTAGGCCTAAGCCTCCTACTTCTTTCGGTGAGCAAACCTTGGGCCAATTGACTTTACACTTTCCACCAGTGAGGTTATCATTGCTAGCCCATAAGAAACGCCTTCGAACCTTATCGAACTCACGCAGGAAGGAGGTTGGAGCCTGCATGACCGTCAACATGTAAATCGGCAGCGCACTCAACACCGAGTTCACCAAGATGTGGCATCCTCCCATGGAAAGCATTGTTGACTTCCAACCTGCAAGCCGAGAAGCCGCCCTATCAAGGATTGGTTGAATGTCCATTCGCCGAACTCTGCGGACATGAAGAGGCAGTCCCAGATAACGTACTGGAAAGGTCTCCACAGTCCCTAGGAAATTTGAAAGAATTTGGTCTAGACTCTAGAGTAATCGAAGCGCATCTGATGGGCACCACCGAGCTTTTGACCATATTCACCCGCAACCCTGTAGCCGACCCAAAGTCTTGCAGGATGGAAAGGAGGCACTCGACATCCGCTGCATTCGATTTGACGAAGATGACAGCGTCATCCGCGTACAACGAGCAACGTATGCCGCCTCCTCGATTAGAAACCCTTTGCATCCTTCCCATTTCTGTTGCCTTGTTGAGGAGGAAGTGGAGTGTGTCGATGGCAAAGATGAACAAATAAGGGGAAGCGGATCTCCCTGCCGCAACCCCTTCCTGTGAGTGAATCTCGGACCCGGTTGGCCATTGAGAAGGACAGACGATGTTGACGTAGACAGGATCAAAGACAGCCAGTCCCTCCACTTTTCGCTGAAACCCCTAGCACGCAGCAGGTCGAGCAGATATTCCCAGGAGACGGAATCAAAAGCACGTGCAATGTCTAGCTTGAACATGAGGCACGGTGTTTTGGTTCGATGTAGGCGGCGAACAAAAGATTGCACCTGAATGAAGTTGTCATGGATAGACCGGCCCTTTAAAAAAGCACTCTGCAACTCCGAGATGACCTGGCCTAAGAGCTTCCCCGGACGAAGGGCGTGTAGCTTGGAGAATAACTTGGCCACTGAGTGAACCAGGCTGATGGGTATGTAGTTTTTTATGAGTGTGGCATCCCCCTCCTTGCTCTTGGGAAGGAGAGCAATTTCCGCCCTATTCAGATTGGATAGATGCCTTCCTCGCAAGGACAAAACACTTTGAAACGCTTTTAGGATGTCGTTTTTGATAATGTCCCAGCAAGCCCGATAGAAGGATCCGGTAAAGCCATCTGGCCCTGGCGCCTTGTCTATGGGGGATCGGCTGACCGCCTCCCAAATCTCATCGAGGTCTATGTCCACGTCAAGGGAGGTGCAGTCCACAAGTGGCATGTGTAGGATGTCCCAATTAACTCTCCGACTTGGTGGGGCCGACACACCTAGAAGCTCAGAGAAATGGTTGGTCAACACCCTCTCCTTGTCAACATGGTTTACCGCTATCCCTTCTGGCGTTTGCAATTGGGAGATGTAGTTCTTTCGCTTACGGCCATTTGCCCTGATGTGGAAATACTTAGTGTTCGCATCCCCTTCCTTGAGCCAATGCACTCTAGCCTTTTGCTTAGCCCTGGAGTGCTCAATCGCCGCCAACCCTAGAACTTTCATTTTTAGGGTTCTGTGAAAAACCTTTTCATGCAGAAGAAGTGGTCGTGATTCTTGAGCCTGGTCTAGTCTCAGGATTAACTCATTTGAGACAGCCAGATGATCTCTGAACCAGCTTGAAATGCCTCTACTCCAGCCTTTTAGCCGCCACGCAGTTATTATGCATACTCTAGCCCATGAGCTAGTAAAGCTAGGTATATTATCTCTTACTGTGTTTTAAAAATGGGAGTTGCTAGTGATCAGCGTCCCAGATAAAAAGTCGACATGTTTTGGAAATGAAATCATTCATAAAAACAACACAATTTTTCACAAAAACAAACACGATGTTTTATCAAAGTGAACAAAACATTTCAAATACACTTTTGCTAATCACCAGGCGACTGAATTTTAGATTAAACTCAGTTGATTTTCTTTTATACCTAGATGTTTCTATTTGATCTTTTATATGTCATATGTATGTGTCTGATCTATCTATGGTTCAAAAAATTGACTAGTAGTTAAATAACTCTCAGTCGTTTGATGTCAAGCCAGTTCCTTTCAATTATTATGCTAAACTTCGAACATGAACAGTGATGGTCATAAAGAAATATTGAATTACACTTGAAACATTTTTTTATACTGTCAAAATGTTTTAATAGTTAGTTATGGATGTTTCAATCCATACGAGTGATGTTTCACAAGAAAAATATTTCAAGGATTTTTGTAGGTATTTCACAAGAGCAAACACTGTATTTGAAGGGGACAACAAACACAATGTTTAATAATGGCAATTAAAATGTTTCAGTAATGAAACAAGTGCAAAAAACGATGCTTCACAAGAGAAACAATATGTTTTGTACTCACATGGGTGATGTTTCAAGCTAAGAGGATGAATCTTCTGCAAAATTGGACCTTGTTCTAATAATTTGACAAATTCCTCCATCATGGTCATCACTTGCAGTTGGAAGAGTGAGGAGGAGGAGGAGGTCAAGCTTGGATCTCGATATTGACTCTCACCATCGGCGAGGTCTAGCCCTCATCATAGTTGTGTTTGGCGCCATCGATAAAGAGCTATGCCTTACTCCCCACGAGCTCTTTATGCTGAACGTCATGTCCCCCCTTAGTTGGTCTCCCCCATCTAGGGCATTGTCTTGCCCAATGAGCTCACCGTGATCGGGTGTGACAAGGCAGAGCAATGAAAGCAAAGGCTGCTACATAAGGGAGAGAATGGATAAGAGGATAGGAGGTAAGGGTATCAAAAGCATCGTTTTTATAAGTGTCTTTTTTCTTTCTTTCTTTTTCAAAATGACGACAAGTATCGTCGGGTTGGCGCTTGCATGGCCTAAATTAATCTACTACATAAGCTCAAGGCGAGATTTTTTTTCTTTGATTAAGGTGAGATTTTCTAATATTTGTTATTAACATGAAAATTTTTAGTATTTTAAAATTAATATGATGGCTCTGTTTTATTTTGTTTTATAAAATTTAGGACTTATTCTTTTCAAGGTTTTGTAGAGTTGGATTTTACTGTAGCAAATTTTGTGACCCCTCAAAATAGGTTTTAAAGTAAAAAAAATATGAAAAATATTTTAAAAACTCTAAGAAAAAGCATTTACAGCCACACAAAAATAACTGTAAAACACTGGTTTGACTTGTATAAAAATAACAACATTCTATTTAATTTAATTTAAGCCAAAAGAACATGGCCATAGTAAATGGACAGATAATAGATTAATCGGTGAAAGCGAAGCGGTTTTGGAAAAGTGCAAGCCCCAGCTCTATATGCCACCACAACGTTCGAAAAACCAAAGCCCGCTCCAACGGTCGAGTTCTTCGGATTCAAACGAAATCAAACCTAACCACCTTTATATCCGGCTCCCACGCTCCCTTCCTCCCTTTTCCCCATCGCACTGGAAAGAGCAGGAGGCAGGGACGGACCGATCGCCGTAGGCATGGACTTCCACGCGCTGCCCCGCCGCGACCTTCAGGCGCTGTGCAAGCGCAATGGCGTCCGCGCCAACATGACAAACGCCGCCATGGCCGACGCCCTCCGCGCGCTTCCCACCGTGAGGCCCTCCCATAGTCCCCTCCCCCTCGCCGGCTTGGTCGGTTTCGTGTGCGGGAGAAGAACGCCAAGCTCCAACTGACTTGCGCGTTTCCTTCCAGGTCGATGGGGTCGAGAAGTACGTCAAGGAGCAGGTCGCCGTGCCGACGCCAGCGGTGAAGCCTGTGGCGGAGGAGGAGGAGCAGGGGAGCCCGCTCCCGCGCGGTCGCCGCGTCACGTTCAGGATGAAAGGGCCGGATGAAAGCGAGGAGGAGGAAAAAGATCTGAGGTTGGATGCTAAAGAGGAGAAGGCGCCGGACGGCGGTGTGGGGCTGCGCGGTCCCAGCCGGCGCACCCGGACCGCGGCTGTGGTGGAGGAGGAGCAGCGAGAGAAGAAGGGAAGCCCGCTCCCGCGCGGCCGCCGTGTCACGGTCAGGTCCCAAGGGCCCGTCAGGCCTGATGAAAGCGAGAAGGAGGAGGAAGAAGCGCCGGACGCTGCCGTGGAGCGGCCCACCAGGACCGCGGCTGTGGCGACTCCTCCCACAACGAGGACAAGGGCGGCAGCGGCGGCAAGTAAAATCGAGGCAGAAAATGTAGCTGCGGAAGCGGTGCCAGCTCCGACCTCTCGCCGGAGGATCCAGGGCGCGGCGCCCGTGGAGGCAGAGAAGATGGCGCCGAGGGCGACACGGACGTCGAGGAGGGTTGCGGCTAGGAAGGCTAGCAAACCGCAAGAAGAGGAAGAGGGGAACCCACAAGGTACATAAGAGTTCGATTCCTTAAATTCTGGTGCACAGTTCTGTTCGATTGCTTGCCCTCTAGCTCTGCTTGCTGATGGCCTGATGCCAATTTTGTTGCCGCCGGACTGCCGGAGCCAGACGCTATCTCTGATGTAGCGACTGTACATGCACTCACGGTTTCTAACGAGGGATTTGCTGATCCCGAGGAGGCAGAGGAGGCTTCGAATCCTCAGACTGAAGATGAACCAGTGCAGGAGGTCGAAGGTGAGACACCTAGTAATTAACAACTGTTTCCTTCCGATCAATTTGCAGACACGGCCTGATTGCTTGCCCGATGCCAATTTTGTTTCCTGAATTAACCTGATGTCGTGTCTGATACTCTGATGTAGAAATCATCGTGCCTACACCTGTTTTCGATGCGGTATGTGATGATACTGAAGCTGTGGAAGAGGCCACAGAACCTCAGAACAAAGAATTACGCAACTCAGTAGACGAATTGAGCCAGGAAGATGAAGGTATGAGACACGCTTGGACATCAAATTGCAGATCTTATCTGTAGCTACCATATGCTGAGCTGTGCATGTTTCTCCGTGTTGAAATTTAACGTGAAGTCATGGATACACCAGCACCAGTGGAAAAAGAAACACCAGTGGTTGAAGAATGCAAGGGTGAATCAGCAGTGCAACAGCCGCACGCCAACGCCCAGCAGTGTGCTGCTCCCTTGCCCAGCCAGGAGGATTATTCTCATTCGCCAATCATGGGTCTCGTCGAGGAGGAAGGAGGTGCGGCATTCCAGGACTGTGCGGGGTCTGGCGAGGAGCCGTCGGATGAGGAGATGAATCATGTCATCCGTCATGCTGCCAGTGAGGAGATGGAGACGGTGCCCGTCGACGAGGCGTCGCACGCCACACTAACAGCCAGGGAGGAGGTTTCTTTCACCGGTGACGCTGCTCATGTCAGTGAGGAACCGAGGAAGGAAGAAGAAGGTGTAACACATGGTAAGAACGGTATACAGTTTGCTCCAGATCAATATTTCAGACTTGATTTGATTGCTTGCCTGATGCCTATTTTGTTTGACGCGCCGACCAGCTGCTGTGTCTGCTTTGGATATCCCCATGCATACACCTATTTCCGACGAGGTATGTGATGGTGCTGAAGATGTAGATGAGGCCATAGAACCTCAGAACGAAGAACTGCGCAATGCAGTAGAAGAATCAAGCAAGGAAAACGAAGGTGCGAAGCGCACTTCGATAGCTACATGTCGTTACATGTTCTCTGCAGTTGCTGTCTGTTGATGTTGGTGTTTCTTCAATTCAAAATTTCAGGGGTAGCTATGGAAACACCACCGCCTGTGATTGGTGTTGTTGAGGAATGCAAGCATAAATCAGCAGCACAAGAGCCACCAGGCAGTGTCCAGCAGTGTGCTCCTGCCTTGTCTTGCCAGGAGGATTCGCCGATCCTGGGTCTCGTTGAGCAGGAAGGATGTGCCACTTTCCCAGATAGTAGCGAGAGACCATTGGACGAGGAGGCAGATGATGGCAGTGAAGTCGAAGAGTTGGAATTGGTGCCCGTCAACGATGCACCGCAGGCCACGCTGACAGCCACAGGAGTTTCTTACGCAAGCCATGAGGAGAAAGAAGTAGCAGACTCCGTGGATCTCATGCAGCATGGTTCAGGGGAAGCCAATAGTTCTCTATTTGAAGAGATGGAAGATGAAACTGTTGTTCATGAGGTGCTGAATGACACAGTTTCAGGTCATGAAACAGTCCTTGATTTCTCTGGCAAGACTACCCGGAATGTGGAAGATGAGGTAGTGGTGTCCACTGTGGAGATGTCACAGAGCACAGTGATGATGCTGCACCATGGCACAGGGGAAGCCAACGGTTCTCTCTTTGAAGAGAAGGTAGAAGAAACTGTTGATGAGGTGCTTGATGACTCAATTTCAGGCCATGAAACTGTTCTTGATTTCTCTGCCAAGATTACGCGGAATGCTGCTGAAGATAAGGTAGTAGTGTCCACTATGGAGATGCAACAGAGCATAGTGAGGATGGACGAGGATGCTGGTAATGAAGATGATCTCCGCGTTGAAATATGTCGTGCCGGTCAACAGAAGGAAATGGTCACTGTTGGCAACGTGTCGCAGGTCTCAGTGATAGGAAACGAGGTTGTCGGCAACGAGAAAGTTTTCAGCAGCGACATGCCACAGGAGTTCGGTGGTGCCGGAGACACCGAGTCCATGGATTACATGGTCCACGAGAACGTTATCTTGGATGACATGGTTGACAATGTCACCGAGGCCATGACCAGTGTCATCACTAATGAAACAACGGTATATGGATCCAAGGATGTGACCCTGGGCATGTGCAGCAGCAACACCACTGAAGATAGGAGCAATGAATTGGTTGCAGTGGAAGAAAAGAACGAGATGAAGGTTGAGAAGCAGAACGATAAACCTCTGGTATCGACTAAGCTCAATCTGCTAAGCCTGGTAAAGCTTAGGGCCAAGCTCAAGGAGACGCTGATTGCTCGCAAGGTAATGACCAATTTCATCTTCCATAATGTAGTATTAACTGTATGGCTTCGAGTACTAATTAATTAAAGTGCCTTCAAAATGCAGCGCAAAGACGAAAAGAGGGTGGCCCTTGCCAGGTTGGACGAGAATGCGTGTTGATTCTTAACAAATGCCCAAAAGCAGATCATGCTTACCCGGAGAAACAGCAAGATCTGAGCTCCAATATCTAGTGTTATGTGAGAGCATCAGGTTGTGAAACTGTGGTTTCTCCAACCTCTGATCTAATTTATTCTGTGTTTATTTACACGTTTACCTGACTGAGCTGAGCGATTCGGCTTTATTTTTGGCAAGTTTAGTCGTAGTCAGCTCACCAGCTGTAGCATGTTGCTGATAGGCTATACGATCTCCTATTTGCGATGTGAAACTTGTGTCAGTTCACCTATTTGCACCAAGTGTGTTTGTTGTTGACCTGTTTACATCAAGCATGTTTGTAATTGACCTATTTACATCAGGCCTGGTTGTAATTGACATATTTGCATTGTGTGTTTGTAATTGACTAAATCATTTCCTCATTATTATCTTGTTTGTGTATGTGCAAATTTGGGGCCAAAAGGATTGGCCTAAAAAACAAATCAACAAAACAAGAATGTCTACTAGACTACTACATCAAAATATACACCAAGTCCACTGAAATCAAATTGGCTAATTCGTGAGGCCCAATTGTTAAGAGATAAGGATGATTAGCTGTGGTCGTTGTGATAAGCCTTGGTTGATGTACTAGCGCCTGTATCATATCCGGAATAATGCCGAGAGCATATATACTAAGTCTCGGCCTGCTCAGTTGAGTACACAGCACTATTAAACCCTAGTTCCTGATGACTTTACACCAATCAACTGCCCTTTCAGCGAACCTGAAATTCTGAACTCTGTACACTCCTTTGGGCAAAAAATTCCCCATTCTATACGTCAACGTGATTGAAACTTGGAAGTATCCTCATGGCTGTCGTTATCCAGGCCATTCTTGATCCACGTAAGTCATCTTTAAATACAAAAAGCAGCCCCGGCAGAAGAAGACACTCACGATCATCAAGATATTTACTAATCCGGTCAAAAAAAGAAATTGTCGTTGACTTTAGGACACGTTTTTTATCATTTATCTTATTCAAAAAATTATATAAATATTATTTATTTTGTTATGATTTGGCTTATTGTTAAATATATATATTTAAGTATGACTAAAATTTTTACATATTTGAACTAAAATTTTAAATAAGACGAATGGTTAAAGGTGTGTCCAAAAGTCAACGACGACTTTTTTTTTTTTATGACCGAAGATAGTATTTACTAATCCATGCATGAAACACGTTAATCAATCACTGGCCACTCCCAACCAGCAACCTTCGTGTCCTTGTCGATACTGAATGCCTGACGGAAGCCGGTCTGAACTTCAAAACAAATACTAAGCATCCACAGCTAAAAGCAACATCACGCTCAAAAGAGATGCACCTGTGACCAAATATACTTATAGCACTGACCAGGACATAAGTACATCGCAACCACAAGCAACAAGACCACAGTACGTGTTCTGCCTGTTCTTATTCTGGGCACCAGCATCACATTACTACTAGCACTGATGCGTGCCATGTCTTCTGATATATACTAGATATATTAGCGCCACCACACTGGTGCACTACCAGTACTAATTAATTAAGCAAGGAGCCCCAGTGATAAGGTATCACAGAGCTGAGGCTCGCCTTCCAGCAGCGGGCCGCTAGACGGCAGGGGGCTTCTCGACGTCCTCCAACGGGCGGAACCACACCTTCTGGTCCAGCACCGAGCCGCCACCATTCGCGCCGGCGACCGGCGCGCCAGTGGCCACCTTCGCGTCCACCGCCGGGCCGAATACGCCGGTGGTCGGGTGAGGGCCCCAGTACTTGTCAGGGTTCACGGCGCTGCCGATCACATCGTCCGGCACCACGGCCGGGCGCACCTGCTCCTCCAGGTTCTTGTCGTAGGCCGAGGCGTGGACGGCCCTCCTGCACGCGCGCGCACACACATATGATCAGTGTTTAAGGTAGCCGAGGCCGGTGTAACAAACTCATCTAACCAAACCGTGCCAAGCTTTGATTATTTGCTACTCTAAGAAGATAAGGTAGGATTCATGCAAAGAAGAACGTCTGTTTCTTGCTTTCGTCGACATGGAAATAAAAATAAGCAAGTTTTTCCACAATGAATTGTTGAAAGGTGCTGCTCCAGAAGATAGTACGAGTAGTAACTAGAGACTAGTAGACAACTCAATCCACATTATATAAAACTCATCCACTGGAAATCCTCATGCCTCTACAAAAATAAAAGAAAAAAGAAAAAATCCCGTAAAAAGATTATACTATACTCGGCACTTCGGCAGGTAATGCCGTCAGGGTCGACGACATGTGGGTGCCGCAGCTTCAGCACCCACCAGTCAGTGCGTGGAACGTGCCGTTATGGCAGCACGTTCAGAGGACACGCGGGAGAGAACGTGAGGGGCACAAGGACCAACGAAGAAGTGGTGGGCGCGGATAAGATCGAGGCCATCCGACTCACTCCGGCGTGTACGGACACCG
This sequence comes from Raddia guianensis, assembly GCA_036346415.1. Lineage (NCBI taxonomy): Eukaryota > Viridiplantae > Streptophyta > Magnoliopsida > Poales > Poaceae > Raddia > Raddia guianensis. Next base: position 50,292,744 of record CM070537.1, read on the forward strand.
AACGCCTCGTTGCTGCTGCCACTGCGAGCACTACCGGGCGCCCAGACGGGCTTACACGGGGACAGCCTCTGGGCCCCCACACATACCGTTCGATGGACGCGTCGCCTAGCGAGCCGGCCCCGATCGGACGGCCCGGATGGCCCGTCCAGCCTCTAGGCAGCAACCAACCCTCTGCGATAGGGAGAGCGGATCGTACAGGCCAAGGTGAGAAAGGACGGCTGGTGGGCCCGGCGGAGGCGGAGCCATCTCCTGGCCCGGACGGCGACCGCGGGGCCCCAGCTGTCAGCGACCCACCGCGACGTCGCCTTTGTTTTTCTTCGAGTAGAAACCAAGACAGCGCCACAGCGACGGCGAGACGGTGGATGTGCACCAGCCGGAGCGACGGCGACGGCGACGGCGACGGCCACCACCACCCACCCACCCCATTCCTCCCCACCCGTCGAAAGAACTTCTGGAAAGCGATGAGCCCAGGCTGCCGCCGTGTGATGCGCGCGCAGCATCACGCCTACAGTATCCTTCATCCTCTTTGTGGGTGCGCGCCGGTGCGATTTGGCCTTTTGCTTCCCCCCGATAGGGAGGCAGCTCGACGTCGCAGAAGGCAGAAGTGGGCAAACTCGGTGGAGCAGGAAAATAAAATATCTCCATGGATCTGGCTTTCCTGGCCTAGCATAGTGTTTCGCAGAGCTCCACAGACTCCAGACTCCCCGACTGGTGCTACAGATCGACGACACACATAGGGGCGGATGATTAAACAAGTTCGGTTTCGGCGATCTTTCCAAAGTGGCGAGGATGCCGCATCTATAGTTCTTCTGGAATCTGGATCATGTCAAAAGATAAACCTTGCGAAGTTCTAACCAGTCTGCCTGTGCCACCCAACATCAGGCTAAAATCCACACGGGCTCTTATAAAAAACAAGTATTTGTCCCTGCTAAATCAGGCGCTAATATATGCAAAGAAAGCTAGGCATCACAAATTTCTCCATATATAGAAACAAGATCTTGGGATATGAACAGATACTGACTTTATCGAGCAAAAGGACTCGTAAAATCATTTTTGCAACAGCAGGCGCAGTGCAAACACCCATGATCCAAACATTCATACCTTGGGGAGGCGGCCTTGCCGGCCAGGACGCGGGTGACGAAGCTTCCAGCGATGGCCCGCCCCTTGGAGCTCGCTGCTGCTGCTGCTGCCATGCAAAGGTCGATCGATGGAGGGGGAGGAGGGGAAAGGGAAGAGGAGAGGAGAGGGCAGTGCCGCGCTGTGGGGAGAAAGAAAGGGGATGAGACGAGGAGTGGGTTTCGGTTTCTGTGGATGGGCTCCCCAACACCCCGCCGCTGTGCCGGCTACTTATAGCGCGCCAAGCCGGAGGAGGCAGGGCGGCGAGGGTGCCGGTGAACCAGCGCACAGCCACTGTGAATGACGCCCATAAGGAAACGGGGTAGAATGCAGAATGCAGCGCTGACGACGGCGACGTCCTCGCTATTGGCGATCGCTTCACCCAACTGCGCTGCACGCGCCATTGCTACTGCTCTCTCCATATCAAAATGTTTGTCACTTTTAACTTTTAAATAAACGTTTGACCATTCGTCTTATTCAAAAAAATATATAAATATCATTTATTTTATTGTGACTTGTTTTATCACTAAATATATTTTAAGTATGACTTATTTTTTTACATATTTGTGCTAATTTTTTAAATAAGACGAATGGTCAAACTTTGTTCAAAAGTCAAAAGTGACAAACATTTTGATACTGAGGGAGTATTTGCTAGCCCCAACCAATCAACGACCATCATAGGATAAAAGATTAAAAGAATCAACAACACAGCGCGTCGGCTCCAAGAGTTCATCTCAAGACGCCTCGCCTCGCTCTCGCGGAAAGGAGTCGAGGGCGCTGGCTGGTCTTGGGCCCCTCTTCCTCCCTCTTGGCGTCCTCACGGAGATGGGGTGAGGGACCCGCTCTTCTCCTCCTCCTCCCTCTTCCTCCTCCAGTTCTATCCTCCTCTCCTCCTCCTTCCACTCCTTGCCTCACCGCCTGCTTGGTCAGATCTAGACATCCCTTGTCTCCGACGGCGGTGTGCTGCGATTCTTGGACGATGGGGTTGGTGGCGCGAGTGGTCGGTGGTTGGTGATGGTTGGATGAGCTCTAGTAGATTAGGGTTAGGGTTAGTTAGGTCGGGTCAGTCTTTGCTCGGATCTGGTTTTGCATCTTGGGTTCCGGACTCCTTGTTCTCCTGCAGTCTCCTCGGGTGGCAAGTCGCCATCGTCGATAGTACCGCCGGAGGCGCCCCTCCCTCCAAGTGGCCTCTTGGGCTCCTCGAAGGTGGATCCCTTCCTTTCTCCTCCCTCCCCTTCTCTTCCCTACCGCTCGTCCCCTGTCCGTTGATGCCATCCGACCGTCACTTCGTCGGCATCTTGAGATGGAGGTGCTTAGGCTCGGAGATGGTAGGGTTAGGGTTAGTGGTTGGTTTAGGTGGATCGAGGATTAGTGTTTAGGTTTGTTGATCTAGGTTCTCCCCCTTTGGTTTGGGTTGAGTTTTGCTTCCCCGGCGGCAACTTCGACAACGTGTTTGCCGATGTCTATGGCTGGTGGATGTTCTTCCTCGGCGGCGGCGGGCTTCGGCATAGCCTGCCTCCCTCGGCAAGGGATCTTTTGCAGGGTATGGATGGGAGACTACATCCCTATTGCTGCTCTTCTCTGCCTTGCTGGTCCTTTGCTTGGCGGCGCCGAGGGGGCTTTTGGAGTCCCCGCTCCGGGCGGCCGTGGAGGCGGCGGGAGGCACCTTCTTCTTCAAGCCACGTCGGGGCTGCCCTCAAGCTACATATCCTTTTGGTTAATCGTTTCGGTCGCGGGGCGAATGGTCTTGGCATGCTTCGACGTTGTAAACCCCAGATGGCCATCGGCTTGTGGTGCCTTGCTTGGCGTCGTCTTCGGCGGTCCCCTGGTGCTTCTCCGACGAAGGGGGGCAGGACTTTGAGCAGTAGCATAGGCTCCTTTGCTGATAGGTCTAGCAGGGAATTTTGATGTTCTATCGGTCCTTGTGTGGACTTCTCTCAGTAATCGAGATCAGATTGTCCCTCATGTGATCAATGATCAATGAATGGTCTATGACCTTCTTCTCAAAAAAAAAAAAAACCAACCAACCAACGGCCTGCAGGGGCATCGCTGTCACGTGACCCTTCTGTATCTCGGGGGCTCCATCTAGAGGCTGGATCGTCCGATCTGTATGACCCAAACTGCTAATGCGATTGTGCGTGTATGATCCAAACTGCTAATGCCCGGAGCAATCGATGGGCAACGACGCCTATTTTTTATTTGGTTTTGCACTTTTGCTTTGAAGAGATTTGTGGGCACGGATAAGAAATATTAGTCGATTATTGGTCGATTGGTCGTGTGCAAGCCTTCTTCTCCTAGTTGGACTAAACACAGGCACGAGAAAACTATTATATGTTCTGTTCAGTAGTACGAATCATATACATCGGCGAAAAAATTGATCGCTAAATTTTGAACTATTAAATCTAACAAGTGGATCGATGTTATCACAAGATTTAAATATGGACAATTGGAAACAATCAGACAAAATAAATCCCTTCTGTTGTTGGTCAACACAGACGAAGCGGTATATTCTTATATGATCTTCAAGCACATCTGCGATGGATATACGAAAAATAAGATTGCTTCGCCAACATCTTCGAGGTTGGACCAAACATGCTACCGCTATTTGCAAGGGAAAAAAATATTTTTTCATACATGTCATTATAAAGATCATTTTCTTTGGATTTGCAATTATAAAACGAATAATTATATTGATGCCATTATTTTTGCAAAAATCTACCATGAATGTCATTATTGGGGTTTTCGGGATTTTCTACGATATATGAAATCCGAATACGTGAGAAATATGCACATGACAGCTGGGTCCCACATGTCATCCTCTACCTCCTCCTTCTTCCTACCCTCCTCCTCCATCTTCTCTCTCTTCTCCATGGCCGGCGACGAGCTGTGCAATGAGCTACCCCGCGAGCTGGGCGGCAACGGAGGAGGAGGCGGCAGCGACGGCGATGGGGCAGAGGAGGAGGAGGAGGTGACGGCGATGGCAGGGGAGGAGGCGACAATGGAGGAGGAGGAGTAGGTGGTGGCAATGGCGGTGGGGCAAAGGAGGAGGAGGCGACGGCGGAGCTTCGGCGGCGCTGGCAGGTGGAGGAGGAGAGACCGAGGGGAGGAAGGAGGAAGAGGAAGAGGAAGAAGGAGGTGAGGGGTTGACATGTGGGGTCCGCTCGCCAGATGTGTATTTCTCTGTATTTCACGCGTATCCGTCTTAGGTATAAGCTGATAAATCCTGAAAATTAACCCCCGATAATGGCATTCTAGATATATTGTTGTAAAAATAATGACGTAGATATAAATATGTGTTTTGTAATGGCAAAATTGAATAAACCGAACTTTATGATGGCATGTATGAAAAAAAAAAAAAAAAAAAGAAGCATTCATCGGAAAAAAATTAAGGAGTTGGAAAAAAAGACCAGACATGCTAGCCTTTCAGCATCTAACTTATCTCTTTTAGAAAAGTTCAAACGAGAGACGAGTTCTTCTACCACGAGAAGAAGAACTTGAATGGTATCATAGTTCCAAGGAAAAATACATTCTTGAGGAGGAGGTGCTCGTCTTGGAATCTTCTCCGAGCAACAATTATGTCGTGTGGCGTCGTTATATTTGCAGGTTGGCTAATTGAGAAACTTGGATTTGGGATGTGCATCGGCGAGATCCAGCGATGCTATGCATGTCAACCTTGCCACAATATTTTATGGCAGTTGTTCTATTTCATCTCCCTTGTTTGTGCTAACGACATGTTTCTAGGCGTCCATGATTATTCTTGATATTGATCCTTTCTTTCATCCCCCAGTGGAGTATTGTCAGAAGGACACGAAGATTGAGGTGTTGCTACCTTTGCTAGTTTGCATCCGCAAAATCTCTGTTAAACTAAAGTTGTTTGCTATGTTTGTTTTATAGTGGAGTCCTACAAGAGTGCCATAACTATTTTGTGTTTAGTTAGGGGTTTCTCTTTAAAAGGGTTTGGATTTGAATGAAATTTTCACCCATTCTTTTAAAAAAAAGAGGAAGGACAAAAGATAAAGGACATTTTTCTCATTTTGAGTTACTAGGACCGGTCAACAAAAATTGCATGTTTACACACGGGATTGTAAAAAAGTAGTGGCATAACAATAATTTATGTTTTGTAATTATATTACTGAATGATTAAAACAATAATGGCATGGATAGAGTTAGCCCCAATAAATTAACAAGACCTAGCTGGTCGCCGGTATTTTATCTAATATTGGGATAGAGAATGGGGTATTAAAAATTAGAGAAAATTGTGTTTTTGTCTCATAGTTAAGACACAATTGTGTATTTGCCCTCTTATACACCGCAATTGTGAATATAGCTCATAGTTGATGAGTAAATTATGATTTTGCACCTCTTTTAGTGTTTTCTTAAAATTAGACAAAATTTCTATATGAATACTCACAATTGTGTATACACCGCAATTGTGAATATAGCTCATAGTTGATGAGTAAATTATGATTTTGCACCTTTTTTTAGTGTTTTCTTAAAATTAGACAAAATTTCTATATGAATACTCGTTCCACAGTTAGCACCGTGGCTTATTTCCTCGGGTCGCCATTGCATAATGACAGTGCGACATGGCCGGACTTCTGGAGACAAAATTTGACAAGACTGAAGATACCATCGACAGTATAGCCTACCAATATGATGATGTATACTAAGCAGGAGGGGAGATCGTAATTGACTCAAATCAAATTATTGCCACTGCATCTGTGCCTCCCTACTCGGAAATTTACATGCATGTACATCGATTGTCATCAGTTACAGACTTGTAGTCCTACCAAAATTCAGATCCTCTACTATAGTTCCATGGCAAAGGGGTACACAAATCCATAAATGGTACAAAGCCCAGTTCCTCCCTCCACCTCACCACGTGGCAGGTTTCTTGCCCCGCGATGGCCACGTCGACAAAAAAACCACGGCCGTCCGATGTTCATCCAACGGTCTGAGGGAGGCGGTGGCTTCGGTGGCTTCTGTTTGGCCACGTCGCGCTCCCCCCTTCTCAGTTTGCCTCTAGGGCCACGCCTCCTCGGCTCCTCCCCACGCTGCCCGCTCTCATCCCACCCCGCCTCCTCCTCCTCGGCTCCTCCCCACGCCGCCCGCTCTCATCCCGGCCTCGGCTGCTCCGCCTCGAAGGCCCAAGCCGCCAAGGCTTGCCGCTCTGCGTGCCGCCACCGTCGGCCTCGTCGTCTCTCGCTTCTTCCGCGGTGCGTCCTTGCATCGATGGCGGGCGACGGGATGTCGGGTCACCAGTCCGGCGTATAGACTCGACGGCCCGTCGTCCCGTCTTGGTCGTCCTCGCTGTCGCCGCCTTCCCCTCGAATCCATCGCCATCTCCTTCCAGGTGCGCTGTCCCTCACGTCCGTGTTGATCCCGCCGCCACGCCGGCCTCTCTCAATGTTTGGTCGCCGCTAATCTCCTCCCCTGCTGCTGCCGCCGCTGAGGAGGACGGATCTAACGGCAGCAGCACCGACTCCCCGCCCCCCATGGTTTCGTTGTCGTCTCTGAGTACAACGAGCCCGCCCACTCCCGGGCACAACTGCTTCTTTGCCGCCGCCTGTGCCAGCGCCATGGTCAGACCACCGCCTCTGCCAGTGCCAGCCTCGACCCCCATCATCTTGACACTTGCCTGAACATGCTGCTCCCAGTTTCTGATGTTAACCTTCTATTATTGAGCAAATCAGATTTTACTTAATCTCATCAAGGATAAGATAGGAGCATGACTCCACAAGGATTTGCCATTCAATTTAATACTCCCATTACGATAGGAATAGAAATATTGAAGTTTTTTTTTGATCCTGGACTTCCACCCATCTGATATCTATAGTATTGCAAGTTGTGGTATGGACAACACTGTGAAAATATGGTCCATGAAAGTTTAGCCAACCATTTTAATTTCTATTTACATTTGCTTGCTGCATATTACTGACAGTTTGTCAATATTTTGTCACAGAATTTTGGCCATATGTTGAGAAATCATTTACATGGACTGACCTTCCTTGAAAGTTTCCAACGAAATATGTCCAATTTCCGGTATACCAAGCATCTACTGATCATCTTTTAACACGTTCTTTTGCATATTATTTGTGTTTGTTAACCCACATGGCATTTTACAAAATTGGCAAACTTTGCTCTCCTTCCAGGTGATGATTGCTGTAGTGCACTCTAACTATGTTGATTGTACTAGGTGGCTTGGTGACTTCATCCTGTCCAAGGTGAAAGTTTTCTCTTTAAACGAACATGGATTAGTACAGTATTGTGCTAAACATGTACTTGCTGCACATTGTTAGTGCCAACACCAACCATGGAGCCCGCTGCCTATAGCCCTATAGTACCTTCAGACAAGATATCTGATCTTCCGTCACCAGATTAATGTTACTGACCTCCTCCTCTAATACTAACTGGCCCTTCCTCAAGTATGAGTACATCGATTTGTGCTAACTTGAATTTGCAGAGCGTTGACAATGAAATTGTGTTTGTGAGTCAAAGACAAAAAGACCAAAATCCGTGAGGTGATATTATTTAACTCTAATTTAACTTACTCTAGAATTATGGAATGTAACACATTATACTTTCTACTGTACTAAACTATTTTTAGTTATGTTACTTCATTATGCCTTCATATCATGTAATAAAGTTCGCTTTTCATTTGTAGGGTAGCATTGATATTCTTCGAAGTACCTGTGCGAGTGTGACATCTGGTTTATCAAGTTTTCATTTGATTTTCACTTCAATTAATTGGCAATAGGTAATATCGATATTGATGCGCTTTCGATGAATCATTTCAAGTTTACATTTTTCTCGTTATTGTTATTAATTTCTAAACTCTATACATCGGTTGCTTAAGATGTACTTCCAGGAAGGTCAACTTATACAAGTGAAAAAATTGCTCTAGAGTAATAATTGTTCCTCAAAATACATTATGAAAAATGAACTTGTGTATATATAAACATTTGATTCAATGATTTGTTCAGTGGAATTAATTGTGTATAATCGGCAATCACTTTGTTCTTTAAACAGGCAACCGTGAAGGTAAAGTCTTTGTATAGGAAGTACAGTCCAGCCTACCTGTTCTAATTGCTAGGTAAGTTTAACCGCAAAAACGTTGTCATTCTCATCCTCTGCATATGTTGATGGCGCATGCTGCTAACTCTTCTCCTTCGCATGTGAACGCTACCATGATTTCGTGCTAAGTAATCAGCAATGCAAGTCACCAAGAAGGCGGAATCAGCAGTGTCCTTTGATGGAAGGTACTTCAATATATTAATGCCCATCATGATTCGGTGTTTAATGTAGCATTTATTTATCATTTATTCTAATGAAAATAGCTCCTCCTGTGTGTTATGTACATGCACCATTCATTTTATTTTGATATGGTTTTGGTGTTGTAGTTCATCATGTGGCATCTGGTTTATCAAGTTTTCATGTGATTTTCACTTCAATTAATTGGCAATAGGTAATGTTATGTAGCAGCATGCTTTGTAATGTTATTTTAAGAGTTAGACACCAGGCATGGTCGTTGATTTTTTAGCTCTATACCTGACGGCGTGTTCTCCGCTCAACCACTGCGGATCACACCCCTAGTCAGATTTCTCTCCTGCTAGCCGATCAGCCGTGCTCGGTTCGATTGAGCGGTGGGCGCAAAGAAAGAGCAACACACGGGATTACCTGTGTTCGGACCCTCTGCGGGTAATAGTCCTATTCTCGCTGAGCTTCGCTCTTCTCTTGTTGTGGTTGAATGGAATGTGGTTACGAAATGCTTGTGAACCAGATGTCCAACGCAAAGAACCTCCCCGACGGAGAGAGCCGAGGGGTAGGCGATCTGATTTCTCGATAATCGACAAGACACGACAGAGAGACAAAAACGTGCATCGCCCACGCCACGCTGGCCGCCGCCCTCGCGTTTCCGCAGTGGCCTCGACCAAGACAGTCACACCGGTGAGATGCGGGTGGGGCCCAGCCTACTCCTCCTGACGCGGGCGGCCATCTTAAGCAAACCTCCTCTCTGCCGGTCAATTCCGTTGCGCCACGAAGGATGCCGCCGCGAGTTCTGCAGGGTCATCAGAAGCGGTAATCATCTCTTCACCGTCTATCCGCGCGTGATGTCGCGTCAAATACGCCGTCTCGCAGCGGGGAAGCCTTCGCCGAAGACTTTTCCCGCAACGCCTCGCCACGGGCCCGCTTGATGGGGGGCCTTACGCGCCGAGGGGCTCGCCCACACGCCCGCCGACGATGGGGCCCTCGCCGGCGCATTGACAAGCTTGCCCACACGCTGGGCTCGGTCGCCCGCTGGCGTGTGGGGCCCTCGTCTGATCTTCGAGGCTCGCCCGCCGAGCGCCGCCCGCTTGATCTTCTCGGGACTCTTCACACCACGGTATTTATTACACCGACAATAGCCTCGGTCCACCGTGATACGCGAATCGTCGCACGTACACTTTTTTCCGCTTATGTACGGGAGACGAATCGTGGGGCCCACCTTCGCGCGGCGTCGACGCTCGATTCTCTACTCGCGCACGATCTTCCTTGGGAACCACGCCGCTTTTCGCGGGAAATCAAACGCTGGGCCATGATAGCGCGCGCGCGCGTGGGGACGGAATCCAAACCGTCGCACTCGCGCGCCCTGCTTATAAATACTCCCCTTGGCGCCGCGACCAATCCTTCCGCACGCTAAGTCCTCAAACTGCCCTTCACCTTCTTCGCCGCTGCCACAGAGCCTAACTTGCCACCGCCACCTTCTTTTTTCGCCAACTCTTCCACCGTTTTTCCATGGCGCCCAAACGCAGCAAGGGTCGCCGCGGGGACGCGCCACCGTCTGGGCCTGCTTTGCCTGCCTCTGCTGTTGACGAGGATGTGGCGACGCGGCTCCAGGGGTTCGTGCCGCTCACCTCCGTCCGGTTCCACGCCTGCACCATAGTGCCAAGCCCCCGCGACGGGGAGATTGTGACCTTCACTTGGCGTCTTTGGCGGGGCTCGTCCCCACAGACTCGGAGTTCTTCTTGGCGGTGCTCGCCTTCTACGAGATCCAGACGACGCACCTTCCCCCCAATTCTATCGTGGCGCTGACCATCTTCGTCCATCTCTGCGAGATGTTCGTGGGGACGATGCCGAACCTCCTGCTCTGGCGCCGACTCTTCACGCTGCATGCGAAGTCGCGCCCGAAGGGCCATTGAAGTCGCTACTTCACGCTCACGACGCCGCCGCCTTCCTCTCGGTCACGGTCAAGTCCAACTGGAAGGACTGGTACCGCCAATGGCTGTACGTGGACGACTCCAGCGGCTGCGACGACCTTGACCTCCCCGAGGGTCCCGTGGAATCCCTTGCCAGCTGGGGGTCTCCGCCTGTCGTCTCAGCAGAGCTGGAGGAGATGATGGGGCGCATCGCTGAGCTCCGCCGCAACGGGCTCACCGGAACCCACGTTGTGGCGGATTTCTTGCGGCGCCGCCTCTGCCCGCTCCGCATGAGGGTTCGCCCCGCCTGGCAGTACTACGGCGATGACGATGGAGCCCGCCTTGTCCCCGGAGGTAAATGCTCCTTCATTCTTTTGGGCTTCTTGTCTTTTTGGAATGTCTTTTCTTTTGACTCCTTTGTGACTTATGGCTTCTTCTTCTCTCTTGCGCCACCACAGGAACGTGTCTTGGGAGAACGTGCTCGGCGAAGGATGGCGGGACTCTTCACCGCGCCACCGGCGATATCTCCTCGCCGGAGACCATCCGCCTTCTGCGGCGGGATCCACGGAGCGCAACCAAGATTTATGTGGGCTGCCCCTATGGAGGTCTCGTCCAGCGGTCCAAGTGGCCGGGACCATCTGCAGATCCGCAACCGCCTCCAGCGCCGCCAAAGCTTCATGCGGCTGCTGCCGCTCTCGGCGTGGCGGCCGACCACCACGCCTCGGAAGCGCCGCCATCCTCGCCGGAGACGACGACGAGGAGGGAGGGACGAGCCCAAAGAGAGCTCGCCCCTCGAGTCTGAAGCTTCGCCGCCTCCTCCGGCCCCCCTCCAAGAGGGCTCTTTGCCGCCGCCGCTCGCCACCAGCGAGCGCGATGACTCTTCGGAACGGCGCCGCTGCGCCCAGCTTCTTCCGCTCCTCTGCGCCGACGCTCCTGCGCCGGCGCTTCGCCCATTCTTCCGCTTATCGCCATCGCGGGCGCTTCAGATTGGCGCCACTCGGCGCGGCCCGCTCCGACGGCGCTTAACGGTGACGGCGCCGCCACCGCTTCGCGACAGCGGCTCGACGCTGCTTCTTCAAATTTCGCTTCGAGACGCGCCGCTTGAGTTGGCTTTCTCAGACTCACGATATTTTGCATTAGGGTTAGCATGCTTGCATGTTTTCGCATACCAACCCTGCTTACATTATCTTCATTGATAGAGCGGACGCTGGGCCTCAAACTCCATCCCGCGACCCTTGACCCCAGCCGCCGCTGCTCCTTCGACGGAGGCGAGGCCTCTCGCCATGGAGATCGCTACGAGACAAGGTCGAAGAACCTTCGGCCGTTACCCACGGCGAGCGCCAACGCCAGGCGCCATCGCCGCCGACGCTAGGCGCTCGCCAGGCGCCTGCGTTCGCCACACTGGCGGCACGGAAGGCGCTGGCTTCTGCGTCGCGGACCGTTAGCGGCGAAGCGGCAGCGCTGGAGCGGAGGTCGCCGCGAGGAGACGGCGGCAGAGGTCGGGCGGCGCAAGCCGCAGCCGCCTCGGCCACCAAAACCGTCGAAGACCTCCGCGAGCACTCCGGCGTCTTGGTCCTTGCCGACATGTTGCGCGCGCCTACCACACCAGGGACGTTTCAGACCGGCTGGCGTTATTTTGTACTCTCCGTTGGAGGAGACCGCCGCGCAATATGTTTGCGGTACTGGCGCGCGCCGCCCGGCTTTTCGGGATCTTCCGGTGGTGATGCGGTAGCGAGCGATCGAAGACGGTTGCCACGGTGCTCTCGGCAACAGCGGTTCGCCCTGGCAATCGCTTTGCCCAAAACGCCGCTTTGACCTCGACGCCACCATCGGGAGCCTTCGCGCCAATCGACCGGTTTGAGCGATCGCGGGTTGACGCCGCCGCCAACCGTGTCTCAATGATGGCGGCGCGTTACGCGGCAGAGAGATGAGGAAGACGAAGACGAGGAGTAGACGAACTCCCTCATCTTCTTTTTATTTTTCCCGTACAAACCCCGCACGCAAACTTTTGCTCTTTGCCGTGAGTCTGGATCAAACTTCGCGCAAACTCTTAATCGCGAAAAGAATCGGGGCACCGAACGCAAAAGCTTTAGACAGGCGTTCTATTGAGAGTGGCGCTTTTTCCTTAGGCATCGACTTACTTCAACCCTTACGACTCTCGGCAAACCGACCTTAAACGTTACGTGGCGAGAGCTTAGCTTCCGAAGTGGTCTAGACGCCGGTGCCGCCGTTGGCGATTGCCCGCATCGAGCCGACACACGTGTTAGAACTCGCCTTCCGTCGCCTCGCCTCGCCCGGTACAAGCAAGTTTAAGCTGCTCAGCTTGCAACTAAGGGGGCCATCGGCCTTAAGTACTTTTTCGCTACCAGCTTTCAATAGAATGCTTTCTAACAGACTTTTTGAGGCTACGCAACTGATCGCCACAAGTTTTAGACAGAACGTTCTATTGGAAGTGAGCGCTTTTTCCTTAGGCATCAGGTTACTTCAACCCTTACGGCCTCTCGGCAAACCGACCTTAAACGTTACGTGGCGAGAGCTTAGCTTCCGAAAGTGGTCTAGACGCCGGTGCCGCCGTTGGCGCATTGCCCAGACCGAGCCGACACACCAGGCTAGAACCCGCCTTCCATCCGCCTCGCCTCGCCCAGCCATAAGTTTAAGCGTTCGCCCTTGCAACTAAGGGGCCATCAGCCTTAAGTACTTTTTCGCTACCAGCTTTCAACAGAATGCTTTCTAACAGACTTAAGGCGAAAAAGAACAGATGCCCACAGAGAGACAGAACTTATCTTTATATTGAAGATGGCTTTGTACAATGCAGCCCCCGAGGCGAGCGGGGAAGGAAGAAGACCTCGCCACTCGGCTCCAAAGGAAGGCCAAAAAAGCTCTTGGAACAGCTACCTACGGGTAGAACTTCCTCAGCTGCTCGACGTTCCAAGTGTTTGCCAACTCGCGACCATCCTCGAAGGCGAGCCTGACCGAGCTCAAGCGGGAGATCGAGACCACCTTGAAGGGCCCTCCCATTGGAGATAGCTTTATTGCGCCCACCTGCGCTTGATTTTGTGCGAACGAGGTCGCCCAATCGCCAGTGTCCTCTCACACACCGTCTTGCTTGGTAACGGCGCAACGCTCGCTTGATACTGGCGGCCGGATCGCCTCGCTCTCTCGATCTCCTCCAGAGATTTACTTCATCCCGACGCCGGTCGTGGCCTCTCGCTTCACCGAACGCCACCACCCTGGGGACCCAAAGGCGAGCTCGATGGGAGCACCGCTCGAGCCATACACCAGAAGAAAGGGTCTCGCCGGTGGCTCTGTTGGGAGTTGTCCGCGGCGCCACAATACGGTGGGAACTTCTTCCGCCAGCGCTTGCAGGCTTCTTCGACGGTCGAAAGCCCTTGTCTTGAGCTCTTCGAGTACTTCCGCATTTGCCCGCTCCACTTGCCCATTGCTTTTGGATGTGCGACGGAGGCGGCACGCTTGGTACCCAAATCTTCGCACCAGCTCTTGAAAATCGGCGCTTTAAATCGCGCCGTTGTTTGGTGATGATCTGTTGGCGGCGCCAAACCGGACGAAGATGCTCTTCATAAAATTTATGGCTGCGGCCGGGCGTGATCGCCGGGCGGCGATGCCTCCACCCACTTGGTGAACTTGTCGACGGCAGCGAGCAACAGATGTGTGTAACCTCCGCTGTTCATGAAACGGGCCCAGATGTTCAAATTTCTGCATCGCGAACGGCCAGAGAGTGGAATGGTTTGCGGCGCTGGGCGGTCGGTGGATCTACTTAGCATGAAATTGGCACGCTTCGCATCTCCTCACCATTCAAGGCATCCGGAGGGCGATAGGCGAGAGAAGCCGTGGCGGAAGATCTTTCCAACCAACGCCCGGCTCCCTGAATGGCTCCCGCATACGTCTCCATGGATCTCAGAGAGGATTGCACTCCCCGCTTCTCGAGTGACGCACTTCAGTAGAACTCCGTTTGCGCCACGGGCGATGGTCCCCACCTACCGTATGGCGCTTGGCCTTGCGCGCTACCTTCTCAGCCGACGCGTCATCGCCGGGGATCACTCCGTCCCGCAGGTAGGCTAGGATCTGATCCATCCACTGACCTTTCCGGACGAGTGTGACGACGTTAGCATTGTCGCCGACGATACTCCTCGGCACGGCATTTCCGCCTCAACCGCCTCGGCGCTTCTTCGCCTCCTCCAACCGAGGAGCCGTGGCGAGATTAGTGACGCTCCTCCAGATGTGGGGCTGCGCCGAAAGGTGTCGTCCCCACCAGAATCGGGGCTACGACAGACGGCCAAGTGAGTCTTTCTTTAAAACCCCAAATGAACAGTGCCTTTGATGAGGCAATGCGGGGCGATTCATCCGCCATATAGTTGTCGCGGCGAGGGCGTCGCGAAGCCCAAACCTCGAATTTCGCTCCAACCGGCGCACCTCCGCTGTAGGCCGCCATGACGGGATCCAAGCAGTGAAATCCTTCCTCGCTGGTTGATGACCAGAGAGAGTCGCTTTGACTTGCGGCCGGATGCCTGTGGTTGAAGCCACCCCGAGCCCCATGAGCAATTCTTCACTCCGCGACGTTGTTGGTAGCGCTGAACTCCAAGACCACTCAGTGCCGGACAATGTCGCCGGTGGGAGACACCAGAACGACACCTGCCCCAGCCCCCTAAAGCCGGAACGAACCATCGAAGAAGAGAGTCCACGGCGAGGGTACTGGGACGTCTTCAGCTTCTGCGTCCGCCGGAGTCCACTCGTTGACGAACTCCGCCAGAGCTTGCCCTTTGATGGCCGTTTGGGGAGCAAATTTGAGGTCGAATTCTACCAGCTCCATGGCCCACTTGGCGATGCGGCCCGTCGCCTCGCGGTTGAAGAGGATCTCCTGCAAGGGGTACTTGGTCAGTACGGTGATTTCTCGCCCCTGGAAATAGTGACGCAGCTTCGACGCCACAAGACGGCGTAGAGCATCTTCCGTGTCATGCGAGTACCTTGTTTGGCGTCGTGGAGGACTTTTGCCGATGTAGTAAATGGGCGCTGAACACCTTCTCTTTCCACCACCAAAGACCGCGATCGACCACCGGGGTTCGCCATGACATAAAGGATCGCTGCTCGCCTGGTCCGGGCGACCAAAGACGAGCGGGAAGTTAGATACTTCTTCACCCGCCGAACGCCTCCTGCGCCTCCGCCGCCCACTCGAACTGGTTGGTCTTCTTCAGAGCTTGAGTAGTGGAAGACTTTTATCCCTAGGCGAGCTATAAAGCGCCCAGGAGGTCAAGCGACCCCACCAAGCACCGTGATCTGCCAAGTCGCGTCGGGGCTTCATGTTCTCGATTGCCGCGATTTTGTCCGGGTTCGCCTCAATCCCCCTCTAGGAGACGAGGAAGCCTAGCAGCTTGCCCGACGGAACGGCGAATACACATTTCTCGGGGTTGAGCTTGATGCAGTACTTACTCAAGTTGGCGAAGGTTTCTTTCAGGTCGCCGATCAATTCCTTCGCCTTCTTGGACTTCACCACCAAGTCGTCGATGTACACCTCCAGGTTCCGCCTTATTTGAGGGCGATGAGCGATGTGCATGGCCATTTGATAGGTTGGGCCTGCATTCTTTTGTCCGAATGCCATCCTTGTGTAGCAGTAGACGCCCATGGGCGTCACGAAGGCGGTCTTGTCTTCATCTTCTTCGGCCATGCTAATCTGGTGGTACCAGGAGTACGCATCCAGAAAGCACAGCTGCTCGCACCCCGCCCTGGAGTTGACAATGAGATCAATGCGGGGCAGCGGGTACGGGTCCTTCGGGCACGCCCTGTTGAGGTCGGTGAAGTCCACGCACATCCTCCACCGCCCGTTGGATTTCTTGACAAGGACGGGGTTCGCGAGCCACCGGGGATGGGCGACGCTGCGAACGACCCCCGCCCTTAAGAGCTTGTCCACCTCCTGGCGGATAACTTCCTGGCGCTCCACCGACTGCTTCCGGACCTTTTGCATGACCGGTCATACGGCCGGAACGCCGCCAATTTGTGCTCAATCACCTCCTCGGGACCCGGCCATGTCGACGGTTGCCATGCAAACACGCCTGCGTTAGATCGAAGAAGAAGACGAGCGCGCCTTCCTATTTGGCGAGAGAGGCGCCACCCGAACGGTTCGCCGGTCGACTTCGCTCGGAGATCGCTTTAACCTTCCCGGACGAACCAGTGAGGCACGGATCTTCGCGGAGGAGCTCCTGAGTCGAGCGTTGGCCTTCAAGGCGCCGATTGCCCCCGCCAAAGCGAGAGCGACCTTGTCGCAGTGGAGCGCCCGGCGGTCCACTTTCAGATTTATGAGGCCGGCCGCCGGGATCTTCACCACCATGTACGATAGTGGCAAGCCGCCATGAACTTGGTCACGGCCGCCGACCCAAGATGGCGTTGGTGAGGTCGAAGTCCGCCACCTCGAACTCAAGCATCTCGGTGCGGAAGTTGTCGAGCCTCAAACGCCACCGGAGGTCGACGCGCCCATGGGACGGACTCAAATGGCCCGGCGATCAAGAACGAGGCGCCGGCGAAACTCCTGCTGCTAGATCTGGAGTGCCTTGGCGACCCGGGCGGATAGGAGGTTGAGGGAGCTCCCTCCGTCTACCAGCACCCGCTCTAGCTTTACATTTCGGACCGTGGGCGCAACCACGATCGGAAGATGTCCAGGGCCGACGGTACTGGCGGGGTGATCGGCCTGACTGAACGCGATCGGTTGCTCCGACCACGCCAGCTACCTTGCTGACCCCACGCCGGGCACGGCGGCGCACACCTCCCTCATTGCACGCTTAAAGCTAGCGCGGGGCGGATAGGTGGCGATCCGCCGTGGATGACGGCAACCGGCGCTCGCTTTGTTGGAAACCAAGCGGCCGCTTCCTTGCCCTTGCCGCTGCCGGACGCCTGCTGCTGCTCGTGGACGCGCTTGTCCACCAACTTGTTGACGACATGGCAATCCGCCAAGTCGTGGGAGCTATTGCGGTGAATGGGACAAGAAGCCCCCGCTTCCACTCGCGAGGACGGCGGTCTCGCCCGTCGTCGCGCGCGCGCTGGGCCGCTGTGATCACGGCGATCGCTTCGCCGCTTGCGGGACCGTTCTGCCGCCGCCGCCGCCGCGGCCTCCACCGCTGCCTCCTCCTTTCTTCGCCGCCCGCGCTGCGCCAAGCGCGCCGGCCGCCGTCTTCGTCGTCGCGCGGCGGCCATGACCTGCCCGATATCGCCACTGCGGCGCTTCTTCTTGTCCTTGCCGGGATTTCGAGAGGTCCTGGCCGCCGCTTCTGTTGTCGCCAGCGTAAATGGGCGGAAGCGAAGCCTCCGCTGAGGGCGACTTGCGCCAAGGTGAAGAGCTCTTCCGCTGCCTTGATCTTGCGGGTGGCCATCTTCTCCTTGACCCTAGGGTCTCGGCGCCTCTCAACACCGTGACAACGGCGTCAATGGAGATGTCGGGATTGTATTGCGAACTCGATCAAGCGACGGATGTAGTCGCAAGAACGACTCTTCCTTCTTCTCGCTTCCACGCCAGGAGGTCGCCCTCGACCGGGCTGCTCAAACGTGCCTCGAAGTTGGTGATGAAGAGCTCGAGAGCTCCTTCCACGACCCCACCGGACCGGGGCGTTCATGAGCCAAGAGCTGGCTCGCACGGTGAGGATCGCAGGATGTAGTTCGCGAGAACCTTCCCGACCCTCCACCGGCCGTGCATCACCGTAGTGTAGATCTGCAAGAATTTGTCGGGGTTGGTGGAGCCGTCATACTTCTCGATGGGGTGCGCCGAACCTCTCCGGCCATCGACGCGCGCAGCTCCTTTAAAAGGCGCGGCAGACCACCTCGAGCCTCCTGCTCTCGATCGCCTCCGGCCATTGTGCTGCCGCCGTCCGGACGGCGCCAAGAGGCACCTCCTCCTCGACGGAGGTAGCGTCGTGGGAACCTCCCGTCCCCACGGGCGGCAAGATCGCGCGATCGCAAGACCCGATCGTGCGCCGCGGAGCTTGTCGCAGTGTCTTCTCCTGTCGTAGATGGCGCCTCCAAGTGGGACCGAGATCCCGCCCACCAGACGCTTTGCTGGCCGAACCCCTAGGAGTCGCCTGCTCTCGTTATCTGCCCGCCCCCTCCCGCCAGAGATCTGCGCGAGAGGCGCGGTAAGAAAGAACGGAAGAAGCGAAACGCCAGCCTCGCGCCTCCGGCTTAAACCACGCCCAAGGCGGCGTTAACGAAGGGCCAAACCGCCACCACGGAGCCGCCGGAGTCCGGTCACCGCACCGGTGGGTTGTCCAAACAGGCCCTAGCCGCATGGAGGTTCTGTGGCCGGAGTGCACTCTCCAAGGCCAGCGCCGCTTAGCTTGGCGGACGATCGCCGCCGGCCGATCCATCAGAATTGCCGCGGCCGACGCCGCGGCCGCGGCTCTCACGGCCGCCTCCTGATCCATCGCGGACTGCTGATCCGCCATTGATGGGGTCGAAAAACACGAACTGATGCTAGCGCTCCCCTACCTGGCGCGCCACTGACGGCGTGTTCTCCGCTCAACCACTGCGGATCACACCCTTAGTCAGATTTCTCTCCTGCTAGCCGATCAGCCGTGTTCGGTTCGATTGAGCGGTGGGCGCAGCAAAGAGCAACACACGAGGATTACCCAGGTTCGGACCCCCTTGCGGGTAATAGTCCTACTCCTGCTGAGCTTTCGCTCTTCTCTTGTTGTGGTTGAATGGAATGTGGTTACAGAATGCTTGTGAACTGTATGTCCAAACGCAAAGAACCTCCCCCTCCGCTCTCTCTCCTCTCCTTTTATACAAGCCTCGAACCGACGGAGAGAGCCGAGGGTAGGCAAGATCTGATTTCAAGAT
Source organism: Raddia guianensis (assembly GCA_036346415.1). Classification (NCBI taxonomy): domain Eukaryota; kingdom Viridiplantae; phylum Streptophyta; class Magnoliopsida; order Poales; family Poaceae; genus Raddia; species Raddia guianensis. The sequence goes on from CM070537.1 coordinate 50,311,871, forward strand.
AATCGACAAGACACGACAGAGAGATTTAAAACGCGCATTGCCCGCTTATCACAGGCGCCGCTTTCGCGTGCCATAAGTGGCCTCGACCGCATAGTCACACCGGTGAGATCATGCGGGTGGGGCCAACTCGCTCCTCCCGACGCAAGGCGGCCATCTTAAACAAACCTCCTCTTCGCGGCCAATTCCATTGCGCCCACGGATGTACCGCCAGTTCTGCAGGGTCATCAGAAGCGGTAATCATCTCTTCACCGTCTATCCGCGCGTGATGTCGCGTTAAATGCGCTCGTCCTTCGCAGCAGGGAAGCCTTCGCCCGAAGACTTTTTTCCGCGCGCCTCGCCACGTGGGCCCGCTGATGGTGGGGGCCCTACGCTGAGAGGGCTTTCGCCCACACGCCCGCTTAACGATGGGGCCCTTGCTCCAGCCAGATCGACGGCTTGCCCACACGCTGGGGCCTGGTCGCCCGCCTGACGTGTGGGGCCCTCGCCTGGTCTTCTGAGGAGCTCGCCTGCCAGGAGCGCTTGATCTTCTCAGGACTCTTCACACCCTGGTATTTATTACACCGACAATACCTAATAGTTTTAAAGCAAAGATTTTGGGTTTATGCTATTCAAGCAGATATGTTGGTCAATACACATGGGTATCAACGAATGGTTTGCTATTCAAGAAGACATGATAGATTTGTACTCCTGCCTGTTTCTTTCCTTGGTATTAAACTTGGGCAACGAGATCTGCATCAGTCTTGGTCACCGAAGCGCTATGATAATGGTGGCTTTTGCTTTCTTCTTCATGTTTTACGTTGCCTGATGGCTTATGTTTTGCTATACTCATATAGTATTTCCAAGTTATAACAACGCTCTCACTTACTTTATTGGTCGTATGCTTTCAGTGTGATCTGCGTGTTGCCCTATACAGTAGTGAAAATGTTGTACTGGTTTCTTTGATATTATGCATTTATGCGAATCATACATTTGTTTACCATGTATTTTCATCGATTTTGCTCTATTCTGGTACTGTAACCGACCACATATTCTTTTACTGACCTCATATACGTTTTGATGATTATATGGTTTATTTCATTCTCTCTTTTTATAGCCACATACATAAACATAAATCATTTTTTAAAACCGTTCTTTCGCAGTGGGCCGACCAACACAGATCATACTCGGCGCGCCATGGGTGCGCAACCTCAACTAGTAAAGAATATGAATAACTGGAACTTTTAACAGGATCTATAGCCTTTGTAGCACAAGCAAAACCAAACCAGCGATTCCCAGTTTGATATTAAATAGACTGTTACAGTGCTAAGGGTAAAATGAGTATTTCACACAGGAATTTTTGTTAAACTTTAAAATAATACTTAAAAATGAAAAATATAATTAATCCATCAACTATGGTCGTAGTCATAACTCATAATTATCGTGTATAGGAGTGCAATCACCTCAACTACAGGGAGACACATTTTTTTAATAAAATATTAACAGGGGCAGCTCGGCAACTCCCAACAGCACCTTGCCGCTCTAGCTCGTACCTGGGGGCAGGACGTACTGTGACAGCAGCGGAATATTCCATCATAGATGCGCATTTAAGCACCGACCAGCCCACCTGCGAGCCTGCGATTGCATTTCCAGTCATTGAAATTCAACTCGTACCTACTCTTGCTCCCGTGCGTACGGAAGGAACGACGCATGCCGTGACAAGCCTGTAGCGACACGGAAGTACGAAATTTTGCTGTAATTCGTCTTAGCTGAATGATTGATTATCCAACGGAATTTGTTGGTCCTTTCTAGCTTTTCTTTCAAATTGTTTTTGGACCGGAGTCTCGAGAACCCCTTGCTACATGGGGCATGCCGTGTGAATCAATTCGGTTGTGCCCTCGCGTTATATGATCTCAGTCTTCTTTGATTTCTGATTTAGTTTCGATTCTATATAGAAATTTTGTTATTTTTATATGGATCATTCACTGTAATATTTTAAATATTTTCTGATTTTTTTTTCAGAATTCTAATTTAAATATATATGTTTTTAATGATTTATTTAGTTTCAATTTATTTTAAACATTATATTTTTTATTACAAAAAAAAACTAAAATAGAGATCAAAGAGGTCCTCTAGTGCACTATTTTTGTTTAGAGGCCTATTGTTGTCGACGGAGGGTGAAGAAGATGCCAAAAGTCCAAAGCGTTCGCAAAGCGCCTGAAGCATCTCCGGAGCAGCATCATGCAACAGCCGTTAAATTCCCGGCTAGAAATTCGGTCGCGCGCTCCACCTGCCCATGCCCGTACGCAAGCCTGAGGCATCGGACACCCGTCCAGATCGAGCCTCTAGCTCACCCCCTCACACTACGTAAACACGGCACGACGCGACACGACACCTCCATCCATGCGTCGTGTCACGCACAGTTGAAGCCGTCGTCTCACCTCATGCTGCGTGCAGATGGATAGACGATGTCACACATGCGTCTCGACGCTAGGCTCTGGGCGGGGCGCGGCCTCGCCTGGTGGTTTGTTTCCGGGAAGAAGGGGGGTAGAAACGATCGAATGATCGATCTCGATGTGGGCGGTTGCTTGGCCACGAAAGCGTTCGACGCGAGCGCGCCGCGCGTATGGGGCCGTCCTCGAGTGCCACCGCGCGCGCCCGCCGCGTGCGTGCGTACTGCGTAGCGATGGGAGTGGAACCAGATGCGGCATGGTACGGGTTACGGCCGGGACGCCGCCCCGTCCGTCCGTCGCAGCATCGGCGAGACTCGAAGAGGTGGCTACTGGCTGCTAGTACGAATCCAGATCCTAATGGCTCCACAAAAGTAATCTATCCGGCTGCAATTATTGGATCAGGAGCCAATCGGGATGCTGTCATGCTGTGGACGTGCCCCACAAATGGCAAAAGTGTGGATGGGCTATGGAGCTGAAAGCAATGTTGCGAGACCAAGGCATCAGTCCATCGGGTCTGGGAAAAGCACAACAAAGGAACCACGTAATGGAGTCAAGGAGACAAGGCCATATGGGAATGAACGCAGTGGATGGGGGGCTTTTATTGCACCTTTTTCCCCGTGGTAAAAACAAATATGCTCTTGATAGACTAGTTAGGTTCTGTTTGGAAGCAAAGTTTTTCAAAACTATGGTTTTATCATACCATAGTATTTAAGTGTAGTTACCATAAATACCATGGTTTTACCTAACCCCCTTGAAACAATGGTATTTCTAGAAACTATAAACTGTTTGGTAGCAAAGTTTTTAGTTGTCTTGTTTTTCAAAGTATTGACCATAAGTCCATAACCCCTCTCTCTCTCTCTGTTAACAAAGTTTTTCAAAGCAATACTTTCATTGAACGTAAGAGCAATACTTTCATTGAACGTAACTAGCAACACATATAATTGGGCAACAAATGAGTAAATTCATAACAGAAATTTTCATAACAAATCAAAAAACCGAACCATATACACATGAACAATGAGGACCCCCAATCATCAAGTAAATAGATTCAATACCCCAAATCAAGGATGCTTCTCTCTCTCTCTCTCACGAAGCCCGCACCGACACCCTCCATGCCGCCCTCTCTCTCCCCTCAGTTCCCTCTCTCTCTCATGGAGATGGCCGGCGGCTAGGGAGAGGAACCCTAGCTGACCCCTTCTCCATCTCTCTCTCTCTCTCTCTCTCTCTCTCTCTCTCTCTCATCTGGACTCTCTCTCTCTCTCTCTCTCTCTCAATGAATCTCTCTCTCACTCCCTCATCCTCTCTCTTCTTTCTCCCGTGGTCTCTCTCTCGACATCGCTGGGCGCGGTGGGGAGCAAAAGCCAGCGCGGGGGAGAGAAAAAGCCAGCGCGGGGGAGCGAGGCGCCAGCGCGCGTGAGAAAACAGCGACAAAACAGAGGGTCAGACTAGAGTTTCCAAAACTCCAAAAATACCATGGTTTTGTCAATACCATGGTTTCTAAAACTTCAAAAATACTTTAGAACCAAACACCCCATTGTATAAAATACCATGGTGTTCTTCAAAACCATGGTTTTGCCTAGAAACTACAAAAATACTTTGTTGCCAAACAGGGCCTTACTCGTTTAATTATTTTGTTATATTATTCTTAGTGGGCGTGATTCCCTACATGTTTACGTGAATAGATTTGTCTCAGTTCTTTAATTTGACATATTCTTTAATTTAAAATAAATTCTTATTTCTATCATTTTCTATTTCAAATTTCTGCATTTTTCATTAGATTCCACTATAAGTCGGACATCCGATATGTGAGGAAAAATCAGTCACTTGTTCCGAATATAGTTAATTTATTTTAAACATATATATAATGTACTAGTAAAACATATACAACGTACTGCTGAAACATTTTGTCGTGTCTATTGGAGCATGATCCGTTGATGTAACATGTAACATGCATGACGACATTGATAAAACAAAAGAAGTGTTGGAACATGCCGATAAAACTGATGATAGAACATGTGGGCACATATTCGATCAGTGTTGGAACATGCTAAAAACTATTTGAACATGCCATAAATCGATGAAAACATAATGGTTTCATGGTGAATCAACCACCCCATACAAAAGCTAGATGCTCCATGAGAACAAAGACGATGTTTCGACAAGTAAACTTGAATATTTTATAAGTATAATTGTTATTTTTCTTCATCATCTTCTTTTTCAAATACAGTGAGCCCCTCGTCACGATTGTCGGATTTGGCCACCGAGCTTGTGTGGGAGGATGCACCACTGAAGAGCCTAAGCGAAGGGAGGAAGAGGGATCTTTTTTTTAGTTACATAATAGATAGATAGATAGATCTTTTTATGCCTAACCAAGGTCTTTTTTGTTCAGGGGAAAAAATGGAGGGAAGTGAAAACCGTTTTTTATCAAAAAAAAAAAGGAGAGAGGAAAATTCGGCTATGTTTGGTCATTTTTTAAAATGATATTTGAATCTAAACCGATAATAAAAAAGATCGACAAAATTAATTTGTGCGGGCTCGAGAACCTGCGATGAATATGCTTCTAAGAGCATAGACTAGTAATGCTACCCTTTGATGTATAGAGTATAGATTCTTGCAAATTATTTTATATATTCATGCATAATTTATAGAATGTATTTATTTATTTTTTTGTCTGAGCCGGTACACAATCAGTGCAACCCGAAAAACCTGACTTTTACGTAAGATCGATCGGCTTTCTCGAATGGAAAAACATCTCTGAACCTAACAGGTGCAACACTCATGCCTCCGATTTCGATTTATAAGTGATCATAAATATATAGACAAACATGTTTTTTTAGTTCCTTGATACTGTACCGCGTACGGTATTCCCGCTTCCCCGGAGTACGTGCGGTCTGCGTGGCGTTAGCAAGAATCGATCCCGCTATTGGAATGGATCGTGCGCTTAGCCAGCCACTAGCTAGAAAGTGGAAAGCGCAAACGCGACGGCGACCCAGCCACCCTGTTTCGCTGGCCGGTCCACCTCCGTCCGCAACCAGAATCCCCGCGCCGTGCGGTGCCATGCGTGCGCCGCCGGCCGCTCTCCCCAGGGCAGCACGTCCCTCTCGTCGCTCGTCGCTCGTCGCGGATGATGCCTCCAGCACAATGCACTGGTGTAGTGCTAAGTGTGTCCCAGTCAGTGTACGGGATAAGATAGCCACCGCTCGTGACCTGTCGCCCCGTCAATCTCGCGACCTTTCGTCAGCGCTTTGAACAGCGGCGGCGAGAAGGGGAACAAACAGCTCTGGTTCCGGGTTTGGGTGGTCGTCGGCGACCGGCGCCGGCCACGACCAAATGCCCCATCCCATTCAAAGATCAATCCGGGTCTCGACTCATGTATGGTTTCTTCCTCGGACGATTGCAACGATCAATCCACGTTTTTAGCCTGGAGGGACTAGGGGGAGTTTTCTGCTCACCGGCCCGTTTGACATTTGATCTGCGCAAAACCGGTTTGACGTTGAAAAAACTAGCGTCATGATCCATGTATTTGCACGGCTAAATTTACATGTGTAGATTCAATAAAAAACTATGATATCTAGCTTCAAAATATCTACCGCTATAATATAAACTCACTGTAATCATCCACGCATATTTATTGGAGAGAAAGATAACGCATGGCAAGTATTCTCCGAGCTGCTGCCGTTTGTGCTCCCGTCCCTTGTACGATTATCATGTGTATTTCTACTTGACCTGCTGTTAATTACTGTGATTTTTTTTCTCGATTGCTTTGCTCCTCGATTGATGGATGCAATCAATGAAAGATTAAGCGCCTACGCTGGTGCCGAACGACGGTCGAGGGCTGGGCCGTCGGAACGGACGTCCGTGCAATAGCTCCCTTGTCGGAATGCTTCGCGAGGCTTGTCTAGGCCGAACAGCTGCTACGATGCTATGGGCCTTCCAACCTATTATTGCTGCCGTGGCCCGTGGGCATGCTGGATACTGTTGGTGCTATTACTGTGTTTCTACAAACTCTATTAGCTACGCATTTAATTTGTCCAAGTAAAAACTATGTGTTTTATCCTTATAAAAAATAAACTCGTTATACCTATGAGTATATTATATTATGTGCTATACATGATTAATATTAAGGTGATGGATAGTAATTAGTAAATAATATATAGTAAAACTCGTTTTTTGTTCAATCCATATCCGGTTGGTATCCCTATCCCGTGTAATCTTATTTGCAAACAATACGGTCCACGGGTCAACGATTCGGAAAGAAAGACCCATACATCTGGTTCATTTTTCATTATCAGAGTTGGAGTGAAGCCTGAAATGAACATTATTGGGCTTTAAGTGGACTTCTCGAGTCCCTCCAGAAAGCCCACCAAGATCACAAATCTGGCAACTATATAAGCGCTCGTAACCATTCGTATCGAAACCCTACGCCTCCGCCACCTCTCCCAAACCCTCCTGCCGCCGCCGCCTTCAACCGAGCAGCAGCCATGCCACCCAAGTTCGACCCGTCGCAGGTGATCGACGTCTACGTCCGGGTGACCGGAGGCGAGGTGGGCGCGGCGTCGTCCCTGGCCCCTAAGATCGGCCCTCTCGGTCTCTCCCCCAAGAAGATCGGTGAGGACATCGCCAAGGAGACGGCCAAGGACTGGAAGGGCCTCCGTGTCACCGTCAAGCTCACCGTCCAGAACCGGCAGGCGAAGGTCTCCGTCGTCCCCTCCGCCGCGGCGCTCGTCATCAAGGCCCTCAAGGAACCCGAGAGGGACAGGAAGAAGGTGAAGAACGTCAAACACAATGGCAACATCAGCCTCGATGACGTCATCGAGATCGCCAGGACCATGAAGCACAGGTCCATGGCCAAGGACATGTCCGGGACTGTCAAGGAGATCCTTGGTACCTGCGTCAGCGTCGGGTGCACCGTTGATGGGAAAGACCCCAAGGATCTGCAGCAGGAGATCACCGACGGCGAGGTTGAGGTCCCCTCCGCTTAAAGGTATAGAAGAGATTTTTCCTTGTCACAACTGTATTCTATTGTTGCAAATTTACGATGCGCTGTTGGTTTGATAGAATTTAGAGTTCCAACTTTCCTGAGACCAGTCTGGTGATGCAACGATACTGTGGTTAGGCCTTGTTTGAACGCGGTGCTGGTAGAAATGCAAATGCAACTGCCCTGATTTACTCTCATGTTGCCGTTTCCTTTTTTATGCTAAAAGCAGGAAATTTAACTCGCAAACATGGATGCATAGCTGCCTCTTAGCTATTTCATATAATATGAATGCAATTTTCATATAATAACTTGTTTTTTCTTGATGATCTCTTGCAATACTTATTTGAGTGGCAAGTACTGCTTAGAGTTACCATCTCAAGAGTAGTTCATTGGTTGTCTAATCAAATGATTTAAAAACAGACACCTTTGTTAACAAGGCTGATATATAACACCGCCTTTGTTTCTTTGCACCTTCTTTTGTTCTACACGGGTACTGTTTAGAGATGCCATCTGAATTGGACACTATGTCTACTTGATCAAATGATAATTGATAAATGGGAAATCTGGCACCTCGTCAAAGATTGTTGTTACATGTCTGTTCCTGTTATTTGTATAACATCTAATAGCTGATTATATGTTTGTATCTTGTTCTTCTTGAGGTAGTTTTGCTTTCATCATTGTGATTGATATTTATATAGTCCAATTTTTTATTGGTTTTCCATATTTTTTTCCCTAGTTGGCTAGTTCAAGGCACGAGAAAATGAATTATGCAGGTGCTTCATATTTAAAAAATGTTTTTTTAACAGTGAAGTTGAACCCTTATTTTTTTCATTCTTGAGCCCATTTGTCTATCAGACTATATGTATAATATTGTGATATTGGAGTAATGTTGACTATCAGTATCATATTGTGATTGCAATTATATATGGACTTGCCAGGTTGGATTTTCAGGATAGCAGAAGATGTGTAACCATGCCATGTAGGAACATGTGTTAGCAAACATAGATGATACGTGAATTACTTTTTGATTACTGTAGCTATGTTTTGTAATTTTTAATTCATCACATCTTTCCTTTCTTGCTAAGAATTGGCATTGGATACAGCTGCGTATATATGACTGCCTTCATGCTGACTATCATGCAGAGGCTTGACTTGAAGGAGATTATCATCCGATGCTACTGAAGTGGTGCTTAGTTCCAAATGCTGCTTATGTACCTGTACCTCAGTACCTCACCAAACGATGTGATTCCTCCTATTTTTGTCATGCTTTAGTAGTATCGTTTCAGACCTCAATGTTACTATTGGTTCCATTTGCTCTTTGCAATGGAGTATTTAAGTACTTGCCCAACTTGATTGCACTATTCCGTCAAGTGAAAATTTTGATTTTTCGTGTCAGTGCATGTGTTTGATTTTGTTGCCCTGATTTCCAGTGGGCATCTGTCTATTTTCACGGTTATGCAATCTGTCGTTTTACTGTGTGATGCAATCTGACGTTACTTTTAGTCAACTATGTTCACCGTTGCAGTTTTTTGCAAAACTCAACTATCTTGCCCTTTTGGGTAGTATATGACGTTACTTTTAGTCCCATGACGTTACCATAGCATATGAAGATGGCGATAGATTTCAGTTGGGCAGGCATGACGAACGAAGAGCGGGGCAAGCGTGCCACGTTTTGTTTTGCTTGTATTTATGTCCTTGGTCTTGTTTATAAGGTGCATAGGTAGAGTAATTTTTAAGGTCCGTGCGGGTGATGATCTAATTAGCCACAATTTGCTACAATGTTTTGATAAAGGCTGTCTGAGTGTAGTTCATGAATTTGATGACACACTTTAGGTAGCTTTGGCAATGGCAATTCTACCGTACTTTTTTGTGGTTATGAATTAAAAAGTATTCTGTCAAAATCTTAGTTCATGAAATTGCTAATACACTTTGGCTAGTTTTGGTAACTTTGCCATAATAGTTTTTTAAGGAGTACTATATGGTTCCGGTGATTCATTCCCATAGCTATAATACATCCTTAAATGTCGTGGTTTTTTTTTTCTTAGGGATTTGAATCCGAGTGATGCCCTTCACAAGCAAGCACTTTACCACTAGAGACCTGCGGACATCATTCGGTTGAACTTGGCTATAGTTGGGTTGAACTTAGCTATAGTTGGGACAAAGCTTAGGAACTATGAACTAAACATCATTTGGTTGAACTTAACTAACTATGGTTGGGACAAAGCATGTCATTGTTTGGCTATAAACAAAACAACCTCCAAAATCAAGTTATACATTTTGCTTTTTTTTTTTTGGCTATGAACTCAGCATCATTCCGTTAGATTTTAAAAACTAGTAGCATGTCCCATGCATTGCGCAGTTAGATTTGTGCTAAAATTTAATAGTCCTACGAATATAATGACTCGTGATCGTATTGGCCGTGCTACACAATTAAGCTTTAATATAGTCCCTATCTAATTTAACGAATGGAATAAGTCCAATCTTCTCTAATTGATTGGGAATTTCTAGCTAATCAAGCATGGTGGCCCGTTTTTGTTCCTACATTGATGTGTATTAAAATTTAAAGAGATATGCGCAGAAATAAGAATTATTGATCTTAATAAAATCTTATATTGTCCATGTCACCAATGCAGTATAGTTGATTTTCTTACGATGCAAGTTCGTAGTGACCATGGTAGTTCCAATATAAATTGACATAATTTGTTCTAAAGAAATAATTATATTTTATTTTTAGTTCGAATTTACTGTCTCGTTTTTTTAGTCTGCTGTCCAATGTTCTTATTTGTTGTGACCTTCCATATTATGGAGGATTAATGGATATTGTTCCTTTTGTGAGCGGTTCAACTGGTTGCTTTGACCTCTTTCCATGGTTATTTTGTTCTTTCAATTCCTATACTAAAATTAGGCAGACATTTCCATGCCCCACCAGGATAGAACTCCACAACAGTCTAGAGGTCATCGGAGCTTTGCGTTGTTCTGTGCAGACATTCTATACGCCATTGCAGATCCAGGCAGTGCTGGCTAGGAAGGCTCCGCTCCGCCAATGTGGAGCTCTGCGACCAACATATAGATGCCGACGATCGCAAATGGTGGACATACTGAAGGTTTGATGTTTCCAACACATGAGGAGACCAACAGAGATCGGCATTGACGTAGTGTTCTGAGTCATTGCATGGCTCGCTCGTCATCGTTCGACTCCTCTCGACGAAGTTCTCGCACCGATCTTTTAATTCTTAGGGTTTTCTTTATATAGAGTTGAAGGCACTTATTAATCGAAGAGATATCTACAGTCCAACATGGACTTTTTTCTGTTAGTGAAATTTTATTATGGACTTCTCTTATATTACTTTCATTCTAATTTTTTAATTGCTTTTTAAATATTGTAGTTGCTTTATATTTTTTATTTCATTGTTTATTCAACATGGGCATTTTCTTTTTTAAGACCGTTAAAATTTGGTTCCATCATAATCAATTGTATAGATTTTTTTTAAATTTACGTAGGGATTTCTTCAATTAATGTGGTGGCTTTGTTTGCTCCTATTTTAATTATATAATATATTATATTTGGGACAATGTTCATTATTGTTTGGATATAAACCAACGGATCGGCTACCTCTGCTGCTTGATATCCAACCGTCTAGATTTTTTTTTCAAACCCTTGTACATCTATTGAGATCTAATGGTTCATACCTCTCTTCAATCCCTTGTACGATCCCCCATCCCCGATCTCTCAATCTTCCTCTAGCTAAGACGTCAATCTCGATATTGTCACACCCCTCCTTCCTCTTCTCTCTCGTTGGCATCGTTGCGACTGTTTTTCGTGTGCTTCCGCTGCCTCCCCCACCCCTGTCAACCCACCTCCCTGTGATCGTTTCACCCCTATCCTCCTGCCCTAAATCTCATTGGCTGCATAAATCCACCCATTGATGTTGACCATGCACCTTCAACTTAGTCCATGGCTCCGGTGCTGTCTACAGCACAAAAAACCCAACCTAAACCTAAACCCTAGTTGTAACCCAATGGCACGACGGCGGTGGCGGGGGCTGGAGAGGATGAAGACAACAACTACACAAGCCAAAATCAAGCGAGACTTTTCCAAATTTCAGACAACCGTGAATTAGCAACAAACCCTAAAATCTAAGTTACACCTTCTGTGGCGAGAATAATGTTAGTAAGCCGGTGCAGCCCGTGCGGCGAAAAAAAGACTTGTGTTATTGCGCGATTAACGTCATATATTCGAACCTTGAGCTGTAAATCAAACATCCTATAATACCGTTTTTTCTTTCCTTTCTGAGATTGCCCAGAGCAGACCCAGGCAGTGGTAATGCTCAGATGTTGATGCCATCGAATTTGTCGCATCGTAAGGAACACAGGTAACCAAATTTCAGACGATAAAAATCCTTGACATTAAACGCCCCATAAAGGAAACGAAGAGAAAAGCCAGCCATGCCATCGGAACCCCAAACTTCGGGCACCATGGACACCGGAAGCGCGCACACACGCAGATTACACGGGGCCCTGCTCGATCGGTCCAACAGGCAACGAACCCACATTCTCTATCCCCAATCCGCAGAGCCTCGAACACTCTTACGAACGAACACGGCCGAGCCTGGCGGCGGCGGCGGCTAGAAGAGCGGCGGCGGCGGGGGGAGCTGGGCGCTGCGCGCCTGGTGGCAGAGCTGGCGGAGCCTGGTGGGGACGTACCAGACGGCGAGGCGCGGGTGCGCGGCGAAGACGGCGTCGATGTCGAAGCCGTGGCGCGCGGAGATGTCGACGAGCGGGGCGTAGCAGGCCTGGCGCCACGCGCCCACGTTCTCGCCGCGCGCCTTGTACGCGCGCCGCAGCGCGTTCGACGCCTCCTCGTCCAGGCAGTGCAGCGCGTAGCAGTGCACGTAGTGCCGCATCTTGGGCTTGTTGATGTAGCTCGCCCCCACCCTCTTCGCGTAACGGAACACCTGGTTCGTCACCTGCGAAAAAAACACAACACACGCGCGCGCGCGCTCTGATCTCGTTCTTTTCAGCTTAAAACTGTATTCTAGAAATGCAAGCCAAACACTTTTTTTGCGCCATTCTTTGTGAGCTTTGAAGACCATTTTTAATATAATTTTCAGTCTTAGATGCCATTGACTCTTCAGGTTATAAACTACCGTTGGTTTTGTTACTTTTGTAGGTAATTTTGTTCTTGGACATTATAGAATTAGCATTCCAAAAGATACACGTGCAAGGCAAACACTCTTATCACTTTGTAACTTTTTTGGCAAGCTTTCGAGTTCATTTTTTAAAATCAACCTTAAATATCGTTGACTTTTTAGGTTCTAACCTACGTTGCTTTTTAGATAAGCTTGCTCTAAGATATTATAAAATTTATGTCATTTACTATCGCACACTTGTGATTCAATAACATACGGTTTCATGAACCACTTATCAATAGCACGATCAATGTCCTATCTCAAATGTAAAATAGAAATAATAATTGATAGTATACCGTTTCAACGGTATTAATGTTTTATGTGTTTTATGTAGTGTTTCGAACGGTTAATTGATGTGTGTCATGTTTCAATGGTGTTTAACGTATTGCACAAGGTTTTTCACATGGTGTTTCACGTGGAATATCATTTGCTGGTAGCCTCCACCAATTTTTTCCTCTTTTTTACGGTCAGCTACAAAGAACAGTATATGTTGAGCCACATCTCCCCAAGCCAAGCCATTTCGCTCGTGTCATGTGCCGCACAGTGCGCGCTCACGGGAGCGAGCGAGCCGTGCGGGCGCGGCAGCGAGCCAGCGAGCGCTGCGCCTGGCGCGGCGGCAGGGCGCGCACGATGAGCAGCTCGTGCCACTCCGGTTTTTGACTGGGGCGCTATCTGCCATCCGGCCATCCCATCCCATCCCATCCATCCAATCGCCCTGGAGGAATCCGGCCAGGCCGGCGTGCATTCATCTCGCACCACCCACATCTCGCACCGCGCGCACGCCGGTGGCAGCCGCCTCACATGGCTCGCTCGTACCGTCGTACGTGCGGGCGCGGTCGGGCGCGTGGCAGCGAGGCGGGGTGGCCACGGAATCCGAGGGGCGCGGGGGCGTCCGTGTCATGCATATCATGCATGCTCTGATGCTGCTAGCTAGGGCCCGACAGGACAACACATGGAAGCGCAGGCTTTGCCACCCTATCCGTGCCTGACACGTCGGTGCTACTTTTCAGGTTTATACTTGCACATTGACGTGCGCGTCCGAGCACCGAAAACGTAAACTAATCCTCCCTCAACCGACCCGGCAACTTTGCCTTCTCTGCTTGAGTTTTTAGGTCCGTTTGGTGGCAGCTAAGTGGGTTGATTCGAGGATAAACGGTCTTACGGGTATCCGCGAAGCAACCCATTTACATCCCTATTGATGCCACACTGTCTAACCGAATCTTAGGCATGCCATACTTTTGTGGCTAAAAAAAAATCAGCACCACACCTTAAGTAAAGTGTGGTAAAAAAACATTAACTATGGCAAGCGACAGTCATGATGCGAACCAAATAATAGACATAAAAATTGTGGCGTGTTTAAACTTAGTTATGATAGATTCGCAAACCAAACAGACCTCGCTCTTTTTTAGGATGCAACAATCAAAACAGGTTTGTAGCAGCAAGCCAGCGAAGAGTGCCTAGGCAAAGATCACAATTGCAAGTGAAGCGGAACATTCTTTGCACATCTTTTAAGAGCAGTCAGCACTATAGGACTTTTCACTGGAAAGCTAGAAAAGGCGAACCTTTCTGTTCAATTAAGCATGGCCCAAGTGTCCAACTATATTTAAACTGCGCGCTCACACGCGACCAGATGTATCGACCTTTTCCTCCTTAATTTCTAGTTTTTAAAATACCATGCAGTTGTAAGTAAAAAAACAAATACCCTAACACTATCCTTTTGTTTTACAGGCAATGTTAAACTGAACATGTAATGTGTCCAAACGGAGGATCTTTATAGTTACTACATACTACCAAACACATATATATGGAGTAACATAAAATCTTGCACACCATTTTTCATGAGCCTCGAGCGGAATTTATGGAATGGCAGCACGAGCGAAGTAGCCAGTACTATTGAACTGTCAGTAATCAATACTAGCTAGATCAGTAGTCACGTTGAGCTGACGGTAGCTTTCAGGGAGCTAGCCATATGCGTATATAAATATGCATGCATGGTTACGCGAGAATTGAACGTACGCGTATGCAACGCACGTAAGTTACGTAACGGTGGTAGATCACCCGTACCGTACTACGTACGCACGTACCTTGGTTGGGGACTTGTGGCCGTGCATCTTGGCCACGGACTGCACCTGGAGCAGGAAGACGCGGCACTGCTCGTAGAGGTTGAAGAGGTAGTCCAGCCCGTTCTTCTTGGCCCTCGCCACCTCGCCGGGCTCCGTCACCACGAACGGGTGCTCCCGCTGCCGCTCCCCGCCACCGCCGCTGCCGCCGCCGCCCGCCGACGACTCCGTCGACTCCGACTCGCCGCCGCCGTCCTCGTCCCCCTCCTGCTCGTCCTGCTGCTGCATGTCCAGCCTCAGCTCGTCCGCCGCCTTCTTCCTCCGGGCCTTCTTGCCCTTCCTCGCCGTGACCCCTTTCTTCGCCTGCTTCTTGCCGGACGCCATCCTCCTCCCGCCGCCGTCGTCATCGCACATGCCGCCGCTCGCCGCCGCGTCCTGCTCGTCGGACAGAACTGTTTCGCATGCATTTGCATATATCAACATCACGATCAAACACATGTAGGGGTGGAAATCGAGCCAAATCATATTTTTCTTTAAACTTCTTTCGAAAATATATCATTTGAGTTGTAGTTTAGAATTGATTGAGTGGTGGTTTATAAGTAATTTATAATCGAGCCAACCAGCTGAACCAAGCTAAACCAAATGAAAACGAAATTTGTTTTAAATCCACTTATTATACAATCAATTAACAAATGCATCTGAAGCATTTTCTAACCAAACCAAGGAGCTAGCCAAGAAACAATAGCTCAAGAGATTTATACGCAGCTTTTGCTTCATGCATGCATGAATCACATTATATAAGGAGAGGAGCATGCATGCACATACCATCATGGGAGGCATCGACGGTGCTGCCGGAGTGGTGGCCGGGGTGGCGGGTGGCGACGGCGCCGAGGGACATGAGGCGGCCGCGCTCGGCGCGCAGGGCGGCGCGGAGACCGAAGCGCTCGCCGAGGAGCAGGTCCCAGCGGAAGAGGCCGGCGAGCGCGGCCATCATGTCGTCGAGCTCGCGCTCCGTCATGGCGAGGAGTGTGCTCGCCGTGAACCCGAGCTCCGAGATCCGGATCACCGTGGACTGCCGCACGCCGTACCCGGCCACCAGGTCGTCCAGCTCCCTCGGCGGGTTCGCCGGCGCCAGCGGCGGAGGCGGCGGCCGAATAGCCGGCGCCGGCGGGCCGAGGTCCCACCTGAACGGGTGCGCAGCCGAGAAGGCGTCGCTGGGATCCATGCCTTCGCCTACGCAGTGCAAGCATGCATTGCATCGGGGCTCGTTATATAGCGGCTACTGTAGTGGTGGCGCACTCGCGCAGCTGTGGCTGCTGCGCCTGCGTGCATGCGGTTGACTTGACAAATCTTTAGCTCGTCGCTTTGGATGCGCGCGCATTTATTCGGGCTTGTTTCTGTCGTCGGATACGTGAAGCTAGCTAGCTACGCGAAGTGAAAACGACTTGTCCTGTAAAAAAGCTGCGTCTCCCACGATTTGATAGTCTAGATTCTAAGCCCTATTACGTGCGTGTGTACATAAGAAGAAGACATAGTATGCCCAATAATACTCCCGCACATTGTGTAGTCCTGTCACGGCGTACGTGCATGTGTCACGGTGCACGTCTCTCAAATCGTGCAGCTTCTTCGCCGTTTGGTGCCTCACAATTAGCACTGTGTTCGATGTCGTCTGCCGAAAATTCAGGTTGTGAAAGAAGAAAAAGAGAGGACAACAGTACTTAATTGACGAATGGAATCAATATTGTTAGTTTGACGTGTAAACGCGAGGTATAAATTTCTTTTAACGATGCTTTAGAGTTCCTGCGCAACCACTCTCTTCACTACGTTCTGTATTTAATTTAATTAGTATTTAGTATCAAAACTCTATTTCTCTATGGTGCAATAAAGAGACATGCTATAAAATATAAACGATTCATCTGATCATTACCTAAATAATACAATATTTGGTTAATTAGATACATAGACATATGGGGCTGCTCAAATTGCATTTTTTAGATATGCCATGATCTATACATTATTCTTTGTAAATTCTTTCAAACATGTCATTACATTTAGGCCAAAATCCCCTCACCCCATTCTTCTTCCTCCCATCACTGGCCATCTAATTCTTAGCTTCAACTCGAACTTCCCCTCTTGCTCCACACCTCACCCATGCATCTCCTTTCCCTTGCTACATATTCTTGTCATCGATCAGCTCGCCATCGCATGCATGTGCATCCATGGTGCTTGTTTGTTGCCACTAGATCATTGATACATTGCGTTGATATTGTTGTTGCACAATGTGTCCATACTCGCTTAAGAAGGACTCAACGGCCATGCAAACCTCATACCCTCCTCCTGACCAAGACCCCACTCCTGATATTATCAATGTCCCTCCTCGTCCCTCGTCTCTCTCACCGACACCGCTCTTCTTCCCTCTTCTTCCTCGTCAAGACCATTTGTTTTGTGTGCTTATATTGTCTTCCCCGCCATTATCACCCCACCTCCCTACAGCCAATGGAGCCGCCACCACTTCACCCCATCCTCTTGCCATCTTGTTGCACCCTGTCTGGCCACAGCGTCACTGTCAATGTCTCGCACCCCTACCACAATCCCCTCCAAATCGCTGGACTGTCGTCTCCCCCTAGATCCCTCTAAGGCCAGGGGCACGAAGAACCTGACCCTAAGCCCAAAACCTAAGCCTAACCTCAATGGCACAACAGCGGTGGTGGTGGTGGCCGGAGAGGATGAAGATGACAACGACACAAGTGAAAGTCAATTGAGACTTTGCAAAATTTTAGGAAACTAAGGATCAACAAACTTGATAAATCAACTAGCTCCTAAAATCAAGTTATACCTGTTGTGGAGAGACTAATGTGAGTCAACCAGTGAAGCAAAAAAAAAAACAAAAGTTTGTCTATGCGCGATTAACGTAATATATTTGAATGTTGTGCTGTAAACCTAACATCCTATAACAACATGTCTATTGTTTTGTTTTTCTATGTGAGGTTGCCCATAGAACTCTAAGATGATAATATCACTGAATTTATCATATTGTAAGGAACATTGAAATAAACATGTAACCAAATATTTTAAGGAGAAAGGAGGAAGGAGGCAACAATGTGCTTAGGAAGGGGAATTGAAGGAGGCAGCAACATTGCCCAGGGAGGGAGAAGGCCACCCTAAACGCCACTGTTTGGGATGGAGGAAGGAGGCAACAATTCTATTCCATGAGGTGGAAGGAGACGATGAGCTGTTAGGGGAAGGAGAGAGGAGACAACAGCGGTGGCTTGTGGAAAGAGGAGGTGGCACCACTGTTCGGTGATTGGATAGCCACGAAGCCGGTCCTAGCATTTTGTTGCCAATAAAACTTGAAATTTATGTGCAGTTGAACTTAAAACATGTATTTAGGTGGGAAGATCTCTATATTTAAACTATAAGATATCGATTAAAAAACACCTACAGTGTGTGTAAAATAAACTTAATAGGTAATGGGTTCCCTTAGACTTAATAGATTTACTTACGTTAGATCTGTACAATTGCATATTCCACAAATGATCTAGTGCTAGTTGGACAGCGACATACACCTAATCAACCTTTTCTTTATTCGTGCAATTTTTTACGGATCCTGCGAATTTAAGAGGTCTGAAACATGAACAGGGCCAGCATGTACAACTGAAACTGAAAGTAATGCACTGGATCATTGGAGGCGTGGAGAAACGTGAAATGTGAAGGGCATCCACATGCCCAAGTGCAAACACACACTAAAACTTTGATCCAGGCTTTTCTGCCCCCCCTGCCCCCTGCACACAAACATGCAAGCGTAGCGTTTTGACATCTGAACCCCGGTTAGTACATTCATATGATGGGTGTCATGTGCTTGCCAGGCCCAGGACATGCTGTGCAATTTGACTGGCCCTAGCTCCAGCTACATCTAACATCTGATCAGCCCACCCATGCCCTCAGCCATCCCTCTCCCAGGGTCTCGCAGTGACAGTTGATGTGCGTGAGCGAGCTGCGATCGCGAACGTGCTTGTCCAGTTGCATCGCTCGCCAAGTCGCCACATGCAACAGCAGCATCTCATCTCAGTATCTCACTGATGCCGGAGGAGTGAGGTCGCGACTCCGCGAGCATATCTGAATATCTGATATCTCAATCTATCAGCTGCCTCCTCCACCACACCACACCACACCACACCACCACATGTGCGCTCCTCTCGAGGCCCCGGACGCGTACTCACGGGGCACGTGGTGGCACTGACGAGCGCTGCCCTTGGTGGCCGGTGTTTATTCCGCCAATTGGGCATAGCGTCGCTGGTTCTGCACTTCTGCTTGGCCGCTTGGCCCGTGTTTGTGTGTGTGTGTGTGTCCAGCTAATGGCTATGCGCAGCCGTAGCCCGTAGCCCGTAGGCATGTAGGAGAAGGGAGGAAGAAGCTAGCTAGCAGGTGGACATGGATTGCGTGGCGAGCGCATGCAGCAGCAACGGCGAAAAGATGAGAGGAGAAAGCGATCGGATTGATCTCATTCACCCATGCATGCATGGGAATCAGCAAGAGCTTTACTGCAGAGATCTCATTCACTCTCACAGCACGGCAGCTCACATTCAAGAGACGCGCAAGGATGGTTCCGTGTGATTTTGAAAGGGTCTATCAGCGAAAATAATTTTTTTAAAAGTGTAATATAAATTGTGAAAAGATTTTAAAGAGAAAATTGCTCAAACGACACTCAATTCGTTGCCATGAAACAAAACAGCATTCAATTTGTCTTATTTTTTAAAATGACACTGGGGCAACAAATTTTATTCCCAAATAACAGTTTAGCATATTTTACCTCTTTTACCATCTTTTCCATATTCCCCCCTTTTCTCCGATTTGCCACGAACAATGGTGACGGCGACGGCGACGGTGGAAGCCGCAACAGCGACGACTGAGAGGACGTGCGTGGCGGCGTGCAGAGCCTCAGCGGCGGAGGCCTCAACTGCCAACGGGCGGCGGCGGTAGTGCGGCATGATAGTGAGAGAGCTGCCGCGGCAGCACGGCGATTGCGACCACAACGACAGTGCTGGGCGACGGGAGGCGGGGCAATCACAACAGTGGCGCAGCGAGGCGGTGACTGCAACGGCGATGGGAATCGGTGGCGCGGCACAATGCTGATGGGTGACGACGGGAATGGCGGCGGCGGCGGGAGATGGAAAAGGGGTAAAGAAAAGAGAAAATGGAAAAAATGGGAAATGGGTGAAAAAATATTAAAACGTCGTTTGGGGACAAAATTTGTTGTTCTGGTGTTATTTTACAAAACCAAGACAAATTGAGTGTAGTTTTTGTTTTGTGGCAACGAATTAAGTGACGTTTGAGCAATTTTGCTATTTTAGAATGATAGATAAGGAGAGTTAATAATGTTTTAAAGAGAAGATACCTGGGGAACAGGGGATGTTTTTTCTTTTTTGAAGGGGGGACAGGGGATGTTGGTGATGCTACCAGAGACGAGGCTTTGCCATCTACTACTATTCTGCTGCTTAGATCAATGCCTTCCGAGCTCTGAGACTGACGAGGTTAAAGTTGCACGTGACGCCGCTTCTACCAACTTCATACGGGCTACGTCGTTGTCTCATGAAAGCTAAAGCTGAGTGGCCTGATTGGGAATCTTTGACCACGTGCATTTCGCACAGAGTCAGTGATATTCTCAGCGCTATGTGCAGGACGCAGGAGCCGCAGAAGCATCATCGTCGCCAACGAACGCTGAATTATCTGTAGCCGTGATAAGCACTGCAGCAATATATCGTGGCTCATTCAACAGTATGGTCGTATGGAAAATCAGCGATGATAGGCCACTTCAAATACTCAATTTGGAACCAGCTTGGTGGGAGTCAGACGACTGTTTTTGAGTTTTGTGACGATCACCTATTCAAGAATATATTACTTTAGAAAAAACAAACTATATACAAAAGAATACTTATGTAAAAAATATATATATAGAAGTTAAACAAAATAATTGAATATGGCCTACTTATCTCCAGAAAATCTTACAAATCAGATACATAGACAAAAAAATAATAATAAATGGGGTCATATTCAATTTTTTCAAAAAATTAACGTCAGCTTCAGCACACAAGTTTCTTTCAATACGAAATAATCAAATTTTCACCATTAAACTAAGTGAAAGATGCAAGATATAGGCCCTCTTTGATAGCTTGTTTAGTTTTAGTTTAGTTTTTGTTGGAAAAAGTTGACCACCTTTGAAAGTGGTATAAAGAGGCTAAATAAATTATTAAAAAAATATTTTTGAGATCTTTGAGAAAAACTCTATAAAGTTATAAAAAAATTATTTTTAAAAAATAAAGTGAATGGTGTATATAAAAATAACAAAAGTTGCAATTCCAACAAAAACTAAACTAAAACATGCTATCAAAGAGGCCCATAGTGTGTAGATTAATTGGAAAAACAGTTTCCTGCTCTAGATCGAAAACGTAGGATACTGTATTCAACAAATTCGCTCTATTAAATGATAGTAGACGAGGTTTATCTAAGAGAAACTTCATCCATGTCACACGCACACACAAATGCGTGCCTATCCCCTAAACATGGTATAAATTTTGCTACATTTGACACGTCTCTATCACATATCACTCGTGAGTTGTGTAAGATATTTGAATCGATCCATATTACACCCCTAGGTCATATAAAAACCATTCTCGCCTATAAAAGTCGATTAATTTAACATTAGTGCTTGAGAGGTTTTTACAAGAGAAAAGGATTGAATATGTGCTTAGATATTAGAAAAAAAATCATTGTATGCCCGTATATAAGATTTTAATCCTTTGTGTCCCTTGTCATCACATTGGCATGCTAATTACTACCCATGTTATTGTTAATCTTTTTTTAAACCACATCATCGTTTAAAAAAATTAGCAAAAGAATTATGTTGTTTCAAAATATCCAATTCCTCCAACCTAGTTCAACCTATCTTCTTGGTATTTTTGAATAAAAGTATTTTAAAATATTTGTTGAACGTTCAATCTATGTGTTAAAACAAAATATTAAGCAAAAAAGAACCCAAAAGCACCGAAAGAATTGTCTATTTGATTTTTTTGGGATTATTGAGAATGCCTATATTCACAAAAAAAAAAAGAATTCAAGATTTCACCCATGCATATATAGCAATAAACATGTCAATGTCATGGAAAATAAGGTAAAAGTGAAAAGTGATGGCAAAAGAGGGAGAGAGAGTAGAGGGGGGAGGAGAGTGGAGAGGAGTAGAGGGGGAGAGAGTGGAAGTGGCGGCTGCTTCTCCGGCGACGACGACGCAGGTTCCGGCAGCGGCCGGCGACGGTGGCGGTGGTGCATGGGCGAGCGGCCTGGCGCTACATGGCGGGTGGCAGCGAGGTTGCCGGTAGTGCGGCGGATGGCGGCTCCAGCTTGGAGAGCGACGCGGCACCGTGGCGTGGTGGCGCGCGAGATGTAGGGCAACGAGTAGAGCGCCGATGGCGGCGCTGCTTGGCGGAGGGCGCGGCAAGGGGCACGCGAGACGGCGGGCGGCCTAGTTGCTGCCAGGCAAGCGACGAGGCGGCAACGCACGTCTAGTGACGCGGCAATGAGGCAGCTATGCGATGGTGTGGCTTGGCGGCATGGGCCGCATAATGGTGCTAGGGTTCTGGCAACGACTTACCGCGACGACAGCTCCGGCGATGATGACGGGGACTTCGAGCAGCGACAACGATGGCTTCGGTCTGGGGATTTTTTAGGTTAGGGCTTGTTGCGACGGGTTTGATTTTGGGTGATGTGGTTCATATATAAGAGAAAAAGATCAAGCTAGTTTGAAGATAGAATTACGATTGCGATTTGAAGTGGGCCTCGGTTTGGAATTGAACTCGACCAGGGTTGGTAATCATTGTCTACTCGTACATGTTTTTGTTGTACCAAGTTTGTACGCATGCACATATTAGTATCGTCTCATACACGTTTGTTATGTACACAGTTTGTACACATGCACATAGACTTCTTAACGTACAACATGAGTCAAAATTACAATAGACGGTGTATATTCTTTTGTAGGATTAATGTATAATGTACGGTGGAGATCTTTTCTTTATTCTACGATTAACGTGAGAATTTCTAATATTTTTTTTGTTAATGTGCGAAAATATAGGTTTCTAGGGTTAATATGCTGGCTCCGTTTTATGTGGAAATTTCTAGTATTTTATGATTAGTGGTTCCGTTTTATGTGGAAATTTCTAGTATTTCATGATTAATGTGGTGGCTCGTTTTTCTTATGCTTTATATATATACAAGGAGTGGCGGCGGGGCGAGGCGGAGCGTAGGTGCGGAGGCGGCAGTGCTCGAACGACGGGGGCGAGGCGCAGGAGCGACGGCGGAGCACACACGGTGGGGACAAGGAGCGGCGGCGGGGGTGAGGCAGAGCGCAGGTGCGGCGGTGGCAGCGCTCAGTTGATGGAGGCGAGGCATAGGAGCGACAACTCGTCACGCGCACGCGGGGGGTGGGGGGAGGGCAAGGAGCAGTGGCGGGGCAAGGCACAGGTCACAAGCGTGTTTTTTTAGGGTGGTGTCGACGGTTGGGATATTGACCCAAGTCAACTAAGGTTCTTGAAAAAGGGAAGATAGAAGACACGCCGAACAGCAATCAACAACGAACAGGGAGACAGGGGTTTTTATCCTGGTTCAGGCCTCTCGAGAGAGATAATAACCCTACGTCCAGCCTTTCTTATATATCAAAGATGATTACAAGAGGTGGTTCGACGAGATGTACAAGTCTCGGCGAGATAATGTGTGTACAGGCGAAGATCAGGTGTCTATGGGATGCTAAGACGTAAACTCGTGCCCTCTACATGTCGTAGGGGCTCTGTTTATATAGTGTTGAATAACCGACCTACCGAGGGATAATCGGGCCGGGCTAACTACGAGATCGTAACGAACTCAACGTGCCAAATACATCCCGAGGTAGATAAGGCAAACTCCAATACTTGGGGATCACGGCATCTGCTCCAATCCGGGAAACCACGTCCGGGTCTTCACATAGCCGTGCAGAACTCTTGTTCGAGTCGGACTCAAACAGGAATTCTAGACCGTTACGCACCGTGCCGACCAGGAAGCTGTTCGGCAGGATGCACATGGGCCAGATAGAACCTTCCAGGGAGCTGACCCCTAGTAGGCTGTTCGATTGGGCCGTCAGGGAGTGGGCTATGGCAATAGGCCGTGATTTTATCCCCGACAAGTGGACATGTTGATTTGAGCCTGGACGGATAATTGGGTTTTAGGTGGAGTGGCAAAAATGGGTAATTTAAACGAAGTTTAAGTGATCCAACTTGCAATTATTGCTGATGGATGAAGGAAATGGACGGATGAGATCTGTAGTTGCATTTAGGTTAGGCTCAATCCCCAAACCGATCCATTAATTAGTTGGCTTCATGCCAGACTCAATCCCTAAACTGCTCCAAGTAGTTTAGATAAGTAGATAGATAGAAAGATAGAATAGAATATAAAATAGAGACCGACTAGAACGCAGGCGCCTGCGTTTTGCGTTTAGTCTGACGATATTTTTTCAGACGATTATCTGAAATTTCATCATCTGAAATCTTGAAAACAATATAAAAAAGTGAAAAACTTTGTAACACGCTAATCGAGCCAATCAAAGAATGGGCACATCGGTAGCAAGAACAATGGCGTCGGCGACGGAGCAGCGCGTCGGCGCCACGGATGTGAAATGGCGGCGTCAGTAGCAAGTGAGAAAACTACATCGGCGTAGCGTGAAGCGTAGCGTAAGGGCAAGAAAGAAGAAGCCACATCGGCGGCAAGAAGATCGGCGTCGGCGGACGCCTCTAAGCGTGAGCGGCGCTGCTGCGAACGACGAAATGCAGATACCATGAAGAACAAAAGTAACAAAAAGAGAAAAATCATTAAAAATCTAAAAAATAAGGAAAAAATAAATTTATAATGTTTTTTATATGTTTTTCTTATTTTTTTAGATTTTTAATTATTTTTTCTAAATTTTGTTGAGTTTGGAGACCTGGATGACATCCCCTACCAAGTTTAGGGACCTAGATGACACCCCATGCCAAGTTCAGGGATCCGAATAGCTGGTTTTCTGAGTTTGGGGATCGGAATGACACCCCGTGCCAAGTTCAGGGACCCGAATAGCTGGTTTTCTGAGTTCGGGGACCGGGATGACACCGCCTGTCAAGTTCGAGGGCCGCCGGTGCATTTTACTCATATTTAAAACATTGTCATATGCTTTTCCGGAAAGGGTGCATAGATAATAATAGGCCTAGTTTTGTATCATCTGGGCCACAAAACGGCAGTGCACCTTTGACGTTACTGCGTAGCTTGCCTGCACCAGAAACTTCACGACTAGGCCTTGTTCTTTTCAGCGTATCGTTGCGTTTGCGTATTACTGTAGCAAATTTGTGAGCCCTCAAAATAAGGTCTAAAGATTATAAAAAAATAATTAAAAAATAGTTTTAGAATCTTTGGAACGACTACTAAAAGTCACGAAAAAATCGTCGCAAATTATGACAACATATAGACTATATAAAAATAACAAAATAATACGCAACAGTACGATACGCTGAAAAGAACGAGGCCTAAAAAGCCCGATCAACAGCCATCATGTGCATGGAGAGGTTCGTCTCGTCTGCCAGAAAAAAAACTCGATTTTGTTGTCATCGAATTGCCATAGATGATAGATCTGCTAGTGGTTGGTGCCTTTGGTTTTCGCCATCGCCTCATCACATCACATCACATACTTTGCTTGAATGCTTGGTTTCACAAAGCACGATTTCCCAGCTCGCCTTGCACGGCACAGCGGTTGTGCGATCACGAAAGAAAAGAAGAATCAAACATGCAATGCCACCCGCCACGACCAAGCTAGTCTGCTCATACTGGAGTCTTGCTTAAAAAAAAGCATGTTCGAAATGGATGCGATGAATAAATAAGTTGGCTCAACTAATTAAAATTAATTATATATAAAACTAAATAAATAAGATTAAATTACTTAATTCGAGCATCTATCCATTTACTATCTATATAAAGCAGAGTTAAACGGAGGCACCACATTAATCCTAAAATCATAGAAATTCTCACGTTAATCGAAAAATAGTAGAAATTTTCACGTTAATCATAGAAAAAAGAATAAATCTACATCGTTGAATATGGATTTATTATGTAAATCTAATGGTCAATATTAACCTCTATAACAAACTACCGAAGCTGATCTATATATTAGAGATAAACTCTAAATCTAATATGATATATTATCTATATCTTAACACAAATCTAGCCGCGCAAACACGTGGGTCATCCTGCTCGTTATATATATAAAGAAGGGGAAAAAGGAGTGTAAGTGCAAGTGACCTTGTGTGATTTTGATGATTAATGACAAACACATTTAATGACAATGTTTGGTTTAATGCTTATTTAAAGTCACACCTCAAATATGCTTATTGCTATGAGACTAATACGGCGTGGACTTGGGGACGGACGTCCGACGCTGCGCTCACGCGTCGGACGCCGCCCCGGCCCAGCCCAACACAGACGCGATCGCAAAAAGAGAAAAAAAGCTGCCCCATCTGCATGCATGCAATGACATCATTGATGATGTCAGCGAATATAGTACTTTCAGTTTTCTCTTTCAATGGCCATAAATTTTTACTGGTTGATCCAATGCACGAACCGTTTGCACCGCTGCGTTCCTCGCATTTTTACGAACAAAATAAGACCAATGTTGCTATAAAAAAGTTACTGAAACAATTTGTTATTTTAATGGAACAATTAATTTAGCCTGTTGAAACAATATGGCTAGCCTACTGAAACAATTACTTTTGCCTAGTGGACATATAACCAAGTGAAACAGTTGGTTTAGCCTATTGGAACAATATATATAGCTTGTTGAAACAACTAGTTTAGCCTATTGAAACAATTTATCTAGCCCAATGAAATAATTTGTACAGCCTGTTGTAACAAAAATATGTTTGACATGTTAAAACAATTAGTTTAACTGTGTTGGAACAATCTATAAAGTCTGTTGAAACAATTGGTTTAGCCTGTTGGCACAATATTTTTGGCCTGTTGGAACAATTAGTTTAGCCTGTTGGAACAATCTATATAGTATGTTGAAACAATTAGTATAGCCTATTGAAATAATATTTTTGGCATGTTGTTGGAACAATTAGTTTAGCCCACTGGAACAATATGTCTAGGCAAGTGCAACAATTAGTTTTTTATATTGGAACAATATGTCTAGCCTGTTGAAACAACTAGTTTAGCCTATTGAAACAATTTATCTAGCCCATTGAAACAATTAGTTTAGCCTGTTGGAACAATTTATCTAATCTGTTGAAACAATTGGTTTAGCCTATTGGAACAATATTTTTAGTCTGTTCGAATAATTAGTTTAGCCTATTGGAACAATGAGTCTAGACTCCCGGAACAATCTGTCTTGTCTGCTGGAACAATGAGTCTAGCCTCTCAGAACAATCGATCTTGTCTGCTGTAACAACTTTTATACATGTTGGAACAATGTATTTGGTCTGCTGTAACAATAGGCTAACTCAATTGAAGCAATAGACTAGACCCAATTGGAACAATATGTCTTGTTTGATGGAACAACCTGTATACTTATTGGAACAATGTATTTGGTCTGCTGGAACAATAGGCTATACGAACAAAGTATACAAGTATACAAAGTATACAAGTATACAAGTTGTTCCATCAAAATAAGACTTACGAACAAAACATGACAATTGGAACAATAGGGCTAACCCAATTGTATACCTACTGGAACAGTCTATCATGCGTGCCATTGAAATATTTAGTTTAGCCTACTGGAACAATATGTTCGGATTGCCGAAACAAATAATTTTAGCTATTGGAACAAGTAGTTTTGCCATTCGGAACAATTTGATCTGTGGGAAAATAAAAAATAAAAATTTTAAAAGTATTTAAAATGAGTTAATTGTGATTTTAGATGAATTATGAAATTTATTCTATGCGTTTCGGACTCCAGATGAAATGGATACAAAAATGAGAAATTTAAATAGCAAAAATGAAACACACTTGGAGCTAGCTGATGGGCAAGCTACGCGCAGGAGTGAGCTAAGCTGCACCACCGCGTGTACCACGTGGGTGTCTTTGCGATTGAGCGCTTAGCTGCGTTGTGGGCTGGGCCAGGCGTCCGACGGATCGGACGTCCGGTCCCAAGTCAAGATTGCTTTAGTCTCATCCTATTTAGAGGAAAATCGTATATGTTAAGTGGACAAGCTATTCATTCTAAAAGGTACTTCTTATGCTAATCATTCCAATGAGACTAACACACTTGATTGCTTATCTTTCGTAGTCTCATTTATACAAATATGATGGATTGCTAATTAAGGTATGCAACTACTTTTGTGTAAACACATGTTATTGGTTGATTATATTTATACTCGTCATATCTTGTCGTATTTATTTGAGCATAAATATATTATGAACATGTTGCTTACTCGATAAGATCTTTTATATGCCGTATATTTGTGATCATCTAGTCGGTGCACTAGATAAACTTCACGGTGTTTAAATGGCTTTGTGCATATAAGCTTTCCATGAATGTTCTCACATGCACTTAATTTAGTAAAGTTTAATCTAGATTGGTTCGCAACTTCTCTCTTGATTCGAATATGAATTTGCACATGTGTAAGTCACGAATATATTCCCATGTGCATCATTAAGTGAGGTTGTGATTATTAAATAATCTCTATAGTGCATATAGATCAAACACATATTTATCATGATGCGCTTAATGAAGACCTTTCTTGTGCCAAGTGTTTCCACTCGTGTTGTGCTTATTTACATGAAACACTTGGACACTTAATCGCTCACGAATATCAAACTGATTCATATTTATTGAGCTTTTGGACTAATATATTTCACAAATGATTTGGAAAGAATTAGGTCCTATGGGTTTGTGTGATGACCAAGGAACGTTGTAGGATGACGGTTAAGTCAAAGCCAACAAGACGATGATGTCACCAAGAGTTGAGTACTAAGTCAAGGTCGATTTGACGGGATGATCGTCGAGGAGGATGATCGAGGCAAAGTCGAATAGGACGAGAGTCTCATGAGGTGAATCAAGTTAAGGTTGACAAGACGAAGACGATATCAATATTTAGTGAAGGTCATCATGCACAATACATCAAGGATGAATAAGACTACTAACATCGTTGAACTTCAAAATGAAGAAAGAAGACGGCAAGTAGTTTATCCTAAAGGTTGTATGGCTTTATTTATAAGTTGAGTCTAAGGATTGCCGTACTATTAAGAGGGAGGCAACGTTGAATGGCTTACATATGTCTCAGGTGCTCAAGTGTTTAATCTTTGAGAGAGATCGAGTGAGACGAGTGTTGGTGGTGTCGGAAAGTGGGAGATTTAGGTCTTTCGTAGCTTTCTTTGTGGTTGCTGCTCCTATCCTTTAGGTTTTAGGCAGTGAGACCTTATGGGTTGTGTAGCCCTTGTTCTTAGCTTTCCGTAGAGCCCAAGATCACCAAAATCGGAGTTTGGAGTCAAAAGTTACGCCCGTTTCCGTCAATAGCTGTGTGCTGTATCGAACTATCCGATGTTGAATCGGAATGTTCCGATTAACCCCTCTCTGTCTCCAGCTCCAAAAATATCGGACTATCCGATGTTGGATCGGAATGTTCCGATTGACCCCTCTCTGTCTCCAGCTCCAAAAATATCAGAATGTTCCGATGTTGGATCGAAATGTTCCGATATGAATTTGACCTTTTAGTGTTGTATCTAGTTGGAACCTCTCCAGAATCATTCCAGAACCTCAAAAATAGCCGTTACTCCAAGTTTCTCTCATTTGCATATCGGAACATTCCGATGTTAACATCGGACTATCCGATATCTGTCAGCTTCCAACGGCTAGTTTCTGTGTGAGACTATTTAGGGCCTCTCTCTTCCCCACGGGTTAGGGTTGCCTTCCACATCATTTTTGAGCAGAAATTACAAGCAACCTAGGGCTTCTTGCCCCCTCAAATCTAGATCTAAGTGATCCTCTTTATGAGTAGAGTTGGGAGAGGGTGTGAGTGCTAAGAAAGACGAAGTCGATCTTTGAGCACTTGAGTTCATCTCCAAGTTCGTTCTTTGTGTGCATTTGTTACTCTTGGAGGTTGAGGACTCCTAGATGGCTAGGAGTCGACCACGAGCCACCGGTACTTTGTGTGGTGAGCCGTGCAAGTTTGTGAAGGCCGATTCCGCCTCCGGAAGGGAAGAAATCAAGGAGTAAACCGGGGGGTCTTGGTGCAACCTCGGTGAGCGAAGGGTTGAAAGAGACCCGGGCTCAAGTGTGACCGAGCCTACCTCAATGGAGACGTGGGATCCCCTCAAGGATCCGAACTTCGGGAACAAATCTTCGAGTCTCCACTTCACTCTTGGTTTCCCTCTTGCCTCTAACTTGATCTACTTTGATTCGTGGTTATACTTGTTGTTAGCTAGCACCTTCGTGTGCTATTACTCTCTCTTGTGTTGTGGATTTGATTTTGGTGCAGGTATCCATATCGGACTATCCGATATCAACATCGGAACATCGGAACATCCGATATTATTTTCCGTTGTGTTTTAAAAGGTTGAAAATTTGTAACGCCTATTCACCCCCCCTCTAGGCGACATCCCAATCCTTCAATTGGTATTAGAGCCAGGTTTCCCAAAGTAAAGCTTAACCGCTTGGTGAATTTAGGATGTCGCTAGATGGGATGAATAAGATTGGAACTATTATTTCTCTTGATCCTACTAATGAGCATGATCCATATTATTTTGCTAATATTCGTATTTCCACCGGTTGGGCACTTTATTTTAATGGTACTCTTTATGGCCCATGGAAGCACAAAATGAAGATGTTCTTATGCGCACTCCATCCTTCTATTTGGGATATTGTCGAAGAAGGCTATAGTGTGAAGGATGAAGCAACCTTACCACCGAAGAGGAAGAGAATGAACACAAGAACACTCAAGCTTTGGATATTCTACATAGTGTTGTGAGCATGGATGAGCGAAAAAAGTTATGCCATCTCAAGTACGCTCATGATGTGTGGATGCTCATTCAAAGAAATCATGAGGAGTCCAAAGTTGATAAAGTGGACAATTCACAAGTATGTGCTTCAAGTGATGATTGCTCCACATCAAGTTGTAATGATGATGACTCATCTTCACCTTCTACATCATCTCATTGTTTTATGGCTCAAGGTAATAAAAAGGTAATTAACAATGAGCCATCTCATAATGAATTAGTGCATATATGTTCAAAGCTTTATAAGCATCTTGAGAAGGAGATAAGAAAATCATATGATTTGACTCAAAAGTTTGACTTGCTCCAAAAATCATATGATGTTTTAAAGTTAGAACATGAAAATCTCCTTTTCAAGGATATGACCACTAGTAAGGTAGATGTTGGATTAACTTGTGATATTCTTGATGATGTGCCATGCTTAGATTCAATTCCTTACATGTCATCTAGAATTACAAATTTCACTCCTTGTGATGAATTGCTTGACATGCCTTCATGTTCTAATAATACTTCCATCATGTCTTGTAATAATCAATTTGATAAATCTTGTTACATTAGTACAAATGCTTCAAATTCTTCCACATCTTGTGATGATATAGATGATGAGCCTAGTTGCATAAATACAATTGCTCATATTTCCTCTAGTATTTGCAATGCTAACAATCTTGTAGAGGAAAATAAAGAGCTCAAGGCACAAGTGGAGAAATTGAAAAATGACTTGGAGAAGTGCTATAAAGGGAAAGCCAACCTAAATGCCATCTTGGGCAATCAAAGATCCATCAAGAACAAGAAGGGACTTGGCTTCATCCCTAAGAAGAAAAACTATGAGACACGACACTCCAAGTCCATCAATAACCAAAAAAGCCTTCCCAAGCACCAAGACGATAAGAGCAAGCTTAAGAGTAATCCAAAGCACCATGAGGAGAAAACGAAGACTATTTGGTGTTTTCGATGCAACAAGTTAGGGCACATTGCCTCTAAGTGTCCTAACAAGGAGAATCTCAAGAGTACATCCATCAAGAGGCAAACGGGCAAAGAGCAAGTTAAGAAGATGAGAGCTTCAAAACCTACTTGCTACAATTGCCGGGAAAAGGGACACATTGGTAAGGATTGTCCCAAGGGTAACAATCCTAAATCCTCTCTTGTCAATAATCATTACATGCTTAGGAGAGACAAAAATGACAATTTGTTTGTTAAAAATGTTGCCCCAACTATAACAAATGTCAAAGCCATTTGGGTGGCAAAACACATAATTTGTGACAATTCTCTTGGGGAGAGGGATACCCTTGGTAAGAAAGAAATTGGGAAGTTATCCAAGGATGGTGGTAGGATAAGCCCCAAGATGAATTTTATCAAAAATGATGTGCTTTGTTTCTTTGCAACTCATTCTAAACCAATGGCTAACTCTTCCCTTGCTATGTGCCCAAAAATAAAATTTAAAAGTAGTAAGTCTTGTTGTTATCAAGCTAATTCTAAGTCTTTTACTTGGGCACCTAAATAAGTTGTTGCTAACACCAATGAACCCAAAAAGCATTGGGTACCAAATCTTGTTTGAAGTGCTTAATAGGACTCGAGGAGGCATTGGAGGCTTGGCATATGCATAAAAGAGGTGGATTCCCTCTCCATCTATTTAAGGTCAAGCAAGATGATATTCAAGTCACAATTATGAACTAATGCTACATCGGTAACAATTTAATTTCAAGCATTTTTTCTTCTGTAGGTAATTGCATTGCATTGAATGAATTCTTTCATATTGTTTCTTGCTCATGTTCAAAACTCCGACATTGCTTTATGAGCTTCATGAGTGGCACATTTAGAGTGAGTGTTAATTCATATCCATGTGTATCATATTTCCTAAGTGTACCATATCTTTTAAGTGCTAGTGTTAATTTTCAAAATGAGTCATTTTAGCCAAAATGTGAATTTCAAGCAAAACATTTAAAAATTGATTGAAAAAGTTTCAAAATGGTTCTTAAATGTTTTCAAAGTGTTTTGGCCAAAGCAAAATTAAAATTCATTAGAAACAAGTTTCCAAAAAAAAAAAACTTATTAGGACCTTGTTTTTACCCATTTTTGGTATTTTCTATAGAATTAATTCTAAACCGAATTCGAGAAAAGTTTCAATACGAAAAACTTAGAGTTGGTCATTATAAACATTTTTTGTATTTAAAAGATTTTCAAATGACCAATATAACTCAAGCTATGAGTTTTTGTATCTCGTCGAAAAACTTGCTTTAACCAAAATATCAATTTCTATCACTTAATTGAGTTTTGCCATTTGGCCCCAAACTTCTTGATTCAAATTGCCTAAAAATGGTATGAGAGACTCAGATAGATCATTTGGAAAGTAAAATACCCTACTCATGCTCATTTGGCAAAATTGGAGGTATTTTTGAAAATGGGACTTATCTTTGAAATCGAAAAGCTTATTTTGAAATAATTTATTTTCAAAACTTTTGTTCGATCTCTCCGAGTTGAAAATGCTCCAAATAACCTTTTTGTTGGATTTCTTGAAAATATTTGGAGTCATTGACAACTCATCTAGATATCCTTCCATCTCTTTTGTTTAATACCACTATGATCTTTCTTGGTCTAATTCTTTAAATGGTATTCCTTTCAAAGTGATATCTTTTCAACTACCTATTCTTTAATTGCTAATACCATTTTCTTCCTACAAGTGGTATCTCGAAGGTAGTTTATATCTTGATCTCAATCTCGACATTTAGTCACTCAAATCTAATTCTTCCTTGTCAACCAAAGACCTTATTGTTCTTTATCTTTTTCTTGCTTTAAGTGATATCTTTTCTCTACTCTTTATCTCAAATTACTTGGAAAGGAAGATTAGGATTAAAAGAAACTCTCAAGTAAGAAACATCAAGATTAAGTGTCTTAGGGAGATAATTTGAGAAGTGGCCTTTAGAAAACCCTTTATAAAAGGGGGAGCTCATATTTTGAAATAATTAGACTCTATATGTAAAGAGCATTAATTTTAAAGTTGAGAAAATCTCTATCCTTTTTATGGCCTTGTTTTCATACCTTCACTTTTATGCCATAAAGGATGGATAATTTGGCTTATCTTGCTTTTATGTCTTTGTTATTATACTCTCTAAAATTGCAAGATATGTTCATATTTGATTCTTCGATTGATTTTATCCT
Organism: Raddia guianensis; assembly: GCA_036346415.1. NCBI lineage: Eukaryota > Viridiplantae > Streptophyta > Magnoliopsida > Poales > Poaceae > Raddia > Raddia guianensis. The sequence continues at coordinate 50,345,712 of CM070537.1, forward strand.
TTTGTGTTCTATTGGAACTATCACACTAAGGGGGAGCAAATTACATTTAATATAACTTTGCAACCTAAAGGGTATCAAAATGATTTATCACTCTTTTGTGGCTTTGAATTGAATGATTATCTCATTTAAGCCACATTGTAACTCACAAACATATATATTGCAACTTTTGGTTCCTAAATTGACAACTTCTTGCAAAGGTTGATTTTATCACCTTTGAGCGGATTTAATTATGCAAATTGGCTTGAAAGAATATATCTAGATCATATGAAGCCATAAAATTGTAAGTTGCCTTGTATAACTCTTTTAGTTGTATTTTGAGAATTTGGTGAAAGTTTTGTGTGGTTCTTTATCTTTATTGCATATTTCATGATAGTTCTCAAAATAAATTTGGATTATTGAGGATTTCTATTATAAAACCTTCTATTGCATATATAGTTCAGTTCTAGAAATTCTCAAATTTATGTGAACTAATTTGCAAGAGTGTTGACTTTGTTTGACTTATGTGCTTAAATCAATGCTCCAATGTTTACTTTGGCATATTTCTTAAATTGGGGTGATATTTTTAGAAATTCCTTTTGGAAAAGTTTCTTGAGAGTCCATAGATCATCTCTACAAACTTTCACGGTCATTGGACTTTATTTGATCAAATTTTGACTATTTCTCACTTTGGTAAACTTGATGAAATTTTCAGTTTCGCACAGATTTTGGGTTGATTTGTGAAATTTATATCTCCATATGGGTTCATAATCTGAGGAAGTCATTATTATAAGTTTTGATAATCCATAGTTGATCTTCATTGATAAATTTTCTCCGAATTTTTGAACCATATCTCAATAGCTTTTCATCCCAGTTTGAAGCTTAAGTTGAATGTCAAATCCTGAATTTTTCAGCTTGTAGCAATATTGACAATGTTTCATATCCTTGAATTGGTTGGAATTTTATGATCTTTTAAATATGAAACTGAGTTTAAATATAAAGACACAACTCCATGATCCATTTCATATATATTGGGAGTACTTTTTTATACTCGGTGTCATATCAAGGTGATGATTCTTTTTACCGAAACATTTGGTATAACTTCACTATTTTGAAGTTTTCGGAATTTTCCTTTGCTCAAATAAATGAATGTTTGGTGTTCATAGATCTCAGAGGAAATTTTGAGACAAAGTTTTCTCGTGTTGATGACTTTTGTTTTTGAGCAATGGTTTTAAGAGCAATTGTTTGTTTTACACTGCTCATTGTAATTGTTTAATTTGAAGAGCGTTAAAGTGCAATGGGACATTCATTAACTAACTTGGGTCAAGTTGAAAGATATTTGTTCCCGGAAATTGTTTGCTTGTCTATGCATGTGCAGGGGATCGGAGGAGGATCAATGTCGATGGTGGGATGAAGGATGTGAACAGAGGTTTCATAGTTTGAGGGATCTAAGGCCGTGTGAATTGATCGTGATCGATCCAAGTATTTGGTAGATGGGAAACGACAAAGGGGCATACACTCTTTCGACGCCGTATCTTTAAATGTCTTTGCACCTTCTTACATTTAAATGTTTTATGGGAGCTATTGCATAATAGAATAATATTTAAGGTTCTCCATATTCATGTGCTCTTCATAATTGATCTTGATATTCATGGCTATCTTTTAATATTTTTGAATGATTAATTATTAATTCATTGTAAGTTCAAGTGGTTTTATGTTCTCATGACATCTAGCCACTTTACTATTTCTAGTCATATCTCTTTTAAGTGGCATACTTTCATTTTCCAAGTGGTATACTCTAAATTTCCATTTACATATTTTTCAAGTGTCATCTAACATGCCTTGTGAGTAACATTGCAAGCTTAGCTATATAATGATTGTTATGGATGACACCTTGCAAAAGAGAGAAATGTAATTTGGAACTCATATTGCCAAGAGGTATACCCTTGTTCATTACTTATACAACTTGATCATCTGCTTGTACATTACTTATATCTTTTTGCTACTTGATCTTGATTATTTCAAATTGATAGCATTGTTATGCCTTGGTTGATCCTCACTATACTCTTGAGACATGATATGAATGCTTAATGATATTGGTTTCTACTTCTGCCTAAATCTTAAATACTATTAATTTCATATCTTTGCCTAGATTTAGGGGGAGCTTATCATTGACTATCTATTGTTTGCTCCTTTCTTGATATGCCTTGCCCTCCCAATTAATTTGTGTTAATTGTTGAAATGGGAGAATTTAATAATTTCAATATTGTTCACTTTTTGGATGATTAATGCCAAAAGGGGGAGAAATGTTGTATTATCAATTGCCCTATATATGTTGTGCTTTTGTTTAGAAGGAAATTTGAAATAAGCATTAGTGAATTTTATTGTCTTATTGTTATCTATTACAATTGATAATAGGTTTGTCATAAATCACCAAAAAGGGGGAGATTGTAAGTGCAAGTGACCTTATGTGATTTTAGTGATTAATGACAAACACATTTAATGACAATGTTTGGTTTAATGCTTATTTAAAGTCACACCTCAAATATGCTTATTGCTATGAGACTAATATATTTATTGTCAAGATTAGTTTAGTCTCATCCTATTTAGAGAAAAATCGAATATGTTGAGTGGACAAGCTATTCATTCTAAAAGGTATGTCTTATGCTAATCATTCCAATGAGACTAACACACTTGATTGCTTATCTTTCGTAGTCTCATTTATACAAATAAGATGGATTGCTAATTGAGGTATGCAACTACTTTTGTGTAAGCACATGTTATTGGTTGATTAGATTTATGCTCGTCATATCTTGTCGTATTTATTTGAGCATAAATATATTATGAACATGTTGCTTACTCGATAAGATCTTTTATATGCCGTATATTAGTGATCATCTAATCGGTGCACTAAATAAACTTCACCGTGTTTAAATGGCTTTGTGCATGTAAACTTTCCATGAATGTTCTCACATGCACTTAATTTAGTAAAGTTTAATCTAGATTGGTTCGCAACTTCTCTCTTGATTCGAATATGAATTTGCACATGTGTAAGTCACGAATATATTCCCATGTGCATCATTAAGTGAGGTTGTGATTATTAAATAATCTCTATAGTGCATATAGATCAAACACATATTTATCATGATGCGCTTAGTGACGACCTTTCTTGTGCCAAGTGTTTTCACTTGTGTTGTGCTTATTAACGTGAAACACTTGGACACTTAATCGCTCACGGATATCAAACTGATTCATATTTATTGAGCTTTTGGACTAATGTATTTTACGAGTGATTTGAAAAGAATTAGGTCCTATGGGTTTGTGTGATGACCAAGGAACGTTGAAGGGTGACGGTTAAGTCAAAGCCAACAAGACGACGATGTCACCAAGAGTTGAGTACTAAGTCAAGGTCGATTTGGCGGGATGATCGTCGAGGAGGATGATCGAGGCAAAGTCAAATAGGACAAGAGTCTCATGAGGTGAATCAAGTTAAGGTTGACAAGACGAAGACGTTATCAATATTTAGTGAAGGTCATCATGCACAATACATCAAGGGTGATCAAGACTACTAACATCGTTGAACCTCAAAATGAAGAAAGAAGACGGCAAGTGGTTTATCCTAAAGGTTGTATGGCTTTATTTATAAGTTGAGTCTAAGGATTGTCGTACTATTAAGAGGGATGCAATGTTGAATGGCTTATATATGTCTCAGGTGCTCAAGTGTTTAATCTTTGAGAGAGATCGAGGGAGAGGAGCGTTGGTGGTGTCGGAAAGTGGGAGATTTAGGTCTTTGGTGGTTTCCTTTGTGGTTGCTGCTCCTATCCTTTAGGGTTTAGGCAGTGAGACCTTGTGGGTTGTGTAGCCCTTGTTCTTAGCTTTCCGTAGAGCCCAAGATCACCGAAATCGAAGTTCGGAGTCAAAAGTTACGCCCGTTTCCGTCAATAGCCGTGTGCTGTATCGGACTATCCGATGTTGAATCGGAATGTTCCGATTGACCCCTCTCTGTCTCCAGCTCCAAAAATATCGGACTATCCGATGTTGGATCGGAATGTTCCGATTGACCCATCTCTGTCTCCAGCTTCAAAAATATTGGAATGTTCCGATGTTGGATCGGAATGTTCCGATATGAATTTGACCTTTTAGTGTTGTATCTAGTTGAAACCTCTCCAGAATCATTCCAGAACTTCAAAAATAGCTGTTACTCCAAGTTTCTCTCATTTTCATATCGGAACATTCCGATGTTAACATCGGACTATCCGATATCTGTCAGGTTCCAACGGCTAGTTTCTGTGTGAGGCTATTTAGGGCCTCCCTCTTCCCCACGGGTTAGGGTTGCCTTCCACACCATTTTTGAGCAGAAATTCCAAGCAACCTAGGGCTTCTTGCCCCCTCAACTCTAGATCTAAGTGATCCTCTTTGTGAGTAGAGTTGGGAGAGGGTGTGAGTGCTAAGAAAGACGAAGTCGATCTTTGAGTACTTGAGTTCATCTCCAAGTTCATTCTTTGTATGCATTTGTTACTCTTGGAGGTTGAGAACTCCTAGACGGGTAGGAGTCGACCACGAGCCACCGGTGCTTTGTGTGGTGAGTCGTGCAAGTTTGTGAAGGCCGATTCCGCCTCCGGAAGGGAAGGAATCAAGGAGTAAATCGGGGGGTCTTGGTGCGACCTCGGTGAGCGAAGGGTTGAAAGAGACTCGGGCTCAAGTGTGACCGAGCCTACCTCAACGGAGACGTAGGATCCCCTCAAGGATCCGAACTTCGGGAACAAATCTTCGAGTCTCCACTTCACTCTTGGTTTCCCTCTTACCTCTAACTTGATCTACTTTGATTTGTGGTTATACTTGTTGTTAGCTAGCACCTTCGTGTGCTATTACTCTCTCTTGTGTTGTGGATTTGATTTTGGTGCAGGTATCCATATCGGACTATCCGATATCAACATCGGAACATCCGATATTATTTTCCGCTGTGTTTTAAAAGGTTGAAAATTTGTAACGCCTATTCACCCCCCCTCTAGGCGACATCCCGATCCTTCAAGAAGCCACCACGTTCGTCCACATTATCCAAATTATTTGAACCGTTCGATCAATGGTGGGACCAGGCTATAACAGTCTAGATTAAAAAGAAGGATTTGTATCCAATACGATAAATAATAGGAAAGATTTTCTATCCAACACGACAGATGATAGAATATAGTCCTTAAATATAAAAAAGAAAGGATCCGTATCCAATACGATAAATAATAGAAAAGAGTTCGTATCCAATATGACAGATAATAGAAAAGTGTTCGTAACTATAAAAAATAAAATTCAGAATAAAAAATAATATAAAAGTAGAGTTCATACTCAATACGATAGGTAATAGAAAAGAGTTAATAACCACATCATCCAAATTATTTGAACCGTTCGATCAATGGTGGGACCAGGTTATAACGGTCTAGATTAAAAAGAAGGATTCGTATCCAATACGATAAATAATAGGAAAGAGTTCCCATCCAACACGACAGATGTTAGAAAATAGTCCGTAAATATAAAAAGGGGACGACTTAGGGACAGACGTCCGTCCATCGGACGCCCCGCAATTTCAAATTTAATTTCTGCTGGCAGCAAAGATGCAAGCGGTTGTCAAAGAAATGCTACCCCTTGCATGGAAAAAACTGCACGGCATGCATCCTCCTATTGTGCATGTACAAAGCAGCATATTTAATTTGCAAGCGCTAATGCAAGCGCCGACATCGGCGAAGATTCCGTTTTCAATTTTTCTTTCGACGGCCATATATTTTGACTGGGTGCTTCAATCCATAAACTGTTTGCATCAATGTGTTCCTGGTATTTTTATGAACAAAACAAGACTAAATAAATTTGGATCGGACACCTCCCCTGGCCAAACGCACTGCGCAGTACTTAGTCAAAAAACTTCGCCCGGAACAATGCGCGCCTCCATCGGAACAATTCGCGATGACGCCATCGCTGACGTCAGCAAAGATTCCTTTTTTGTTTTTCTTTAAACGATCGTAACTTTTGACTGGGAGTTCCAATCCACAAACCGTTTTCACCAACATCTTCCTCGCATTTTTTCGAACAAAACAAGACCCATGTTGCTATATAAATTTTATTGAAACAATTTGTCTATACTAATGGAACAATTAATTTGGACTATTGGAACAATACATGTAATACGATGGAACAACATGATATTTGATCTGCTGGAACAATAGGTTAAGCCCAATTGGAACAATGCATTTGGTCTGATGGAACAACTTGCATACCTATTGAAACAATGTATTTGATCTGCTAGAATAGTAAAAAGAAATGCCTACTAGAACAAGAAGGTTTGCCTACTAAAACAATAATTTTTTCCTGCAGGAACAACAAGGTTTACCTACTGGAACAAATAAAAGTTGACTACTGGAATAATAAGGTTTGTGCTACAAGAACAGTTGAACTTTGCTTACTAAAACAATAACTTTTGCCTTATGAAACAATAATGTTTGCCTTCTGGAACAAACAAATGTTTTGACTACCGGAACAATAAAGTTTGCCTACTGAAACAATAAAGTTTGCTTACTGGAACAATAAAGTTTGCCCTACTGGAATAGTTGAGCTTTGCCTACTGCAACAATAACTTTTGTCTTCTTGAACAATAACTTTTTGCTTTCTGGAACAATAACTTTTGCCTTCTGAAACAAATAAGGTTTTGCTATTGGAACAATAAAGTTTACCTACTGGAACAATAAAGTTTGCCCACTGAAACAATAAAGTTTGCCTACTGAACAATGAGTCTAGACTCCCGGAACAATCTGTCTTGCCTGTTGGAACAATGAGTCTAGCCTCTCGGAACAATCAATCTTGTCTGCTGGAATAATTTTTATACATGTTGGAACAATGTATTTGGGCTGCTGTAACAATAGGCTAACCCAATTGAAGCAATAGACTAGACCCAATTGGAACAATATGTCTTGTTTGATGGGACAACTTGTATACTTATTGGAATAATGTATTTGGTCTGTTGAAACAATAGGCTAACCCAATTAGAACAATCTGTCTAGTCAGATGGACCACAACTAGTATACCTACTGAAACAGTTTATCATGCTTGCCATTGAAATATTTAATTTAACCTACTGGAACAATATGCTCGGATTGTCGAAACAATTGATTTTGCCTATTGAAACAAGTAGTTTTGCCATTCAGAACAATTTGGTTCATGGGAAATAAAAAATCAAAAAAAATTAACAAATGAAAAGTATTTAAAATGGGTTTACTGTGATTTTAGATGAATTATGAAATTTGTTCTATGCATTTTGGACTCAAGATGAAATGGATACAAAAATGAGAAATTAAAATAAAACATAATCAAATGCACGTTCCTATAGCTAGCAGCGAACAACAGGGAGGCGTTCGTAGTGGGTTGTTGATGGCCTGTGGTTGGCTGGCAATGTGCAGAATCCAATTGTTTCGCTGGCTGGGCCGCGCGCTAGCTGCTACCAAACAGACGGATCGGAGGGTGCGCGCGCTGGGCCGCGGGCGTCTGACGTGTCTAGTGGACATAAAACCAAGTGCAACAATTAATTTAGCCTATTGCAACAACATCTCTAGCCTTCTGAAACAATTAGTTTAGCTATTGCAACAAAATATCTAGCCTAGTAAAACAATTAATTTTATCTATTGGAACAATATATATAGTCTATTGAAATATTTGGTTTAGTCTATTGAAACAATACGTTTATCCGGATGCAACAATTACTTTAGCCTATTGCAACAATATGTCTAGCCTGCTGAAACAATTAGTTTAGCGCATTAAAACAATTAGTTTAGCCTATTGGAACAATATGTATAGCCTGCTGAAATAATTAGTTTAGCCTATTGCAACAATATGTCTAGCCAATTAAAACAATTAGTTTAGCCTTTTGCAACAATATGTTTAGCCTGTTGAACCCAAAGTGAAAATAATTAGTTTAGCCTATTACAACAATATGTCTAGCCTGCTGAAATAATCAGTTTAGCCTATTGGAACAATACGTATAGCCTGCTGAAACAACACTACTTGTTGGCGATTGCATGCGAGCTAATCATTACAGCATGAAGAGAAGCGCCGTGTGCACGTAGCAAAAATAAGTGGTCACAAGCAGCCAACGTAGCCACCGATGTGCACGTAGCAAAAATAATAGTCACAATACAGCCTATTTAGCCTGTACCCACCGAGGTGTGCACGTAGCAGTACTTGCCGCTCACCTCTGATAAGGCTGAGAATAAAAAAACAATGGGTCCCACCCATCCTAGCCCTCCCCACTACACGTGAAAGCCACGCCATGCACAACATGCGTGTGCGCAAACGCGAGTGCGTCCGATGCTAGCCGAACATTTGGATATAAGCAATTCCGATATAAAAAATAAAGGATCCGTATCCAATACAATAAATAATAAAAAAGAGTTTGTATCCAATATGACAGATAATAGAAAAGAGTTTGTAAATATAAAAAATAAAAATTCGGAATAAAAAATAATAGAAAAAGTAGAGTTCATACTCAATACAATAGGTAATTGGAAAGAGTTAATAAATCTAGCCGCCCAATTGTGCGGGTCATCATGCTAGTTCCAATAAACTGGGGGGGGGGGGGGGGTGCGGGACAAACCATTCTCCAAATGCGAAGTACACCGGTCGCCCCTGGAGGCCCTCCGACTGAAACTGAGAGCTAGGCAAGTAGCGACGTCTTGTTTCCGAGCATTCCTTTCTCAGAAGCTGTCAAGTAACGGGCCAAACAATGGTGGACCTGAATAATGCCGTGCACTTGCGGGTGCTGCCTTTTCCTCAGTTTGCTGCTTATTTATATAGGTCCGAGTGTCTCACTCGATAGGCTGACATGGCATCTTCCACGTAAAATTGGAAAAATGAAGTCGATTTCATTCTCGTGCATTGACTCGCACGCACCCAAGTCTTCCCCGTTAGGCCCCGATAGGGAGATGGTACGGTATGATTGTTGCGCTTTCCTCCAAGCGCCGATAGCTGTAACGTAACACCTCTAGCTCAACCGCTCCCTCCCGCCGCCGTGACACCACCGAAATTAAGGCGAAAGCCCAAGCAGGCCATGTACATCCCGCGGCGAGGAGAGAGCAGATCAGCCGCGGCGGCGGCGGCTGCATGGCCTCCTCTCGGCCTGATCCCGATGGCTCTCGCGCTCGCCGCCTTCTCGACGATGCCCCCGGGCGCGCTCTCGCAGGGGTTGGCGCTGCCGCCGCTGCCGCCGCCGCAGAACATGACGTGCCACAGAATCCCCTACCCCTTCGGCCTCCGGCTCCCGGGCAAGCGTCCGGCTCGCGCCGGCTTCGAGGTCACATGCGGGCCAAACGACGAGGCCATGCTGTCCTTCGGCGAGGACGCCTCGAACGCGATACACGACGTGTCGGTGCCGGAAGGCCTCGTCGTCATATATGCCCCGCCCATCAGCCAGGTGTGCTACGATCGCAACGGCAGGCCGCTGCAGCCGACCACCGGGATAGGGAACATGAGCTTGGAGGGGACGCCCTTCTCCTTCTCCAAGCGCAGCAGGCTGGTCGCCACAGGCTGCAACTACACGCTCCGTGCCTACTTCACCGACCCGGCCTCCGGCGACAGCAGCCCGCCACAGTCAACCAGCTGCCAAACCTGGTGCAGCGGCAGCGGAAACAACGACGCCATCATCAACGGGTCCTGCACTGGTGTAGCCTGCTGCAAGGCCGAGATGCCGATGAGCGGCGCGCAATACGTCGCCTGGGAAGTCAAGAGGGCACAGGGGAGCGTCGCCGTCGAGGAGGAAGGCACCTGCAGCGCGGTGTTCTTCTTGGACGAGCAGGAGCAGGTCTTCACGGGCAGTGGCGATGGGGAGCAGAGGACGCTGAAAGACGCGCTGTCGCGGATAGGTGACCGCAGGATGGCCCTGGATTGGGCGATCGGGCGCGTCACCTGCAACCAGGCGAGCTACAGCTTCGACCCACTGGCCTGCTGCAAAATGAGCACATGCATCGACGCGACCCGTGGAGCGGGCTACCAATGCAAATGCAATGAAGGGTACCAAGGGAATCCATACATCGACGGCGTCGGTGGATGCGTAGGTAAGATTCCGATAAACTGGCTAGTATGCTGACTGAAACTAGCCAGAAATTACAATCTAAAAAAGTTATGATCCATTCAAATAGTTTTCTCTTCCGCTAAGAACAGTAATATAGAATTTGTTCTTTTCAAGAAAAGAAAATTACCCACTCAACAAAGTTCGTTTCCTCCTCCGCTAAGACCAATAATCTAGAATATATTCTTTTAAAGAAAAAATATACCCACCCAACAAAGAATGGAGTTGTTCTTGTGAACACGATTCTTCACACCCTTGGAAACTAGGCTAGCAGAAAAAATAGCTTCTCTCATCACCATTTATGGTTATGGTTTGGTATGGTGATTGACACTATTACGGCTATGGCTATTGCGCTTAGCAGTTTAGAAATAAAATGATTTTTATTCTTTGCATATATTATGAGGCTGTGGAAAATTAAAAAAAAAGTTAAAAGTTAAAACAGATCATTTAAAACTCAATAAATATAACTACAAAATTCTACCTATGTAATTTGATTTGTATAAAAATAACAAATTTCTATTTAGCCTGCAGTTTCATACGAACGCACATGATTGTCAAAATTCACTTAAAAATCTCTGCGATTTTATATTCGTCTGGGTAGATCAGAACGTGCACGTTACATGGAGAGAAACTTAATTACTGAAAACTTTTTTCACTTAAAAATCTCTGCGATTTTATATTCGCCTGGGCACGTAGATCAGAACATGCACGTTACATGGAGAGAAACTTAATTACTGAAAACTTTTTTCTTTTTTGAGGATGGCAGCAGCTCTGCCTTAAAAGAAAGCATAATTAGAGAACGTATTCTGTTATGGGAGGAACTATAGAATGGTGAACCATTCATTTCAACACCAGCAGATTAACTAAACAATAAAATTATCTGCTATGTGCACGAGTACTATGATGACGTTGGCGTCAAACACGATGTTGTCAGCATGAAACTTTCTAAAAATCATGTGATTTTCCCCCTAAATTTATATGAAACTTTATAAAACCGCCTAATGAAACTACAAGAAACCATATGAAACTTTATGATACTATATGAATCCATCTAATGAAACTTTACCAAACACATGATGAAAACTACATGAAAACACATGATGAAATTTTTTAAAACTATATGAAATTATTTGGAAACTACATAAAATTTGCAAACACATGAAACTATACGAAATTACATGAACAATATATGAGAATTTCAAAATACATGAAATTAAATGAAAACTATATAAATTTTTTTGAAACTATATGAAAACTACATGAGACTTTATAAAAATACATGCAATTACATGGAAAAAACTATATAAAATTTTCTTAAAATTACATAAAATTTCATGAAACTACATAGGCATACAGCTACATAAATCTTTGTAATTTTTTTTTGGAAACTACATGAAAAATGTATGAAACCTTTTGAAACTATATGAAAAACTATATGATTTTTTAAAAACTACTTGAAACTTTATGAAAAGATATGAAACTATTCTAATAGACGAAGCCAATCCACATAGATATGAAACTATATGAGCCTTTTGTGAATTTTTCTAAAACTAAAACTATACAAACTTTTCTTAAACCGCTGACAAGGGGTTATGACCGCACGATGGATTAAACCATCTAAAACTCTGAAAACTTGTCAAAATTCTGTCAGTGCGAGTTGCACGACCTGAACACGGTACAAAGTAATCTAAAAGGGGCCACGACTAAAGGACCAGGGAGTGAAGCGCACATAGAAACAAAGCAAATATATGATGTGGCAGTGGCGGTGACATGCAGAAGTAGAGGGGATCCATGCGCGCATACCTTTGACACCGACGAAGAGGGACCAGAATACGATGGTGAGCAGCAGTAGCACGCCAGCTTTGCGGTGGCCGACCAGCTGCAATGCGTGGGTATAGCAGCTGTAGTCGCTCCTTCTCCCTGCCACACCACCCAACCCCTTGGCACCGGTCTTCCTTTTTTTTTTTGAGGAATGTCGGAATTTCATTTCATCAAAGAACAAGTTACAAGTAGAGTCTTACAAACACTCCCAGGACACACACTGCAGAAGACGCCTAAGGAACAGGCTCTAGAAAACATCCAGGGGGAGGACTGGTGTAGAAGACCTCAGACATACGGTAAGTGCTCAGTACGATTCAATAGGCGCGAGAGTACAAGACCACTCCCAACTCACTCTAAGAACACACAAGCTGTAACAGGCGTCAATCCTGGATTATCGGAGATGTGGCACACGCATAAACCATCATGGTAGGACTAGCACGGCTCACCAGGAAGTATTAAGCACTCAGCAAGCGACATTGCGAAGAACCTGCAATAGAATGCGGCCGCACCAAACATCTGCGAACCAACACGAACCTAACAAACACAAAAAAACCACAACCCGGCGGAGAACACCCCGGAACCCCCTCGAAGTCGGTGCCGACGCCAGGAACCTTGCCACTCCACCGACGCCACCACGACGCCGAGGGAACGACGGAACCCGATTCGGCCGTCGTACCGCCGCTGCACCTTGCAGGTCGAGTACAAACGCCTAACCGGAAGAAAACGCCGGCACCGGCGAAGAAGAACAAGTCAACAACCTTTGTCGCCGTCACGCCAAGCAACGACGCCGCAGGTCGCCTCCCCACTCCCACCGCACCCACCACCACCAGCCGCCGCCAACGATGGCCACCGTCGGAGAGCCCGAGCCTTATTACGGGCTGCAGGAACGACACCAACAACACATAGGGTAGCCGGAGCACCCGGAAGCATAAACCGCGGCAGAGCAAAGGAGACACCTCTCCCCCGCCCCCCGCACCAGTACCGCCCGCCGACTTGACTCCAAAGGAGCCAAAGGCAACGACGAAACCACACCACCGGCTGCTCCCACCGACGACGACACCGCCAAGCTGGAGGATCCGGCAGAGCACCAAAAGAAGCCCCAAAAAACGAGGCACCACAGCAACCCTAACCAGCTACACCTAAAAAACCTAGATCTAGATCCAGCTACACCAGTCTTCCTGTTGCTAGCAAGCACAAAGGAACCGCAACCGCAACGACGCCAACCTACTCATCGTCGCCCTACTCCTTTCTAGTTATCCAAACCGCCGGATCTCGCCAGTGACGCGCCAACCAAAACCCTCGAGATGGGGTTGCTGTTGTTGTCAACGCCTAGGGATGGGCTCATCGAAGAAGGCTCAAAAAGGGAGCCACGTGTGGTTGTCATCTACCTGCTCAGTTAGAAGAGGAAGAAGTAACGGTCATATGTTTTTTTAGTCTTTCTATTATGTGTATGCACATCCATGCAAAAGCAAGCACAAGTGTTCAATTCACTATAATCATTGCTGTTTTAACTTTCAGTCTTCCAGATTGGATCGTAACAGAATTCAGTTGCGACACATAATCCAACTCTACCTGTTTTGTGACTAGAAGTATGCCTAATACTGTATTGTTGGTCAAGATATTGACGAATGCGGGAAGCCCGAGAGCAACAATTGCAGCAGGCGAGAGTTTTGCAAAAACACTGAAGGTGGATTCTTTTGCTCTTGCCCATTGAACATGGTTGGTAACCCCTACAGGACAGGACCAGTGATAGACTGCGCGGTGGTCGGGCCATCTGGTATTGTTCTATGTTCAAAAACTTTGACAAGCTTAATTTTTTTTACTTTGTCAAATAAATTCATTCCAAATATATAAGTATGCATGCACTGTCTTGTTAATTCGTAACAACATCAACAGCTGCAAAAATGAGCTATGGAGCTGCCGTTATGTTCATGTAGCCAGCATATACATCTAACCCTCAGCATTTTTTATTTATATTCGTTCTTTAATTTAAATCTCTGCTTGCACGCGCACGATGCTAGTCACCAGCATTTCAGCCTCCAAGCTCAGATGGTAGACGTATTAGTAATTTAGTATAAAAGTTTATACCTAACAACGCCAGAAGATCTAATAATGGTAGTTCTGTTCCAATGCAGGCTCTCCTATGCAACAACCGCAAGGTACGAATGTACGATAGACAAGAGTATCTGCCTACCAGGCAAAGCAGTAACACAATCGGAAAAGGCTATTTAATTCATGCTGTCTTAAACATATCTTCCTGAGACAATTAGTGCCACATGATCTATTTTGCTAATATCTACTATATCTACTAGGTCCGAGCGTCTGCAATCACCTTGAAAACAACCCCTGCGTGTATTCCGAGCTCTGCATTGATAAACAAGGAAGTGCTTCATGTGATTGCCCTCCAGGCATGAGCGGCGATGGCCAGAAAAAGGGGAGTGGCTGTCGGAAGCATTTCCCTTTAGAAGCTGCTCTGGGTAATTTACTCGACACCTAGCATACCACACTAGATCATATGTTACGCTTTTTTATCCCATTTTTATACTACTCACGCAATGTCATAAAAAACTCTGTTTTATTCTTCTTTTACTAATGCGATTCAGATGAAATGGTTTTCCAATGCTTGGCTTACTAATATAGTGGCTGTACAGTTGTGCTATGAATGCTTATGCAAATGACCGGTTATAAAACATTATATAAGTACAGCTAGTGCTTTTACGATCTATGACTATGAGTAAAAAAAAAAGTAAGCAAAGCAGATCGAAAGCTAATGATAAAATTAATTCACAGCTTACGGTTGTCCTGAATATTGATCCTGCATGGGAGCAGTTGGAACTTCTGGGCTCCTGGCCAATTTTCAACAGGAAAAAAGATGTTACTTACACGAGCTGAACATATTCTCATCTGATGATGTATGCAGGTGTAGCTCTGGCACTTGTGGTTACAATAACAGCAGCAGCTTTGTGCTACCACTGGGCCATGAAGAAAAGAAAGGTGAGAAGAAAGAGAGCTGAATTATTCAGGAAGAATGGAGGCTTGCTACTGCAGCAGAGATTCTCGGCGATCAAATCTCAGGATGATGACTCATCAGCAAAAATATTTAGTGCAGAAGAGCTTCGGATTGCTACTAGCAACTATAGTGAGAGCCGGGTCCTTGGCCGAGGTGGACATGGCACAGTGTACAAGGGCATTCTTCCGGATAAGACTCTGGTTGCGATAAAGAAGTCCACATTGTTTGATGAAAGCCAGGTGGATCAATTTGTCAATGAGATTGCCATATTATCACAGATCGATCATCCAAATGTAGTCAAGCTTTTGGGATGCTGTCTAGAGGCAAAAGTTCCATTGTTAGTGTACGAGTTCATATCTAATGGAACACTCTTCCAGCACATCCACAACAGAAGTGCTTCTCACCTTTTGACATGGGAAGATTGCTTAAGGATAGCTGCAGAAACAGCACAAGCACTAGCCCATCTGCATTCCACATCTTCTGTGCCAATCATTCACAGAGATATCAAATCAAGCAATATACTGTTGGATGAGAACTTCGTGGCTAAGATATCAGACTTTGGTGCATCAAGACTGGTCCCCTTTGATCGAACTCATGTAACAACCCTTATTCAAGGAACTCTTGGATACCTCGATCCTGAATATTTCCAAAGCAGCCAGCTCACACAGAAGAGTGACGTTTACAGTTTTGGAGTAGTTCTTGCAGAGTTATTGACAAGGCAGAAACCTATTTCTGTAGGCGGGCCAGAGGAATCGTGTAACTTAGCTATGCATATGGTGATTGTGTTTAATGAAGGGCGCCTGCTTCAGGAGATAGAGCCACACATCTTAGCAGAAGCAGGTGAAGAGCAGCTATATGCGGTCGCACAACTCTCGGTGAGATGCTTAAATTTTAAGGGAGAAGAACGTCCAGCTATGAAGGAGGTGGCTTCAGTTTTAGATGAGCTAAAAAAATCATTCGCCATGGAGCAAACTATGAGAAGAAAAGATGACTCCATACAGAAAAACAATGAACAAGAACAGTCTCTACGTGAAGTGAGACCAAATTCCAGCCTGCACTCTTCAGAAGGAAGTGCGCAATGCAGCATAGAGGTTGAAATACTATCTTCATCCTATATACCAAGATGACACTCTTATATCTCATGGGAAGAAACTGTGAAATAGTTCAGAGTCTTCTTTTTTTTTTTCAGTAACAGACTAACAGTTACAGGAGAAGACCTTGCTATTTCAACTCCATAACCAGAATCAATTATAGTGTTAAACCTTTCAGGAGATGTATGGATTAGAGTCATTCCTTCGGAAAGTTTTACCTGCCGAGGAATTATGCCTCACCCAAACAGTGAGGCACCTGTAATTCTTTATTTCCTTACTAGAAATAAGTCTAATTTATTACCTCCTCAAATTTGGAAGTTTTTACGTCATTGCTCTTCTGAATGTTTGGTAGGCTTGTGCTGGTGGGCATTTATTTAGAGCATGTTCATGAAATAAGTTGACTGCGTTGAAGTGGGTTGAATACTTGAATGTTAAGCTGAACTTTGGGATGTTCTTAAATCTGCCTCAATCAAAACTAGTTCGCTTCGTTTATGTTATTTTTAAGAGCATTTAGAGGTGACTTCATGATTAAGAAAAAACTAGACTAAAAAAGGCTAAGTTTTTCTAGTGATTTTTCTAGTAATGTGGCACCCACGCTTGGCAGCAAGCCACACCAGAGCATGCATCATCAATAATGCTATTTTTCGTAACTCAAATGAAAGCACAACCACCGCTATACCCACTACTACCATTCAACAACATGGCCACCAAATCACAACCAACAGCTGTGAACTTGTTTCTTGTATCCAAGAATGTGAAGTTGGTCCCTTCAAGGCTTAAGGTTTTTTTCGAAAAAGGAAGCTTTATAAAAATGTCCAAGCACAATACATCAAGAAGATACAAATACAAAGCATAAAAATGTTCAAGGCTTAAGGTAGAGTAACTAGAGCTCCCTTTGCACTGCGAGGAAGTGGTACTGGCCAAGATGCTTACAAAACCATCAAGCCATGAGAATGAGATGTTAAGCATCCCGAACACACTGTTGTTAATGGACAGCATCGGGCCAGATGAGCCACATGTGGTCTCAAATCCACGGGCCAGGGAGGTGCTTTGGCCAACAATACCAAAAGGACAAGGGATGAACATATTGGAGCACTTCGAAGTGCTTGAATTAATGGAATGAACAAAGAATGGAGGGAAGCAAGTGAGGAGGAGCAATGGCAGGAGAAAGTACAAAGCATTTTCTCTTCTGTTGTTTTTCTAAAAGAAATGGTAGGCCACAGCATAGGGCTGGAAAAATAGCTCGTGGCTCGCAGCTCGGCTCGGGCTCGAACAAATTTGGCTCGGCTCGGGCTCGGCTCGAACATCTAAATGGCTCGAGCCAAGCCTAGTTTTGGGGCTCGTTAAAATAGCAAGCCAGCTCGGGCTCGGCTCATTTCTGACCTGGCTCGGCTCGTTTACACATTTTCAACGCAAACACTCCTGTGGCTCGTGGCTCGGCTCGGGCTCGGACGAATTTGGCTCGGCTCGGCTCGGCTCGGCTCGAAAGAGGTTCGAGCCGAGCCTACTTTCGAGGTTCGTTAAAATAGCGAGCCGGCTCGGACTCGGCTCGTTTTTGGCCGAGCTCAGCTCGGCTCGGCTCGTTTCCACCCCTACCACAGCATACTTCAATGCTTATTTATCAACCAAGGTTGCAAGACTAACATAGAAGGAAGAGAAGAACCAGCTCATTTGTTGGTATCTGTTTGAGTTGTGGTTTGGATGCATTTCTGATGAATCCAAGGGAAGACCAGGTTAATGTGTAGTCAAACATGTCTTACTCCTTGTACAGTTGTACTGATAGTCAGTATCCTCCGGGATGCGATAAGGCTCGTGGTTCTCTGATGCCCATACATCGTTTTCTCTCACTAAAAGCAGTATTTTATTTCTTATTGACAAGTATCAATTGCCTTAATTCTAGACTAAACGGCTCTATTCTAGACTGTCAGCCACTCAGCCTGTCAGGCACACAAGACTACCTCGGGTAATATGGTGTATGCCCAAGGCCAAGTTTTGTTATCTCAAGATTTTTCCCAACCCATGTGGCATGAGGTCTTCATTCTCCAAAAGAAGACGATTGCTATGGCGTGTAGTTATCAATACCATTCCGTTCTGGCCAGAACGGCTAGTATTTCTCGTTCCGCCACTCAAAACGGAATGCATAGAGCCATTTTTCGAACCGGCCCAAATATCGATCCGTACCGGTCGTTCCAGCCGGTATTGGTCATTTCAGCCGGTATCGGTACCGAGTCAATTCGGTACCGAACCAAAATCAAGTGACCACTGCCCCAACTCATCTTGATTCACTCCAGCACATCCCCTTTTGTGATTTGTATTTTGTGAACCCTACCACAACAGCTTATGAAATGAAGTAACGTAGACTATGTGCTAAATTGTCGGAATGATTTATGTATGTCAAGGCAAATTTTGGTAAACATATTCCTATTTCCAATATTTGAATTATTATATTAAAAGTCCGAAACGATACGTCGGAATGGACCTGTACCGAAATGTTCCATCCCAATAGCAAACGAAATGATCATCGAAACGATATTTATAAGTTTGCTTCATTCTCCAAAAGAAGACGACTTCTATGACGCGTAGTTGTTGCAGCCAGCAAAGTTCAAAACAAATATGAAAATATTATTTTGCAAACTCTAAAAAGAACTATTTAAAACTCCACAAAAATGACTACAAAGTATTACATCATTTAGCTTATAAAAAGAATAAATTTTAATTTAATTCAATTCAATTCAATTCAAGCCGAAACAATCAAGGCCAAGATTTGCTTACATTATTATCTCCATCTTGCAGAGCAAAGAAAAAATAGGAGACGACTAAATGCACAAAAATGCGAGGACGACTATTTAATTAGCCGCCGCCTAAAAAATCACAATTATTTTTTAACGATCAAATCCCAACCCGATTACTCCTCAGTCGCCCCCCACTCCCTTATCCCGATTGAGAATTTGATATCCCCAGTTCCCCACCAGACCATGCCCTCGCCGCTTCGCCTCGTCCTCCCGCTGATTCCTTGACCAGTCTCGCCCACCATTCCCGTCACACCTCGCTGCCCAAACCACAACATGCCTCCGCCGCTGGGGACGGCACCAACGAACCCCAAACCTTAACCCATCCTGGCGGGAGGTGACAACGGTGGTCATAAGACATCGGCGGCCGAAGAGGAATGTGCCGGTCCGGCAGGTCAAAATCGACAGTTTTTAAAAATTTCAGTTGCCTACGAAGTAGACGAGCCACAAAAATATACGGTTATTTTACACCAATAACAGGCAAATGACAAAGCAGAGAAAATTACATAGTAGCAACTAATCAAATCAGTTATTGACATATTAAAGCGAAGTCAACAGAGAAGCTAAACTGTCGACAGCATTAGTCTACCTGCATATGCTTCAGAACATACAGGTGAAGCAGTTCCTCTAAAATATAAATAGCTAGCATATCAGAGTATAGATGAGGCAATATACATGATACCATAAAACCTATGGACTGTTGGCTATGTATGTAAAACAGAAGTTTGTAAATAGATACAGGATAAAATGCTTAAGTTAGTACTTTACAGTACAGGAGACTGCCAATCTACATGTTCGTCGTCATTCCGGCTGCACATTGAAGAACGTTCATTCAGGGAGGTGGTTAGCTCGACTCCGCAACCACAAGGCAGTATCCATCAGATTTCCTAACCAAGGTTTTGGCATCTTGAGTGAAATACATCAACACTTTCAATCTTTACATCAGCCACCGCAGTCAGAGATCATCAGTTTTGAGGTATATACAGTTCGCGACTTCAATGCCAGAGAATGTACATAATTGCAAGCCTGAAATTTGTCAAACAATGCCAGCTATTGCTAATAGCATTGCTAGCAATCGCCTATGGCAAATCCCGAACTGCAGGACTAGTCATTCTAACACGGTGAGCAACCGCAAGGGATGGCCTGCCAACTGCTTCCATTATCCTACTAAAAACAACCTTTGCAGGGACACATGTGACTAGTGGAATGACTCCCTCAGATTTGATCAGACCACCCAAAATATCTCTGCACCTATGTGCCTTTGCTTGGCCACCTTCTCTGAGATGCTTTTTTCCGATGGAAATGGATGAAAGGGCCCTCAGTTTCTGGCTTGATGAACTTCCTTTCTTGGTGTTGGAAGGCTTCTTTTGGTGTGACGATGGTCTCCGAACACTAGAAATGTTCTTCTTCGCAAGCCTAGCCTGCTGATCGAAAGGAACAGAGAACCTATTATAAGGGGGTTTCATCTCCCAAAGGCCCCCATCATCATTGTCATCCAATGTTGCACGTGTCGAATAAGAATTTGGTACTCTTGGCATAGCAGTCCTTCTGCCCGTTCGCCAAGCAGGGGGTGTTATGGTGCTATGTTCCACAACAATATTACTGCCCAAATCAAGGTGCTCAGTTGAACCATCTTCAAGAATTTCAATTTGGACAGGGTGTCCAACAATAGCTTTGCCGTTTAGTCTGCTCATTAAACAGACCAATGGGACATGCTCGCCTTGATAGCCACTCTGTACCTTCAGGTCAACATTGAACAGCATTGAGCCCATGTAACTATGATGTGAGCCATAATTCCATTGATACAATGAAGATCCTTCCCCATATGCCTTCCGACCAAGAGAGGATATCTGATCGACATTCTTATTAATCGGAGAAGTCTTGCAAGAATTTTTTGCGTCATTGAAAGAAGTGTAACTTCGCCCAATATCTCTTGTAAGTTTCGAAGACAAGAGATGCTCTTCACCAAAATATCTGTTAGCTTCCAAATGGCTTGCGACATTATCAACTAAATCCGTTTCGTCAGAGTCACAACCCCACTCTTCTTGGGTTTGGTAAAAAGTTTGATCGATTGATTGCTGGCTGGATACACCAATACTCTCCACTTTAGGACTACCCTCATTAGCTCTATACAGTGACCCTTTCATCAAGCTATTGAATTTGTCTAATGATAGATTTCCATCCCTCTTACCGAAAGGAGATCTGTCCAATGATATATTTCCATCTGTCTTACCAATAGGTCTCTTTGCTGCACTACGTTGGTTGCGTTTACCTTTCATATGCCATTGGGAGATACCTAGCTCAGAGGATCCGTCCTCATCCTCTACAACATTTTGTTGAGTATTACAAGTAGAAAAGGTCACCTCGTCATCAGCGTCATCGTTGTCATTCACATACCTTAACTTATTGGAAGCCTGAAGGGAGTAAGGATCACATGCATCTGACTCTGGGGACTGTCTCTTAGCATAACCTGCTGATAATATTATCACAAGAATTGAGATCAAATAAGGCTCAATATCCATATAGAAGTAAAACTATACACATTTCATGTTAAACTTAAAAGGTTATTATTATAGTAAAACAGAAACTTTCAAAGTTCAAAGAGCAATATAACCAACATACTTCCAGAAATAAAAGGCAGCAAGCATAACTAAAAGATATATACAACACTAAGAAAGCCGCAGGATAGAAATCATAATTATACAAAACTATTTCAACAATCCAGTCCTACCCTCATGTGGAAATACATGACTGCATTATACACGAGTGATCGATTCTACAAGCGCAGTGCAATTACTGGTCACACATTGATATTTGAGAAGTGAATTTACTATTATTGGCCTTGTTTGTTTCAGCTTAAATTAAATTAAAATGAATTAAATGAAAATTTGTTATTTTTGTATAAGCCAAATGATGTAACATTTTTTAGTCATTTTTTTGGAGTTTTAAATAGTTCTTCTAGGGTTCGTAAAATAAATTTTTCATAATTTTTTAAACTTTTTAAGAGGTCTTTCAAGGGGTCACAATTTTTCAGATTAAAGTTTTCAGCAACTTTCAGCTCAAACAAACAAGGCCATTGTGTCTTTCAAATAAACATTTAAAGAAAAAGGAAGCAAACAACAATGGCACCTACTATGCAAAAGTTGAGCGTCATCTTCTGTCTCAGTTTCCGAGCACTCCCTATCTGAATAATCAGATCCATGCTTCTCAACAAAGCCCGAAAATGTATGCACTCCAGATAAATAAGCAGGCTCCTTTATAGAAGTTTGGGTCTCAAAATGACCTTCTGTTGAAATAATTTGTGCACAAGACATATCGCCATGGTAGTAAGCATCAGCAGAATCAGTGGACATGTATGTGGACTCACTCCTTTTGGCCTGATCCATAGCAGGAGTAGGGTCCTTCCCTCCTTCAATTAAGACGGTGCCAGAATTGGTGTTGTGCTGGAACGAATGAGGCAATTTCAAACTACTCTGTGCAACTTGAGAAAGCGGACGGAATCTATCATGTTTTTTCACAAGAGATTCTTCAAAAGCACTTTCCTCTGTTCTTTTCTTTTTCAGGGCTATATTTTTCTCGCTGCTCTCCACCGTTGATCCTCCTTGCATATGTCCTGAACGAGGAGATCCATTCATGTGATTGTCGTGTGTGTTCTCTGAAGCCTCCCAAGAAAGAGATCCTGGTAAGTTCCTTTTTGAACCAGCGTGAAGAAATTTCTGCTCATACTCTTTTGTTTTACTAAGGAGAAGAGAACTATCTACTTTCCTTTTTTTATTCTTTTTACTTTTGTAACGAGTACTGCTGAGATCTTTGCACTGTTGGGTTGCTATTCTTTGCAAAGGCAGCTGAGGTTCCTGCCTATTATTTTTTGAATAATATTCTGAAGAAAAGCTGTCAAACTCCTTTCTCGTATCACCAAAGGGAATAATGCAGGTGTCGTCAACTCCCAAACCTTGATTCTGGTATTTCAATGCACGCTGCTTTCTCTCCAATTCAAGAGCATGAAGAATAGCATCTTCTCTGCGTGCATATTTTTCTCTTCTCTTCACAGGAGTTCCTTCAGAAGACTTTGCCCTATCAATACAAGCATCAAACTCCCCACACCTAAACGCCTTGACACGTTTTGATTTCTCAAGGTTATACCAGTCACTGCATAAAAGAAAACAAAGAAATGAATAGTTACTTCAAAGATTAAAAGCTTTGCACAAAGTCAAATCAACGCCAAATAGTTCTAAGTATTCCGCATTTCTGCACAACAAGCAGTTTGCTTGTTATCATTGCAAATTATAAGACATGAAGATAGGGTCAAAACATGAATAAGAGAGTGAATACAAGGTGTAACCAATTAGAAAGAAGCCTACTTTTCCAGCATCTTAGATACTGAATCGTGCATGGAGAACTATTTAAGTATTGGACAGCATATAAGCGGTAGGATATTAAAAAGATTGCCATCTGATGAAACAGTGTAGTGAACATCATTTGTGTGTGTTTGTGTGAGAGTAAGAGGGGGACATTGGCAAAAAAATAAATCAAGTTTGCCATTTTCATCGGACACAATATTCAGTAGTCAGCAAATCCATGCATGCAGCAGATTGAACTCATGGACAGTAAGGCTAAAAATAACGTTAATCTTCCCCTTTGTATGTTAGCATTGCAAAGACTAGCATGGAATAATAGAATTGGTCCATGAGCTTTAATTCTCATTACAGTTTAGTTCAATGCATTGATGATGGTGATCAACGAAATATTTTTTAATAAATGGTGACAGCTACAAAATAACACATTCAACTCAGTGATAAACTTTAGGACGTGCCCCACAAATATTAGGCCATTGCAAGTAGAATAAGCTTTCTGCTCTACAGAGAGATTACATACCATAACATAATTATCAGTTTTGGTTTTGGTTACCACACTAGAAACAAACAAGCAATATAACTTTCTCAGCACATCTAATATAAATGATACGACATAAACAATAGAATGAAAGTGAGCTGCTTAATTATAAAAGTATATATCCTTTTTCAGCTCTGTTGAACACATGCATCACAAAACCATTTTTACATGCCTTCGCAGAAGGCCATAAAAAGCTTCATGACAAAAACAAGATTAATTAATAGTTCAGAAAACATTGATGGATACACAAGTGTAAGTGTGGATAAAACCACAAAGCAGGTCAACACCTCAATTGGCTGCTGCATCATTTGTTTCAAACCAGCATGACAGACTGAGCAGCATCTTATCATATGTAGCATGATTACAACATATTAAACACTATGTTAGTGAATCTGTCCAAGAGATCATAGCTTAGCCTCATTGATATGTTAAACCACCAACCAACAATTAAATCAACTGCATACCCAGCAAAAGAACTTAACCTTATCCGTCCACAACGACATACATGTAATGTTGCATTAAAAAAATGTGTGAAGCATCTATCCATATCAATTGTATTCCTTGTTCCAATATAACAAGCAAACCATTAGTATTTAGCACCCCCACATATGTAACAATGTTCAAAGAGCATCAAGAACAGCAGCACAGCACTTGTAATTTCTTTGGTTCCAAAATGACCCTTTAGATAGTAGATTGCCCAAATTTTGTTTAGCTATTTCAAAGTTGGATTAAGTAATGTCCTAAATGATAGACAGGTGATTTATTCACAATAGCATATGGAAATCAATTTACCTGGAAGAATAGACGGTCACAGTCGTTAAAATATTCCATTGTTGATCTAATAGCGTTTGGAGCGGCCAACTGACTAAGCATTCCCTAATCCCTACTAGTTCCTTAAACAAACGACTCCGAATTTAATCAACAACACGGACCATTCACTCCTAACCAAGAGTGTTCTGAAAAAGGATTCTGACCTACCATTAGAATTTAGAAGTAAGCAACACCAGGAACAGGAGGAACTAGAGGCAAAACTCACACGCTTGCGTCCTCCCGGCCGAGCAGCTTTACCGGAGTTCCTGTCCTCGGCGACATTATCTGCGACGCCGGAAGCTCGTCCGGTCCGAGTATCCTCCCAGGCCACCAGGACCCGTTTCGCCGCCGCACCCACACGATGGTTCCCGGCGAGCAATCCTCGATGCCGCCGCTCTCCGCTTCCGCATGCCCCTCTCCTCCTCCTCCTCCCCCCGAGATCCGGCCCATCCCGGCCACCGAGTACCAACCCCACCAAACCTAACCCTAGGTCTCAGCTACAGCAGCTTCTATGAGCCACCTAGCCCCGGAGATCTGCCCTCCATTCAAATCCCGGAGGACCGCAATCTAGGAGGCCCCAGCCTCCCTGCCGCGCCGCGGGATTTAGGGTTCCGGCGACTTGTGGAAGCTTTGCTCTTCTGCTCCGATTCCGATGACCTCCTCCTCCCCTTCCTCCCCGGCGAGGTGTTCCTGAGAGGCGAAAGTGCCCCCGCTCCGGCGGACCGAAGAAATTTTTTTTTTCCTGACCTTTTTCTCTCTCTTTTTTCCCAATCAGCAAAGTGCAAAGAGAAAAAAATGATAAATAGCGAAATATAAATCGAAGGGAAATCGCCTGTGTGCGCGTGGGGCGTGTGTTCCGGGCTGGGTTGGTTTCCGTTCCGTTGATGGTTTAGGTGGGTCCAATGCGTGGGGCAGGACGGCAAGTTGATAACTGCAGTCTGGACTCTGGAACTCAAATTTATGTGGGCCGTTGGGCCGTTGAAGACGTGGATTGCTGACTGCAGACAACATCGAATTTTTAATTTTTTATATTTTTTTTATTCGTTTATGGAAAATTATACGTCGGATTGAAAATTAAACAAAAATAGACGCCGGTCGCATATTCAATTCGCGACACGACAGGACACCTGTCGCGAATTAGGCGCACAATAGGTTGGTGAGAAGCCGGCGCGCAGGAGAGCCAGCGGCCCCTAGGCACCCGCCGCTCTCTCATTTTGCGAGGGTACTGTAGCTACAGTGCGCATGTACTGTTCATCGATCTTTTTTTTATCTATTACCACTTCATATCATATCCAACTTACACGAAACAAATTTTGAAATTCATGTAAAATCCTAAAGAACCCATTTTTGAAACTTTCAAATTTTTTAAATTTTTTTGAATTTCGAATTTACACTTGAATTTGTATTTGAATTTTCGAATTTTTGAATTTTGAAAATTCAAAGTATGAAAAACGGGTTCTTTAGGATTTGACATGAATTTTAAAATTTGTTTTGTGTAAATTGGATATGGTATGAAATATTAAACTTTCAATTTTCGTGTAAATTCAAAATTCAAAATTCGAAATTTAGAAGTTTAATATTTCATACTATATCCAATTTACACAAAACAAATTTTAAAATTCATGTCAAATCCTAAATAACCCGTTTTTCATACTTTGAATTTTCAAAATTCAAAATTTCAAAATTTCAAATACAAATTCAAGTGTAAATTCAAAATTTTAAAAATTAAAAATTAAAAATTTTCAAAAAATGGGTTCTTTAGGATTTTACATGAATTTCAAAATTTGTTTCGTGTAAGTTGGATATGGTATGAAGTGGTAATAGATAAAAGAAGATCGATGAACAAGACTACAAGATCAGAAGCTACAAAGATCATGATAAATGAGAGAGCGACGATACTTCGGGTCAGCTGGCTCTCTCTGCTACCGGCTCGACCAACCTATTGTGCGCCCAATTCGCGACGAGTGCCCTGTCGCGAATTGAATGTGCGACTAGCGTCTAGTTTTGTCTAATTTTCAATCCGACATATAATTTTGCATAAACGAATATAAAAAAATATAAAAAAAAATTAAAAATTCGACAACATAGCCGGGCTGCCGGGGCACTTCCCCGGTAATTTAGTTTGGCTTTTAGAAAAACTGGTAACTAAAGCATGTCTCACAATATATGTTACATAAAGTATATAAGTATACTTAGGCTATGTTCTTTTCGATTTATTTGCTTATTTTATGATTTTCTCACAAAAGACAAACGCTTTGGTTTTTGGATCACCTTTTTTTGCTTTTTTTTTTATATAGTCACTGCACCCAGATTAAAAAAAACATTAAAACCAAATTCAAAATCTAGACGGTTCGTCTTTTAAAAACAAATAAGCAAACAAGCAACAAATAAGTTGAAAAGAAAACAATGTTAGTTTATTTAAATGCAGTATGAAAATCATAAACACAACCTCAAAGGAATAGATCACTTGATCCTACCAATTTTGTGTGTTAGGGTTTGACCACTATATAATGGCAATAGACCTTTTCGAATAAATGTAGGGAGCCTATACAGTACAGACCACCGTTCCATTGAAATGTAACGGATGAGCAAAAGGACAAAATAGATGACGTCATCATGAACCAACCTGAAACTCCATGAACCAATCTGAACCTACATGAACCAAGCTGAACCAAGCTGAACCTACATGAACCTACCTGAACCTACCTGAACCAAGTTGAATTTCCCCATGAAGCTATCTGCATGAACCAACCTGAACCAACCTGAAACTGCCTGAACCAACCTGAACCTGTATGAGCCAACCTGAACCTACATGTTTTTCTTTAAACTAATTGAAACAACCTAAACCAAGATGAATTTTCCATGAAGCTATCTTCTTTTTTTACTAGAAAAATCATGAACCAACGTGAATTTTCTACGGAACTGTCGGGGATTAGATCACGGCCCATAGCCATGGCCCACTCCCTGACGGCCCGATCGAACAGCCTACCAGGGCCTAACTCCTTGGGAGGTTATATCAGGCCCATGTGCATCCTGCCGAACAGCTTCATGGCTGGCACGGTGCGTAATGGCCTAGGATTACTGTTTGAGTCCGACTCGAACAGAGTTCTGCACGGCTACGTGAAGAACCAGACGTTGGTTTCCCGGATTGGATTAGGAGTCGTGATCCCCAAGATTAGGAGGTTACCTTATCTACCGTAGGTCGTATTTGGCATGTATGAGTTCGTTACGATCTTGTAGTTAGCCTGCCCGATATTCCCTCAAGAGGGTCGGTTTGCTCGCACTATATAAACAAGGCCCTACTACGGCGTGTAGGGGACTTGATCCGCTTTTGTATCTACTAGACACCGATCTTCGCTTCTACACTCGTAATCTCGCCGAGACTTGTTCGCCTCGCCGAGCCATCTCTTGTATTCATCTTTGATATATAAGAAAGGCCGGCGTAAGGCTATTATCTCTCGAGAGGCTGAACCAGATAAAACCCCCGCCTCTCTGCTCGTTCTTTGTTCGTGGTTGTTCGGCGTGTCTCCTATCTCCTCTTTGAAGAACCTTGGTTGACTTGGGTCGATATCCCAACCGCCGACAACGGGCGCCGACCGTGGGGACACGCAGATCGAGCATGTCGAACTCCGTCGCCGATCTGAGAGATACTTCCCGAGGGCTACGACTCGGAAGGGCGGATGTCTCATCCTGTCGATTCGGACGATCTGTTCGGTCTCGACGCTTTCGCATCCGGCGTATGTCTCCGCTTACATGGCGTAGATAGTCTCAGATCGCACTCCGCCATCGGCATTTACTACACGGAACCGATGATCTTTACGACGGTTTAGATTTGTCGATTCCAAGGCTATGTCGGAGATTCCACCTGTGGAGACACAGCGATGACACCGCCTAGCATACCTTCGCATGGCCCCGCAAAGATTAACATGGCCGATGTAGGAACCTCGAGGATCCCGCAGACGGCCGTACGTGGCGCGGGCGGTCGGGCGATTAACTCGCTCGGCATCAAGACGAGGCTCGCGTTGCTTTCGCGAAAGCAAGACGCTATTCGCCGCAACCTCGACGATTCCATCAATCGACCTTAGCACGGTTTGGCGGCGGTGTAGCGGCAGCGTCGCAACCCACCTCGCGTCGCGGCGCTTAAGTCTCCGGCGAAGCTTCCTGTTCGGTCAATTCCCGCGTGGCCGGACTCGACTCAGACGAACGCGGATGGTTCGAGATCCGGGACCCATAGATCAAAGTCGGAACGGCTCGAAGCTATAGCAACGGTCCTTAGATCCACCAATCAAGCCGATCTCGCCGCATAGGCGTCTGCTATGCGTCTAACCTAGAGCGACCGGTCAAGGCCTAAAGTCTCTAGGAGAAGTCAACAACTCCTCCAGCAACAGCAGCCAAATCGCTGCCGAATGATTCGGACGACTACGATCGATCGCGTGACCCGTCCACCATCGGCGATCATCGCCCATGAGCGAGCTACCCGTGGTCGCCGCCGCCGCCAAGTCCTCGTAGTCATCGCGACCACGGGGCAAGCGCGCGACGCGATGATCACGGACGGTCCCTCGTGAGGAGCGTCGCCGCCACCACGAGGAAGGAGCGTGGTGGATTGTCCCGAGAGAGTTTCTCCAGCCGAGTCATCCTGTTCAGCAGAGTTCCTCCGCGCAACAAGACCAACGCCTTCTCAAGACTAGGTTCTGCCGGAAGGTGGTCGGTCATATGCTCTGGGCTGCGCAGGGCTTTCTCGACGAGCTTCGAGCTGTCCGGTGGCCCTCAAAGTTCAAGCCCGGCACATGGAGAGGTACAATGGGACTCGTAACCCGGAGGAATTCCTTTCCATCACGCCACGGCCATCATGGCGGCGGGGTGACGAGCTTCGTTATGGCTAATTACCTCCCGACCGTCCTTGAGGGTGCTTTGCTCGGACGTGGTCGCTCAATCGCCAGGAGGGTTCCATCACCATGGAACTAGCTTTGTGACGCTCGATCGCTAATTTCCAGAGTCATTACGCACGTCTGGGTAAGTAGGATGATCTCGCACGGATGATCCGGATGAACGGGAGACCCTCCGCAACTTCGTGAAGCGTTTCATTAAGATCCGCAACACGATCCCAACATCTCGGATGAATCATTGTCCGCGCTTCAAAACGGAGTCATGACGACGCGGCTCACCCAGATCTCGAGATTAACGAGACTGGACCGCCAACGACTGTTTCAAGGCGGTGATCATATGCCAACGCGGCAGAAGCGCGTTCAAGACAAAAGGCGTTCGACAAGGACGAGCCGCCTACCACTGGTGTGGATGAGAAGAAGAAGAGCAAGAAGAATGTTCCCGGTGACAAGAAGTCCCGTAAGAAGAAGAACAAAGGTGATGCGAACAATATCGTCGCGGTATGGATCGCGCACCTCCTCCCAAGGATGGGCGTAAGAAGCCCAACAATAATTACAAGGGCAAAAGCACGCTTTCGGGAGGTGGACAAGGCAAGAAAGGTCCGAAGCGACCGATTTTGCAAGTTCCACCAAAGACTACGGGCATGATATACGCCATCAGAGAACTTGGGCGCAAAGCTCGAAAATTTCTACAACGGCAAGGGCCCAATGCCCACCCTGGCCGAACAAGGCGATGCCGATAAGGCCAAGCGCCAAACCGACGATGGTGATCGGGAAGGAGATGATGAATATCAAGAGCCCGTGAACCATATCGCCGTCATTTTCGGCGGCTCTCGGCTTACACCTCTCGGCGCAGACCTCAAGGAAGCGCCGGGAGGTCCACAACGTCGAAAAGGCAAAACCTCACTGAATCGATGAAGTGGACCGAGATCCCCATCTCCTTCTCTCGGAGGATTGCCCCACCTGGGATGACCAAGCCTCGGTGGCTCCCACCGGTGGTCGCCCACCATCAAGAACGCGAGAGTTGGCCGTGTCTTAGTGGACGGCGGGGCGCTTTGGACTTGCTTTACGCTAAAGTCTTGGGCGAGATGCAAATCCTCGCTCCAAGTCAAGGAAGTCGCAATGCCCTTCTACGAATTGTTCCGGAAAAGCCGCAAGCCGTTAGGCGTGTTGTCCCGCCTCGTCACCTTCGGCAACCCAAGCAACTTCCGGACAGAGTTGATCACTTCGACGTGGTCGACTTCCCATCGGCGACAACGCGATATTAGGCGTGCCATCTCTCGAAGTTTATGGTCGTGTCCCACCACGCTTACCATTGCGTGAAGATACCGGTCCTAACGGTGTGATCACGGTCAAGGGCAACTACAAAGCCGCTCTCGATTCCGACGAGCCCCCGCCTGATCGACCAACTTCCGCCATGTCTCAAGTTCCGCACCAAGTCTGCAGACGCCTAAGGTCTCCCTTCACCGGGGAGAGACTAAGGAAGTTCATTGCCGCTTGATGATACTTTCAAGATAGCTTCACTGGGGCCAACTGACCCCAAATAGGAAAGCGAGCTCATTGCCTTCCTCCGAGCTAATGCAGATGTATTCGCCGGGAGCCATCGACATGCCCGAGTCCCAAGGAGGTAATCGAGCACAAACCGGGCGTCCGCCGCATAAAAAGCCTGTTCGCGGAAGCTTCGCCGCTTTTGAATTCAAACAAGGATCATCAAAGATCGACTTATAAACCGTTCATTCTTTGGGTTCATCCGCGAGATTGATCACACCGAGTAGTTAGCCAACCCTGTCATTGTAAAGAAGAAAGGCGGCAAGTGGAGGATGTGTGTCGATCACACAGATCTGAACGCTGCTTGTCCTAAGGACAATTTCCCGCTGCCTCGTATTGACCAGCTGGTCGATGCGACTGCGGACGCCCAGCTTCTGAGTTTTTCAGATGCTTACTCCGGTTACCACCAAATAAGCATCTCCCCCGAGGATGAAGAGAAGACTGCCTTCATCACCCCTTTCGGCACTTTCCGCTATACGACCATGTCTTTCGGTCTGCGCAATGCTGGTGCCACGTTCCAGCGCTTAATGGAGAAGACCTTCCCGAGCAGTAAATATGAAAAACACGAGGTCTATGTCGACGACATAGTCGTAAAGAGCAAGTATGCTCCAGATCATGTGAAAGACCTGTCAGAGACTTTTCATAATCTCACCAGGCATCGAATAAAATTAAATCCAGAGAAATGTACCTTTGGTGTTCGATCCGAATGTTGCTCGGTTATGTCATTGGCTCGCAAGGTATTTCGCCAACCCCGAAAAAATCGAGGCCATTGAAAATATGCGTGCTCCAACTACCATAAAGGAAGTACTGAGCCTCATCATGGCGGATGGTTTGCTCTAAGGTGTTTATTTCCGTCAAGGCGAACGCGGGCTGCCCTTCTTTAAGGCCTGCGCAAAGCACAATGGTTTCGAGTGGACGAAAAGCCGATAGATCCTTCCAGATCTGAAGCGATCTGTCCAATCCTCCGTCTTGACTACCCAGCGGCATGGCGGCGGCTCCCATCAGACCTAGGTTGCACGCCACAAGCGGTGGCGGGTCTTGATCTTGGCGGTCGAAAGGGAAGGCATACAATGACCAATCTATTACGTGAGCGAGGTACTTCACGGATCAAAGGAGCGTTACCACGAGGTCCGTAAGCTCCTCGATGCCTTGCTCATGTCCTCCGTGAAGCTTCGCCACTACTTCCAGCGCATCAAATCTCGGTCCCGACCACGTTCCCTCTCGGGAGAAATCCTACTAACAAGGAATCTAGCGGACGATAGCCAAGTGGGCAATGGAACTAGCGAGTTTGATCTGTTATTTGTCGCCCGAATCGCTATTAAGTCACAGTCCTAGCCGACTTTGTCGCCGAATGGACCTGCCCGCCCAAATCCCAGGAAGCTCCCGAGCAACCTGATGACCCCCCTTGGACCATGTTTTTTGATGGCTCGCGACTTTGAAACTCGGGACTGGTTTTGTTCTCATCTCCTCAAGGAGAGCAACTCCAATATTCTATCCAACTACACTTTGCGGCGACTAACAACGCCGCAGAGTACGAACCCTCCTCGGGGACTAAGGCGTGCAAGTCGCTTGGTGTCCAACGGCTAACCGTGAAGGAGATTCACAAATGGTCATCAATCGGGTTAACAAGGAGTATCGGTCTTTGCGATAACTCAATGGCGCGATACCGTGAAGTGAGGAAGTTGGGCGGCATTTTCGATTCTTCGGTGCTCTTCGTGCCAAGGAAGGACAACTTCGGCCGACCAGCTATCCAAGTTTGATCCTCACGCGAACTCGCTTCCGGCGGGTGCTCGTCGAGCACCTTTACAAGCCCTCAATCACGTCTCGGACGAGGCGACAGAGACAGTGGTCTTGTCTCCGTTATCGAAAGTGCCAATTTCGACAACGCCATTTGTCCGGTACCTTGCGATGGGACCTCGCCGACGACGGCCGAAGCGTTCCCGCTTATAAGGCGTCTTTGCTCCATACAAGCTTATGGATGGCATCCTTACCGCCAAGGTGCTCGGGAGTTCTTTCCAAGTGCATCTCGCAGCGAGAGGTGTGTTCCTTCTTAGGGACATACACGAGGTGCTCGTGGCAACCACGCCTCTTCGTAACTCGGTCGGCAGCGTTTAGCATGGGCTATTATTGGCCCATCATACAAGATGCCCGGACATCGTGACTAAGTGCAAGGCTTGCCAATTTCACGCCGGAAGGCACACAAGCCCGCCCAAGAGCTCCAAACAATCCCCCATCCCGCCCTTTTCCACATGGGGTCCGGATCTGCTTCGGCCTATTCCCTAAGGGGTACAAGGGCTATACAAACCGCTTTCGTCGCCATAGACACTTTTACAAAGTGGATTGAGGCGAGCATCGTGTCGCCTCTTCACGCCAAAACGGCCGTTTCTCTTTTTCAAAAGCAACGTGGTCACGCGCTTTGGGATTCCCCATAAGTCGATCACGGATAACGCATACCAGCTTCGGCGAGCTATTCCGTGAATATGCGAATACCGGGTACCAAGGTTCTGTTTTGCCTCGTGGCACATCCACGAGCAATGGAAGCGATCGAGCGAGCTAACGGACAGATAGTCCAGGGTATTAAACGGCGGGTATTTGCTGCTCTCAGCGAGCACAACAAGGCCTGGGTTGACGAAGTTCCTTCCGTCCTCTGGGCAGTTCGCACTACGGCCAGCCGGGCGACCGGGGAAACTCCTTTCCAATTGGTCTATGGTGCAGAAGCCATCTTGCCCGCCGAAATCATACTCGGTTCGCCTCGCACGAGCTCGGTCAACTTAATTGACGACGAGCAAGAGCGCCTCCTCGATCTCGATCTCCTCGAAGGCACACGCGACCGGGCACAAGTCAGAATGGCGCGCTACCAGCAAGATCTTCGCCAAGCGCATTTGCTAAGTCGATTCGACCAAGGGCTTTGAAGGCGGGCGACCTGCTTCTGCCGTGTCCGAACTTGTCCAATGCCAACAAGTTAACTCCTCGTTGGGAGGGCCTATTTACTGATCGTTTCTTACGCTTTCGCCCGAGGGTCGCTCGCTGCTATGGAGGACGGGAGAGAGCTGACCAGCACCTGGAAAAATCGACCACTTTCGTAAGTTGTTTGTGTAGGTCTTTTCTTTTTTCTAAGCCCTCGCTTTTTGTAAACTTCGCGCCTTAGTTCGTCCAAGTCTCTCGGGCACCATGTAAAGTCCAATCCAACAATTAAGTGAATTCTCGCGACCTCTGCGCCTTTTCACTTCTTGTCTTTTAAAGACTACCTCTTTCTCTCTGGTAACACTTGATGGTCGCCTCGCCTTGCGAACTCTTGGCTCCGCAATCTTAAGGATTGTTCCTATCCGTGTCTGGTTTCAATAAGTTCCTAAACTCGTGGTTGCGTAACATGGCCTTTCCACCTTGCGGCTAAGTTCGCTCTCGTAAGCCCTCCGCGCGAGGCACTTATCGCTTCGCGCGACCACTTGGTAAAGCTCGCTCGTAAGCCCCGAGGCGTAGACACTTTCCTTGTTCGGTTACTCTCGGAACTGCCTAACTTACGTCAACGAGCAGACTACGGAACGAATCGAGCAAGGTACGGGTATCGCTCTTTCTCCCTACGCACGTGCTCGAGTTCGCAAGCTTCGGTTCTCGAGCATCGTCCGTACCGGGGGCTAGGGTGTCGCTCTTTCTCTTGTGCACCTGTTCGGGTTCACAAACTCAGGTTTCCGAGCAGATACACAACGGGGGCCGGGAGTTAGGCGAGCGCTCTACCGGTTTCTTAAACTTCCTAGCTTGTTGCTTTTCTCTTAGTTTCGCTCGTTCTTGTCTTTTCTTTGCTTTTTTGCGAGAATAAAGGTAAGTACTTTATTACATTACTCAAAAGTTTCTGTACAAGGTCCTTTCGGATTCTGTTGCCATGGTGCTACTTAGGAGCAAGTCGCTCCTTCACTCCTCAACTTCTAACTTGAGGCGCACGACTTCGCCTGAGCCTTGATTCCTTCCGGGCTTCACTTGGGCGTTCGATCTCCTCCTTTCTCCGCTTGGCTTGCACTGCACCTCTGCCGGATAGCCTCGACCTCCTCGGTCTTGGCCTTGAATGATCGTTCAGAGCCTCGCTCTGGTGACTATTGCCGACGGCCTCTTAGTCTGCTCGTCCGGCTCCTTGACCCTTTCTCTGCGGTGATCGCCCTCCGTCATCCCACAGATCTCCTCGATCTCTTTCGTGAAGCCCAGTGGTCGAGATCTTTGCCCGAGACCCGCGAAGTCTGTTCTTCCTTGGCGGTGGGCCTTAAGCCTCTTGGCTTCCGCCATGAGCTGGTCCCGCCGTTAGGAAGCGTCGACAAGCGCTCTTGAGCCACTTCGAGCGGCCCGGCTTCTCCTCGCGGTGCTCGCCTTAATGGCTTCTTGTGGCTCCTCGGCCTTTTCTAGGAGAGACTCAGAGAACGCCTCTCTTGACCAATTGGGCTTTGAGCTTCTTTACCTTCGCCTTCACCGGTTTCGACTTTGGCCGGGTGCAGAAGGCCCCGCTTGACTCCCTCGTCTGAGGTGCTCCTGAGCGACGCCAAGATCTGGCCTCCGCTCGATGGTGACGCCGTCCTCGAGCTCCTCCATGGTGTCCTCAAGACACGAGAGGGAAGAACAAGTTAACTACTTTATGATGACGTAGCTAAGCCGAGCAAGATTTGGTCTTGGTGCCTACCTTCCCAAGTCGTTGCTTCATCCATGCGCAGAAGCGGTCCTCGAGGCATGCGCCACGAAGCCCCTTCGTGTGGGATGAGGCGGCGCGTTCTTCTGCCGCCGCCTTTGTTCGCTCCTTCTTCTTGCGGAGCGCAGATGCTTTCGGGTGCGGGAGCGACGGCGGCACTTTCGCCTCAAGCTCCTTCTCCTCTTCCTTTTCCTCTTCCGCCTCGAACGTCTTGGGCGAGGCCGAGCCACTCCGCTCGATGGCGCCGTTGTTTCCACCGGCAGGGCGACTTGCTCAACTCGCTGGGGCTTCTTCTTGCTCCCTGGCGGCGGGGATTTCACCCTACTTGCCGGAGAATCCCGTCGCCTCAGGGGTGAGCTGCCCTCGCGACGAAGTGCCGTGCAGACCGGTTGCTCGGTCCCGCTGGCGCTTCGAGCCATCACCTTGGCCTCAAGTCCGTGGCGCCACCGCCGCTTCTTTTGCCTCCAGTAGCTCCACGCGTCTTTGGCGCGTCGATCGCTCGGCTGAGCCGGCGGCAAGCGAGCTCCACGCCGCCATTTGTCCTTGAGGCTCGCCACCCTCCTTTGCCGTGACGCGCCGCACGGATGCTCGGGGCGGCGGCGATCGCCGAGCGCCTCGACGGCGTCGTCTGTGGCGGTCTCTTCTTGGCAAATTGATGAAAAGAGAAGATCGTCGTTAATTCTAACGCGGTCGAAGGTTGGAAGAACTAAAGATCGATTCCTACATACCGCCAGGAAGGCTTGATCTGATCTTCTTGGCGGAACCTTCCGCCTCTTCCTCGGGGGCTCCTGGCGGCTTCTCCGCCTTGGCCCTTGGGTGTTCGTGGCGACGAGCTCGGCTCCCTAGTGAGTGGCGCTCCTCTCGCAGTAAGCGCAAGAAGTTTTTCCTTGCGCGACTTCTTCTTCGAGCCTCCTCGCTCGGCGACCACAGCCGATCCATGCGGCGAGGTGAGCTTGCGTAACGCCCGAGCGAGAGGGCCATGGTCTTTACCTCTTCGTCGCTCTGCTTTCGGCGAGGAGGGAGGGCTTGGTCTCTTCCTCATTGGCCGACCGCCTACCGCCCGCTTGGTACCTTTCGATGCGTTCCGTCGCCGTAGCTTGGTCTCGTCGACGGTGGCGGCGCCGTGTCGCGGCGAGCTCACGAGACTTCGGCCACCACCTTGGGCTTTGTGGCGCTTTGGCCTTGCCCTTCTTCGCCTTCTCCTTCTCGGACGGGAGAGTTCCTCAACGATCCCTCCAAGGATCAGTTGGTCCTCCTGCGCGTTTTGAGAAGCGGACGTTAGCATTTAAACAACGTTGCAAGTCTACCAACATAGGCTGAGGGTAAGTGATTTACCTCGTCTGTGCGGACAAGCACGCTATGCTGGCAGTGTCGCCACCTCGCCGGTGACCTCCCGTCCTTCTTCGCCGCCTTGACAGATGGCGTCGACCCGCTTCGATTACCCATGCTTGGTTGGTTTCTCTGCCTGACAGATGGGATCGTTAATTCCTGTTCGGAGGAAATAATCAATGAAGAGGTTGAGTCTTAAAGGCACTTACCCGTGCTCTCCCTTGTGATATCTTCCCATCCTCTATCTTGTAGAAGGATAGGACCTTCTCCGCAGCGACGCACCACATTATTTGTGAAGTCCCGATAATCTCCCTGCCGTGAGCCTAAGGCTCACGAGGGAGGCGATCTTCCTTGTCATGTACCGGTCCTCGGCGGTCATCTCCGGCCGAGGCATTGGCGTCCCCTTTGCCGGCGCTTTCCCGGTGAAGACGAGTTTGCTGTCGCCGCTCCGCTTCTTTGTAGAACCACCTCGCCCGCCACGCGCCCATCGAGTCGAAAGCGGCGATGGGCGAGGATACTGGCGCGTCGTCGGCGGTCCCGAGCTTGAGGTAGTAGCACCCAGCGCTGAAGCGGCGGAGCCGCTCCTCGTTCACATCGTAGTAATGGAGGAACAAATTTCACCGGCGGATCGATGCTCAGATAGCCCTCGCCACAGTGTGCGAAGACGCCATCCGGAGGATGGAGTTCGGATTGAGGTTCGCCACCTCCAATCCGCGATGTTCAAGAAGGCCTCGACGGTCGCCTCAGAGATCTCAACCCAATAAAGGCAAACTGCTCAAGTCGAACGAACTCTCCTTGAGCGGCTCCGAGTATCCTCTCCGGCGACCTCCATTCTGGGTGTCGATGTGGCCCTCCTCCTCCCAGATCCTAAGGTCCTCCTCGGTCAAGTTAGTGCCGTGAATTTGGCCATAGCGATTCCTGTATCGGACGAAAGGTGGTCGGTGATGGAGTTTGGGTACTTGATCTTTGGCGTGGTTGGAGCTAGGGCTTAGAGAGGAAAGGCGCGAGAGCAGTGGTGGCATGGCGGCTTGGGTACTTTTATAGTCCCGTATAAGCGCTCTGCAACGGTTTTGTCCCGAACGGCTAGTTTTTACTACAACGGCTAGGTAAAGCGGTCGCTGTTTTCACCGCTGAGAACGACAGAAGTTACCGTTGGAGTGCCGCCAACGGCTATTTTTTCGGTGTTTGTCTTGAAGGTGAGTGCTCTTTCGGACAGATGTCGTTTCGCTCGACGAACGGAGTTGTTCTCGGCCTTGATCGGGTTTGTTCGGTCCCAACAAGTCTTGTTCGGTTGAACCATAACCTGTTCGGCCGCTTGTTACATGCCTTTGTAGCGGGAAAATACCCTCTTCGTGACTTTGAGTCTCAAGGGATGACCCCACTCTAGTGAGTTCTTCCACTTGAGTCTCGGGGCTAGCTGTCGGGATTAGATCACGGCCCATAGCCATGGCCCACTCACTCAAGGCCGATCGAGCGACCTACGGGGCCCGGCTCCTTGGGAGGTTCTATCGAGCCCATGTGCATCTGCCAAACCTTCATGGTCGGCACGGTGCGTAATGGCCTAGGATTCTGTTTGAGTCCGACTCGAGCGAGTTACTGCGGCCACGTGAAGAACCGGACGTTAGTTTCGGATTGGATTAGGAGTCGTGATCCCCAAGATTAGGAGGTTACCTTATCTACCGTAGGTCGATTTGGCATGTATGAGTTCACACGATCTTGTAGTTAGCGGCCCGATATTCCTCGGTAGGTCGGTTTGCTCTGCACTATATAAACAAGGCCCTACGGCGTGTAGGGACTTGATCCGCTTTTTGTATCTACTAGACACCGATCTTCGCTTGTACACGTAATCTCGCCGAGACTTGTTCGTCTCACGAGCCATCTCTTGTATTCATCTTTGATATATAAGAAAGGCCGGACGTAAGGCTATTATCTCTCCGAGAGGCTGAACCAGATAAAACCCCGCTCTCTGTTCGTTCTTTGTTAAGTGGTTGTTCGGCGTGTCTCCTATCTCCTCTTTGAAGAACCTTGGTTGACTTGGGTCGATATCCCAACCGTCGACAGGAACTATCTGAATCAACCTGAATTTCATATGAACCTAACTGTTTTTTTACCTACACCAACATGAACCTATCTGAATTTCTTATGAAACTAGTTGAAACAACCCAAATCAAATTGAATTTCCTATGAAGCTATCTGTTTTTTTAACAGAAAAATATTGAATCAACATGAATTTTTCATGAAACTATTTGAACCTACTTGAATTTCACATGAACCTAGCTGTATTTTTACCTGAAACAATATGAATTTCATATGAAACTAGTTGAAACACTGAACCAATCTGAATTTTCTATGAAGCTAGCTGAAATAACCTGAACCAAGCTGAATTTCCCATGAAGCTATCTGCTTTTTTTAATCAGAAAAATCATGAAACAACATAAATTTTCTATGAAACTATCTGAACCAACCTGAATTTCACATGAACCTAGCTATTTTCTGACATGAACCAATATGAATTTTATATGAAATTGGCTAAAACATCCTAAACCGACCTGAATTTTCTATTAAACTAGCTGAAACGATCTGAACCAAACTAAGTCCATCCTCCACCGCGTCGCCTCCTCCTCCCCGCGCCGGCCTCGATCCCCTCCACCACGCCTCCTCCGCCTCCCCCTCCGGCCTCCCCTCCTCCACCGCTATGCCGCCTCCGCCTCCCATGGCCTCCTCCTCTCCTCCTGGCGGCGAGGTCTCCCAGCCCCACACAAGGCTCTCCGTCTGCGTCGCCCCGCCAGTGTCCCCTGCCCGCCTTGTCACGCTGGTCGTCGAGTCCGCTTGTTATCTCATTGTGTTCTTTGTCTTTGCCCGGCGCATGACCCTCCGCCCATCGCCATGTAGTCTCCTTCCTCACTCCTTCTCCTCCTCGCTTTCTCTCTCTCCGCCCCCTTTCCTCTCTCTCAGTTTCTCTCTCCTCCCTCCTCTCTCTCTCTCTTATTTTTCCTTTGGGCCAGGCCGCTTTGGCCGACCAGCCCGTGCGAATGCCGGGGTGCCCTTCTAGTCTATATAATTTTTTGAGTATACGAACTCTACTGCAGAGCATGAGAATATAGGTGTTGAATAGTGTTTTGAAGGAGACATAGAGGTCGAAATTTAGAGAACATGCTAACGATGCTCTAACTGGGTCCTTGGTGTGCATGCCATTTGATATCTATTTTTCATGTACGTTCGGAACTGAAGGGCACATGACTGAATGAGATGAAAGGGATACGGAGCATTGAAGGAGCAGGCCGGGCGGGACGGGGAAGAGCGCGGTGGAGAGGGGTGTGGGGGCAGGAACATGGCGCGGTCGCGCGCGCGCAGGGCCAGGCCAAGCGGTAGGCACCAAGGCGTGCATGCGCCGCAACATGCGCGGCCACGCCCCAGCCCCAGGGCGCGCGCGATAAATGCACGCGGCATCGCGGCACGGCACCGGGCACCGGGTCGGCATGCACAGTGCACACTAGCCCCCTAGCTGCTGCCGCAGCGACCGGCGAGCCGAGCCAGCGAGCGTACTGCCCCACCACACCAGGCTGACTTTGCCACGAGACCACAGTAAATGCGCTCCTTGATCACCAAGCTCAGCTAGGACTACGAGCTAGCTCCTTCTCAGGCAGCGGCCAGCGAGCTCACCCTCCTCTATTCTCCTTCTCTCTCTGTCTCTGTAGATGCATCTGACTCTTCAAGCTAGGAAGCCATAGCTATCTTGGCATGGCACAGGCTGCCTGCGGCTAGCTACCTGTCTTGGTGCCCTGGCCGCAGTCGCCAAGGTCAGCGCTGTGCTTTGCCCCGTGCCCGGCCTCGCCTCCGGCTCCGGCCCTGTATAAATACGCACCTACACGGCTACACCTCTCCCCTGCCTTGGACCCTTGTCTACTAGTAGCTCAGAGCTTCAGAGACGCACGCTCTCTCAACAACGCAAAACACGGATCAGGATCAGAGAGAGAGGGAGTGAGACGAGGCACTTTTGGTGGTGTGCACTCGATCTGTTGGTATACGGCGGCGGGTGGGTGGCTCCTTGTCTTGTTCCGGCCGCCGGCGTCATCGCGGCGGAGCCAGCTAGCTGCAGCTCGGAGCCACGCAATCTCTCTAAGAAGACAAAGAGATCGAGAGATCCAGGAGGGGGAGAAGAGAACAGAAGGGGAGCGAAGATGGTGAAGCCGCCGTGCTGCGACAAGGAGGGCGTGAAGAAGGGGCCATGGACGCCGGAGGAGGACCTCGTGCTCGTCTCCTACATCCAGGAGCACGGCCCCGTCAACTGGCTCGCCGTGCCAGCCAGAACTGTTATGATCAATCTCACGCTGCCGCGCAGATCGATCGATCGAATCGATATATGTGACCTAGCTAGCTAGCTATTGTTTTCTTGCTTATGTGTGCATGCAAGTGATCGATTTGTGTGGGGTGTTGGTTGGTGGTGTTCGCAGGGCTGATGCGGTGCAGCAAGAGCTGCCGGCTCCGGTGGACCAACTACCTCCGGCCGGGGATCAAGCGCGGCAACTTCTCCGACCAGGAGGAGAAGCTCATCGTCCACCTCCAGGCCCTCCTCGGCAACCGCTGGGCCGCCATAGCCTCCTACCTCCCCGACCGCACCGACGACGACGTCAAGAACTACTGGAACACCCACCTCAAGAAGAAGCTGCACCGCGCCGCCGCCGCGCCGGAGCCCCACCCTCCTCCGCAGGCTGCTGCTGCGCCGCCGCCGCCGTGCACTCGGAGGAAGAGGATGAAGTCTTGGGCACTCGCCTGAGCTGGTCCGAGTGACGGTGAGGTCGCGGGCTCGCCCACGCCGTCGCACATGGGGCCATGGGGGCGAGCGGACGGCAGTCACATAGCTCGTCCGTTGCAACCTAGAGAGCGGACATCCGTTCTCTAACATTCCTGATAAATGTATTCTAGAACAACGTAAAATGATAAGAGAAATGAAAAGCGTTATAAATTTTGCCTACAGATTCATTTATTGTTCGATGTCAAATAACAAAATGTTTAGCAAAATGTTTGTCAAGGTCAGTGGCCTTGTTTTGATAAACAATCAGCATTTAGCTAGCTAAATGGATAATTTGCCAGTGGTAGCTCACTTCAGTGTAGAGATTACGTACGGTATAGAATTATATTTTTTTTCATCTTTGACTAATGCTTTCGTCATAAGTAATATAGCATATGCTATGTAAAGAAGGGATCACACTTAATAAGAAGTGTGGATAGTGTCGTTGGCCCGAGCTAGTCAACCAATTTTTAAGAGGCTACCCCGCAGAGGCGAAGCTCGCGGAGCAGCTCGAGGGAGCGGAGCTCAAGCAAAGTAGTCAGCCAAAATTTGTTTCTTGTCCCTCTATTATTCTTGGGCATCCTTATTTATAGGAGGGTTTCGGAGGGAAAGGTACCCCAGCCTCTAGGGTTTTTACACAAATGCCCTCGCTGGCTTAGCAAAAGCGAGGTTACAATGGGGATTACAGGGAGACCGGGTCGTTGCGCCCTGTACCGGTATCTTCCTGCGGTGCGGTACGACCTTTAACACATGCGAGGCCCTCTGTACTTGGCGATCAAGAAAACTGCTATACTTCACGCCACTTGGGCCATTGTTTCCCTGATTCGCCATTGCCCCGCCTTCAAGAGGCGATACTTCCTTTGGGCTGCCGCTCCTCGGGTCAGGGCGACCCCTCCTTCGGGTTGTTGTCCCTCTGATCCGCCATTGCCTCGCCTTCGGGTAGCGAAGCTCTCCTCGGGTTGGGACGACCCTCCCTTCGAGTCATCGTCCCTTCGATCCGCCGTTGCCTCGTTTTCGGGTGGTGAGGTCTCCTTTGGGCCACTGCCGCTCTGATCCATCGTTGCCCCGCCTTTGAGTGGCGAGGTCTCCCTCAGGCCTCCGCTCCCTAAGCCTATTGTATCTACTCTGGTTCGCCTATCCCAAGTTCGTAGGGGATGGGTGTCCCCTGTTACAACAGATAGTCATTCTAACAAAGGAATATATGCCCAACTCCTCAAGACTATTTTAGGTATACTTTTTTCAGATTATGCAGTAATTGGCTGAACAATGATGACAAAAAAATGATGCCAATTTGTTTGTTCAACATGCTATGTCGGTAGAGGCATAAAAGGAAGAAATTATGGAACATTGGAAGTCCAACTAAATAAAGAGTGGAACATAAACTGACAACCATTCCTTTGATCGAGGTGTACAACACATAAACACAGGTGATATGCATAGTAAAAGAGGATAATGGCTCTTATTTTTGGGCTCACAGATTTTAACACAGACAATTTCAAATATAAAAAATGTAAATATTATGCCCAAGGATTGTTTTAATCGACATAAAAAAACACATACCTAAGGATGAATGCACCAACTACACAAATAAAAAATTGTAGAAGTTCGGCGAAGAATTGGGAAGATACTCGACAACCAATATAAAGTCCTTCCTAAAAATTGTCATGAAAACCTCCATCTCCGTAGTCCAAATTTTATCTACAATTTAGCACCAATTTCATCTGCAATTTAGCATCAGTTGCTTTGTTACTGAAACTCTCAGTGAATGATAAGATAGAAAAAAAAATAAAAAGAGCACGGAGAAATTTCTTGTTACTTTATCTCATACTAGTAACGTGCCCGTGCGCTGCAACGGGAGGCGAAAAAATATTGTAATGTGTCTCATTGCAAAAGTTTTTTTTCAGGAGGGATGAATCAGGCATGAAATGTGTCTTAGACAGTGAGGAGAGAGTAAAAAAATTGTAGTGTCAACTGGATAGATAAAGTTGAAAATAGTAGCTTTGTTTTGTCAATCACAGGCTCATGAATAATGAAGCCACAAATTGGTGTAGATGTTCAGATAGTACAACACATTCCGCAGGATATAAAAGTACAATCTTTAATCAGGACATCAAATTAAACTACACCTTGTACTATTATTCATGCTCAATTGATAATGCAAAACAAAATCTTTTATCTAGTACACCCCAATACGTGACAACGGAAATACAAGTGAAGATTGTAAAATATAACACCGTGACATTTAACATTAGCAATTTTTTCCAAATGGCAATTGTCGGTGTAATAAATACCGGGGTACGAAGAGCCCTCGGTAACCAGCGGCCCCCACGTGTCGGTGGGCGACTGTGCCCCAGCAGTGTGGCGAGCCCTCAGCTTCAGGGGCCCCACGCGTCGACGGCGACCAGGCCCAGCCACAGTGGCGAGCCCCTCGAAGAC
This sequence comes from Raddia guianensis, assembly GCA_036346415.1. Classification (NCBI taxonomy): domain Eukaryota; kingdom Viridiplantae; phylum Streptophyta; class Magnoliopsida; order Poales; family Poaceae; genus Raddia; species Raddia guianensis. The sequence goes on from CM070537.1 coordinate 50,389,858, forward strand.
CAGGCGAGGGCCCCACACGTCAGTGCCGTGACACTGACCCTAGCATGTAGGCGAGCCCGTCGGCCGGCGAGGCGCCCCACGTGTCGCGGCGGGCGCGTGGCGAGCCCTCGGCGCGTAGGGCCTCCCACCGCAGCCGGGCCCACGTGGCGAGAGCGTCCCAGAAGGAGTCTTCTGGCGAAGGCTTCCCCGCTGCGGGGACGAACGATTCAATACAACATTACGCGGATAGACGGATGAATAGATGATTACCGCCACGATGACCTCTGCAGCGACCAATCGCCACCGTGGGCGCAGCGGAATTGACCGGCAGAGAGAGTTTGCCATCATCAAGCTCGTCGCCCGCGTCGGAAGGAGCAAGCTGGGCCCCACCCGCAGTCTCGCTGGAGCGTTCTGCGGGTCAGAAGCCACTTGCGAGGCATCGCAGCGCGGCGCGCGTCTTGGCGCAGAGAGCAAGACGTTGCGTCTCTCCTATCGTGTCCCTCATGTCTTATCGGTGTACTATACTGAGAGTACTGTATTGCCTACCCCCACGGCTCTCTCCGCCGGCTCGAGGCTTGTATAAAAGGGGCGGAGAGAGGAGGGGGAAAGGGGTTCGAAACATTCTGTAACCACATCTCATACAACCACAACACGGAAAATAGCTAAGGCTCGGCAGGAGTAGGACTATTACCCGTGAGGGGGTCCGAACCTGGGTAAACCCTATGCGTTGCTCCTTGCTGTGTCCCACGCTCAAATCGAACTGAGCTCGGCCGAATCGGCTAGCAGGATAGAAATCTGATAGGGGTGTGATCCGCAGTGGTTGAGCGAAGAGCACGCCGTCAGCAATATTGTTTCTTGTCCATTCACCCATTCCCCATTCATTTTGCATTTAGTCCTGTATTCATATTGGTATGATACAACACCTTTAAAGTCAAGGCATCTACCCTTACATATGGGATGATCAAGGCAATGAGAATTAATTGTCGATTTTGATTTGACTAATGGCTCAAAACATCTTAAAATCTTTACAGGAAACATCAATAAGCGTACAAGTAAAATTTATTAAACCAGGCTGGCCGTCTGAATATCATGCAGTGAAAGAAAAAAATATATTCAGTTTTCCTAGAGATGAAATTAATAAACCCAATAAGCTTCCCCAAACCGTTGCTTTGCTTCTGAAGTCTAAACTCACCATAGACTTGTCATAGAAGGGAAAGTTCTGCATCCTCTTTAGAGCCTCAGTTGCTGATGCAACATCTTCAAATACAACCCACGCTTGGCCTTTATGCTTCAAAGTCTTAAAAGCAAGCACATCAAGAATCTTCCCAAACTGGGAGAAAACAGCATTGAGAGACTTCTTAAGTTCTGCATGGATTTCAGCAGATTGTATTAAGCAATTACTACGAAGATAAGCATATAAAAAGGGGATACAAATAAACAACATTGGACAGAAAATAAAAGCATACGCTGCGTCTATACCAAAAAAAAAACACTGTTTGGATAATTTCTTCATGTGAAATGTCAATGCAATTCTCAATGCTGTCATATAATCCTTGTCCAAAGTTGCAGAAGTCGGACTTGATATCGTCCATATAAAATAATAGTAATGTCTAACTTATTCTTCCCCGAGTTTTTGCCAATACCATTACCAACACAGCACCTAATCGTTTGACAGAACAAGGTGGCTATATTTCTTTGTACATTAGCATTTTGACACAGGTCTTGCAACCCATCATCGACTTACATGCAAAAGACTGTGTAAGTGTATATTGCCTTAAGGACAACGGCAACCACATCTTTACCGTTTAAATTAGGGTTTGTTCTCGTCAGCTTATCTGGCTTATCTGTCTATTTACTTATATTTGTTTAAATCATAAATAATTTGGTTTTTTCTATCACAAATATTTAACTAAAAGCTATAAAACACAAGTCGAAGTAAGTGGACCGGACTCTCGAGGTTAAACTGCAAACACATGGATGCCATCACTTTAATGGCTTGGAGCATTTGGATAACAATAATTAAACATGTATTTCAAACACTGACCCCCTCCATTCAAATACGGTTTAGGCATTTACCGTAACTTTTTTTTTGTTCTGACTGTATAATTCTTTGTAAATATTTTTTTACTTTAAATATATTTACACTATGTTTGTTACCTACAATTTTCTTCAAAGAAAAGGTTAAATTGTAAGCATGCTTTCTTTTCCATCAACAAAGATATTATGATTAAACTGCAGCTATATTTCTGAACAAGCCTAAAAAAAACCGAGCTTCTTACCCGTTTCTTTTCAGCCTCTATTCTCTCCTGCTCTAGTTGCATTTCCCTGCAAAGAGAAGAATTCAGCAATTGATCATTCGCTACGGGCCTACGGCCAATCAAACACTGTCTATGTTAAACACCATAAATGTGTCTTAAGTTAAATTTGTATCATAATATGCACACCTTCACCGAGTTCTGACGATCGATGGCCGGTGCCGCGTCCGTCCTAGCCGGAATCGTATCGTCGGCAGTAAGGCCACTTACGGCTGAGGGCCGTCCTTTTTAATCCAGCCGTGCAGCTCGTATCCAACGGTAGGTCACGAAATCAAAAATCTATTTCCAACGGCAGGTCACCAAATCAAATATTTGGGGCAGAGTTTGAAACCCTCGTTCCCCACCTCCAGCCCGGCGGCGACGCCGAGGGCTCCTCCACCCCGCCGCCGACGTTGGCGCCTCCTCTGGCCATGCCGCTCCGCCGGCGGCGCCCCCTAGCACCTTCCGCCCTCCAGCTCGACGCCGAGCGCTCCTCCATCCCGCCGCCGACGCTGCGGCGCTGTTCGCCCCTACTCCGGCCATGCCACTCCGCCGGCGGCGCCCCCCAGCACCCTCCGCCTTCCAGCCCGCCGTCGACGCCGACTACGCGCTCCTCCATCCCGCCACCGTTCGCCGAGTGGAGCGCCGGTCGGGCCTTCACCACCAACCCGGCTACCAACGCCTCCACTACCACGGAGCCGTCGTCGACCGTCACCGCCGCCGCCGTCGCCGCCGCCGCCGCCGGGAGGGACATCTTGTGCTTCTGTTGCTGTGAGCTGAAGAAGACTCGCCCAGGAAATGATTCGGCGGAGCATACCAGATTGCAGGCGCAGATTGTTGCTTACCACTGATGCAATTTTCTAACCGATCTTGTTTACCAATGTACTTGTAGAAGATAGCACAATGCTGGTAGAAGATGGCATTTTGTTTATGTTGGCAGATGTAATTTGTTCAGATTGTAATTGACTGAAGATTTGGTTCAGTTTGTAATTGACTGAAATATTGGTTCAGTTTGTAATTGACTGAAAATTTGTTTCAGTTTGTAATTGACTAAAAATTTGGTTCAGATAGCATGTATATATGAGTTGTTTCAGCCTGCATTTGAATGCATTTGATGAGTTGTTTCAGCCTACTGCCTACTCATGTAATTCCAATGTACTTTTAGTATTGACCGAAAGGTTCTCATGTAATTGATGTAATTGTCATGTAATTGACTGAAAATTTGATTCAGATTTGACGTGCAGTTGAAAGGTTTGTGCAGTTTGTATTCGAATTCTCAGATTGCAGCTGAAAGATAACTGAAGTGCTCAAGTGTAGCTTGTAAGTCCATGCCTAAATACATGAACTCTTCAGATTTTTGTATGAATTGAAATCTGAAACTGAAACATGTCACCCGAGCTCTTCAACCATGTAAATCTGAATGCATGTCTCAGTATGTTAGAAACTGGAACATGTCTGAAATTAGCCATGTAAATCTGAATACATGAGCTGAAATTAGCATTTGTAAGTGCAGCTTATATGCAGCTTATCATTCAACCACCCAAGACTGAAATGTAGTTTTAAAACCACCCAAGACAACATTGAAAAGGACGCTCAACATCCAGATTGTCTTCAATTTTCTCCTTTTTTTTCCTTGAACTTTCTTGAATGACGCTCAACATCCCAATAGGATACCATGGCACAAGCTGAATATAAAATACAGTGGATTGAGTTTATAGATTAGCAAGACATGCATTGTTTTTGGTCATCATCGGGATATACAAAATATAGATTAGCAAGACATGCATTGTTTTTGGTCATCATCAGCATATACAAAATATATCCAAGCAAGATAAATGCTTCTGCTGGATATACAAAAGACCTAACATGATCATTACAAGTACTTTTCAGCCCAACACTTCTTTCTTTTCCATCCCCCTTTTCTTGTTTCCTTTTTCTTTAGGCCAACTGCTTCTGACATTCCCTCTTGCACTATAGGATGAATTTCAGGGTGAGTGTTATTGTTGCCCTCACGTTCATTGAGCCTTTCTTCCACCTGTTTCTCAAAGGTACCTAGAACAATGTCAAATTGTAATGATAGGTCTTCCATTTCAGCTACCCGAGAGGCCAACAAATTTGCCCTATGCGAAAGAAGCTTGTAACGACTTGTAGCATCCAGCTTGGGATCCTCCAAAACATTTCTTCCAACATTATCCATAACAATTCCATGTCGTGCTTCTCTTGTCCATCTCTTCAAGATGTAATGCTCAGGTAATAGCTTAATATCCATTAATTCAAGAATTTTGGTTATATGGCAGCATATTATACCACATCTTTCAAATTGTTGACACGTGCAATGTAGTTGGCCTTCCTGAAAGAAACCATCCACCATTTGCTCGTTTTCAACAATGAGAGGATCTTCGAGAGATTTAATAGAAACAATATATGCTTTTCTATCATCACTCAAACGTGCATAAGCTAACATGGGCCTTTCATAAAAAATTTGAAAGGCCTCAAAAATTTGTGGAGTGAACAACCGACTTGCTTGCAATAGCATAGGAGTTCTCATCTTTACTTGAGGTAACTTATGTCTTGATTCATATTCTGATTTTATCTCTACCTCTCTCTTTGCTTGGACGACCCTCTCGAAATGCTTGAAGAAACGGAGAATGTTCAACTCGGTGGTAAGATAATCTTTCAACGAGCAATTTAATTTCTCACTTAGCTGCGTACTTCTCATTCCTAGTGTATAAACATTTCTCATGTAGCACTCGGCCCACTTCTCCTTGTTGTTGTATATACTATCCAACCAAGATTGCTTTTCTACCTTGGTTCTCATATAGGAAAAGACCTCCTCAAATTGAGCTTCGTCCTTATATTCATACATGCATGCACTAAAATCAGCAAAAATATTTGAGCCATCGGTCTTATGTCGATTCAAATGCTTGACCGCATTCTGCATTATATGCCATGTACATAAACCATGCCATGTATAGGGTAAAACTTTAGCTATTGCCAAACCCATAGCAATATCTTGATCGGTGAAAATGGTTCTAGGTTGCTTCTTGCTATGAGCTGTCAAGAAGGTCTCAAAAAGCCATTTAAACGACTCAAATGTCTCGTCATACATGAGAGCTGCCCCAAATATCACTGTTTCCCTAAAGTGGTTAAATCCTACAAATACCCCAAATGGGCGGCTCTCCATGTTTGTTCCAAAGGTAGTATCAAAGGTAATAACATCACCAAAATGTGCGTAGTCTATTACCATTCTTGCATCAGCCCAAAAAATATTTGCTATTTGTTCTTTTTTGTCGAGTTGCAATACATAGTAAAAAGAAGGGTTTTCTGCACTCTTGTTCTGAAAGTAGTGCAATATGCCACCGGCTTCCCCATACCTCATCTCCTTTTGGCGTTTAGTCCGCAAGTAATTCTTGTGATCTTGAGAGGTGTATCCGAGGTTTGCCGCTCCTCCAACATGCCTACTAGCCAATTCATGAGCAAATCTAGGCCGAACTCCAGAATCATCCGCAATCTCAATTTCAGTTGCTTGTACCGCCGATATGCTCCGTTGTGATGGCATTAAATGAGCTGTTTCTGGGGTTTGGAGAACATGGTTGTGCTCAACAACTAAATCAACTATCTCATATTTTCCGATTGCTCGCTTGAAAGACAGCCCCATACGTGCCTCACAACCGGTTCTTGTCTCAGCTCGAGGATTCTTAGTTAAATGATCCCTTTTATCTTTTCCTCGAAAACCTTGCTTCGAGCATGCAAATCTACAAGATGTGACAATGCCATCCACCTTACTTGTGTTCCCGTACTTCTTTTTAGTACTAAAACCCATCCGACCTCCATAATAGTTCCAAAATCGATATGCCTCATCCATACTAGTAAATGTCATACCGACTTGAGGAATCCAACCCGATGCATGATCTCTGTACATAGAAAAATTATAGAGGTTACTATATACTAGCTGTTGTAAATTCGAGAGAATGCTAGTTGCTGTAAATTAGAGAGATCACTAGTTGCTCTAAATTAGAGAGAACGCTAGTTGCTGTAAATTAGAGAGAACGCTAGTAAAACTAGTAGAAGCACACGTTTCTACCTTGGGTCTGAAATTGGAGTTTCTTTCCACGGTGAATTGATTGAATGATCTTGAGATCCATTCTTGACTTCTATCAATGGAGGCTGGAATTGATCTTCTGAGAGAGGAGAAAATTTTGGATCATAACCGAAATTAGAATTGGGAGGAGAGAGCTCTGCATCATGAGGGGGTGTGGGATGCTGCTCCATCGGAAAGACGACGGCCGGCGGTGGAGACGGTGCGATCTTGGCCGTCCGCCGCCAGAGACCAACAGAGGCGAAGTTGCGTGCGCCGTGGCGCCATTTAAAACGAGCAAAACGCGGCAATCCCCTGTTTTGCTGTGCAGTGCTCCCGCCAAAACGCATTGGTCAGAGCCATTTGTGAGGAGAAGGAGGAGCAAGAAAGGAGCACCATCAGATCTGCATGGAACGGCTCGATTTGAATGTATTGCCCTCGGCCGTAAGTGGCCTTACTGCCGACGATACGATTCCGTCCTAGCCGTGCCGTCGGTCTCTCTCCCCAAGGACCAGGTCGCGCTCGTCCTCTTCCCCTCCGAGCCCTGAGTCCCCCGAATCGGGAACTCTCATGCGCAGCTCTTCGCGAATCGAAACTCCTCTGTAAAACCCATGAATCCAAAGTCTCCTTGTAAAATCATGAGCTCCCGCCCCAAATCCTGAGCTTCTTGTGCAGATCGCCCCAAAATCAAGCCCAAGAGCCAAATCTCCCTCAGATCGGAAGGTTTCGTGGCCAAGAACCTCCCAAATCGAGCCGTCGCCAAAAATCCACAAATACGAAACCCCAGCAAAAACTTCCCAAAATCGGGCCGGACCAGGCTGAATCTCCTCCGATGCGGAGGAGGGAGCCATCCAGAGGAGCGAGAGCCGCCGCCACCAGTAGCCGATTCGCCGCCGCGCCACCGCCAGTAGCCGATTCAACGTCGCCGCCACTGCTGCTCCAGGTCGGCTGCTGCGCCAGTCGCCGCCTGCCGCCGCCGCCGCTGTGTCGTTGGAGAGGAGGAGAGGCAAGGAGGAGGTGGAACCAGCGGGGGGAGAGGGCACGGCGGTGGCATGGGAGAGCGAGAGGAGGAGGCGGCGTCACGGGGAGCGACAGGAGGCGTGGGGACGGAGGCGGCGGCGGCGCAGGCGAGGTGGGGCTCAGGGGAGGCGCCTCGCGTGGGATGGCTGGCTAGGGTTTGGGGTTGGGGCATGGCAGCGGAGCCGTTGGATCAGGCCGGTAGCAAATCCGACGGTCTTTGGTGAAAGCGGTGGCATTGGTGGGTAATTTTAACGAAGTGACGGACGAAGAAAACGGACGGAAATCCTATTCTCTTTATTATTAGGTAGAGATTTGTACATGACCTCGATGTACCAGTGCAAAACATTGTGCCCAAAAGCAGCCGCGATCTTCAGGCCTAGTCCATGTTTTCTTCTTCACCTTGTAAAATAGACAAACTTTTTTATCACCTTGTGAGCAGGATTAAGCTTTTTGATACCTTGAACAGATCCTTTATAAAAAAACTAAGCTATTAAATAGAATCCAGTTGAGTTAAATAGAATAAAGAAACTAAGCTATTCAATAAAAAAGGTGAATTATGTTTCCAAGAATCCAAAAATCTTACAATAGTGACAGCCCATGACCATCATTGCCTTTATCAATAATGCCTCACTGGTCATCGGAAACATCAGAATTGCAAACAAACTTCAACGAAACAATGGTGTAGCCCATCAACCCATGAAAAATCCATCCCAAACAACAAATCCCCTGGCAAAGGGCTGGTATTTTTACAGAGATATCCACCATCATGTCCTGAATGTAATAAACAAAACAACAAATATTTTAAGCCTCAATAAGAGACATCCTACAGTAGTTGGAAACTGCATAAATAATAACCGTCATAAAGAGCACATTAGAATTTCGTCTTTATTTTGCCACATAGATAAAAGCAATGAAGTACAAAATACTATCACACCATCGCTGGCCAAATGAAAAGCTATTATATTGCAGGCATACATGTGAACGACATAATAATATGGTCTAGGGATATCACATAAAAAATAGGCCCATCGTTTAGACGATCATGTACCTACTATGCACTTCAGCTACGAATGATCAATGGAAGGAGAATAAAAGGATAATCTGCTATGCAACACATTCAACGATGGACACCTAATAACCAAAAAAACCGAACAATTGGTCGTCTCATCAGAAAGCAAAGCGAGTAGCTTGACAAGTCCTTTTCGTCATGCAGAAGCAAAATGAACTCAATGATCTCTAACCTTATATGACATTGACCTTCAGTGGGTTTTAGGTCCTTTGGAAGGGTATTTGTCATGAGGCTGCAACACAGGGAACACGAGAAAAAAGAGAGAATTCACACGTGATGCATTGTGGAAGCCACACCAACCGAGCAAACGACAACCAATCTCATTTATTCCATTGATCAACCTAGCGGAGAAAGAAATAATCACATTTGTTACATCTTTGATAGCAATATTTTCATGGTACCTATTAATGGCATCACTAATCATAGTGAAAATAGCCAATCAAGCATTCCACCGTGGTAACTAACTTACTACCGAGTAAAACAAATTCAAATCATAACCCCAGAATAACCCGTAGCAGCTAAGCTAAAAAAACAACACATCATTGGCTACGCAAGTAGGGAGAGCTCACAGAAATCAGTGAACCAACGCCTGGAAATGAAAAGTAGTAGTTTAAATCACACGCTTATGCCTAAGGTACATGTTCTATATAATGAAAATGAGTAGTTTAAATGCTTGCAGTAAAAATCAATATTTCATTTGCCAGATACCTGATAGACAACACCAAATGATCCTTGCCCAATAGCACGCTCAGCCATGTAACTTATGGTCTGTCGTTCACACAAAATGAACGCTACCACCATAAGCTTGAGAAAACTGAGGTTTTTGTCCCATTCCCATTAATGACGGTAGCTTCTAATTTCTATCAAGAAATAGTGAAAATAAGATAACAGCAACTTTCCATCAAAATTTCATGTAAAATTGCAAACAAACAATAAGTGGACACAAAATCATTTGTGGATGACAAAGTAAGAATGAAAATGAAATATTTGGCTCCCAGAATTATGCATCCCGAATTGAGATGGGATTAAACCTCTCTTATTTTCATGTCATCCATTTCACCAGACAATGTATCCACTGCTAGGCTAAATATTTGACATGAACAACAGGAATCCAAAATCCAGACGTTCAAACTATAAGCACATAGTAGCAGTTGAAAAGCAAAGGCATTTTAGTTCCGAAACAAAAAACACATTGGTGAATGGTTGCATAAATGATACATAGATTCAAACTATTGTTCTAATGGTATTAAGGAGATCAGAGATAAGGTAACTCTTAATAGTAAGGGGAGAGGAATTTATGAATTAATTCATGTTATGTCTTTTTTGTTTGGCGTGTCACAAATTACAAAAATAAAACAATGACAAAAGACAGGCTCTTACCTTGTAGGCGAGGTTGGCGGCACATATATAGCCCTAGCATAGTAGTTTCTTTGTTGTGTACAACATTAAGTCATCAATGATGATAGCCATGATTAACAAAAAAAAAACAGGAGCTCCACAAATATAATACTATTGTATTGTAGATACACTATAACATAGGCAATGTTATCTGATATAAGTGTCATATCAGCCGATGGCATAACATCATAGGAACCATGATCATGGCTTGTCATGAAATTTTAGTTCAGCAAAAAGCGAACTGATCATCTAGAGCAAGTAAAATATTCTAAGTCATAGTGACAGAACAATCACTGCAATATAGCATACCATGGTGCGGCATCAATATCATCCTTTAGCATTAGTTTTGAGACAGAATATGAATCATCGCATTGAGCAACTATTCAAGAGCAAGCAACAAAATTAGATGTTGCTAAGGAAAAGTACACATACAAATGTTTGACCAATCATTAAACTTAAAAAATCCAAAGATGACAACATATGTTTATGCTTTTGCTGTGATAGCTTTCAAAACAAAACCATTCTTCAAATCCTAATGTAAAAGTTTGCACTATCTGTCATGTCAGAACACATTATCACATTTTTGTGATTTAACTGATATTAAAGAAATAGAAAGAAAATAGTTTGTATAGTGGGGTTCGAGTACCTTATTGGAACATGAACCAAATGTTGTAGAATCGTAGTTTTTTTGGTCACCAACAGCTTTGGGAGGGATAATGAATCTTCGTGTGTTCAGCCTCGTCTTCCGGCTGGGCGTCGACGCCGCCACTAACGCAACCAAAATAAAGATATCTTAGGGCCTGTTTGGTTCATGGCCATGGGTTGCCATGCCAACTCAATGGTCATGCCAATCCATGGCATGACCAATTCGATGCCAAATTTCTTGTGTTTGGTTCGTAACCAATAAAATTTGACCAATGAAAAATAAAAAAATTTTAAAAAATCAAAAAATTAGAAAAGTATTTAAAATGGGTTGATTAAGATTTTAGATGAATTATGAAATTTGTTCTATGCAATTTGGACTCTAGATGAAAAAGATACAAAATTCAGAAATTTAAATAGAAAAATATGAAGTGCATAATTAAGAGCTAGCAGCGTTGCCTGTAGCTTGTTGTCGCCGAAGCTGTCTCTGCGCGTGGGCCAGGCGACGACGTGAGGACGCGCCAAAGCATTGGCGCTCGATTTCTCCGCCATTGCCAATGGGTCGCACGCATGTAAAAAGCGCAGGCGTCTTGTCGGATTAACTTGCCGTACAATTCGGGCGCCGGACCAAACGCCCGCCAATGCGCGAGGGCACGCCCTCAATTGGCACGGCATCCCACGGCTTCAAACCAAGCGATCACAAATTTGCTACAGTAAAACGCAACGCTACATTAATCTGAAACAAACAAGGCCTAAATTTGGTCGAGGCTGGTGGAGAGAAGAGAAAGATGGGGGAGAGAAGAGAGAGAGACGGGGGAGAGAGGATCACCACGCCTCACCTCACGACGGAGACGGTCCACGGCGTGACGAGCTGTGCCTGGGTGAGGCAGTCCTCGCCGTAGGTGTCCTTGATGTTGCCGCCCACGGTCGCGGCGTCGTCCATGTCCGTAGGTGGGAAAACCGGCGTAATAAAATTCCTAGGGAACTTTTTGCGTCCATTTGGAAGTCACTTTGACAGGGATTACTGGTCCCCTTCCCCACTCTTTTTCGGTGGAAACCCACCCCTCCTCCCGACGCGTGGTTTTTCTCCCCATATCTCCCTCGCGTCGCACCCACAGGCTCGTCTCCTTGCCGCCGCCGCCGCCGCCTCCCTGCCACCGCTACCTTCCCCTCCGCCTCCCTGCCGTCGCCTCCCCCTTTGCTCCCTTGCCGCCGCTGCCTCCGACTCCGACCACTCCGCCTCCCTTTTCTCCTTGTCTCCCTCTCACCCCTTTAGGTACGCCCTCCTCTTACACATCTCGAACTGATCTACTATTTTCAACTCGCGACGGATACGAGGCTTCACAATTTGAGCCGATATCTTGAGCTCGAAGCCTCAAAATCTTTTGGCCCGCTTTCCCTCTCTTTCTAGGCTTCCACCACAGCCCAATCGGCCAATCCATCCCCTTGCCTACAATCCCTCACCCCTAGGGTTGGACGAGAAGATCGAAGCTCGACAAGCTGCTCGAAATCGGTTCGGGAAAACGAGCCGAGCTCGAGCTCAAACTCGAGTCCATGTCGAGCTGAGTTCGAGCTGCTCGGCGAGCTCACTCGAGCCTGTACAGATGAATGAACACACTGCACATACTACTGACCATGGTACCAACTACCAAGGCAGACTAGTTAGGCTCGACGCGGCCCAGAAACGCCCACAGAAATACAAGGCACTCACGCAGCGGCCAGGTTCCAAACCTAACCCGACGGCTCTACACCCCCAACTGCTCACCTCCTTTCTCCCTCTTTCCCCAATCCTTGCCACGCCTCCCCCGTTTCTTCACTTCCACCTCCTCTCCTCTCCTTCCCCGAGATTCTCCGCCCAGAGATTCCCGGAGGAGCAGAGCGCGGGGGAGGGAGCTCGGTTTGTTTCGTCATCCTTTGGGCGCCCCTGTTCCTTTCTTGGTGTTCTTCCTAAGCGCGGTTGCGGTGCATTTCTCTTGCGGTGCCTTCAACCCCGGGAGGTTTGATCCTTGGAGAGCGCGGACGCTTCCCAGTTTGGAGCTTTTTCTTGGTGCATTTTGCGGCTGATCCTGCTGGTCTATATGCCGGTTCCCGCATCTCATTTCTCTCTGCTCTGTTAATGTCTGGGAGTTTCGTGTTCTTGCTCTCGAGATCCAGTCCACAGAGGAAACACTCTTTAAATCGTGAGTTTTTGCTCTAATCCGATCGAGTGCGGCAGTAACCTGTTGGTTTCTCAGAGATCCAGCTCTTTTTTGGTTCCTACCAGAAAAGATCGAAGCTTTCCTCTCAAAGGCTCGCCGAAGACGAGGTATTAGGTGCCTATCAAGCTCAAACGAGCTCGAGCTCGAGCTGTATCGAGCTCTTGACGATCCCGAATTCGATTCTGGGTGTAAGCTCGATCCTGTATCGATCCAAGCCCGAGCCGATCCCGAGCCCAGCCGAGCTCGAGCTCAGCGACCCTAACCTCGCTCAAGATCGGATCGGATCCACCCCTACTCACCCCACACTGCCACAGTGCCACTGTCGCAGCGTCATGGTCCATGGACACTGCGCGTAGTCGACTAGCTGCGGTCTGCGACTCTGCGGGCGCGGAGCCTCTCCCCCAAAAGAACTTCTGAAATACTGGAATTCTCGAAAACCTGCGGATCCTCTCCCCCTCTCCTCCGTCCGATGAGGTGGCTGCCCAGGCTGCTCTACCGCGCCGTGACGGCCGGGAGGGCCGCGGCGACGGCGGGGGCCACCTCCAGCCACATCAGGAGATCCAGTGGGTTCGCGACCGGCGGCGGAGATGGGCCGGCGGTGCCCCGGGGGTGGCTGCGGAGTCTGTGGGCCGAGGAGCTGAGGAGGGAGCGGGAAGAAGCGGAGGTCTTGAGAAGACGGACGAGGCCCTATTTCGCAAACGCCGAAGGCGGTGGTGATGATTCGGTCGGCGATTTCGCTAAGGCCACGCCTCCGTTCATGAACTCCGAGGTGTCTACCACGGGGGTTGAGAGGGTCAGGGCTGCGGGAGCGGCCGGCGACGAGGAGAGGCCGTCGAGGAGCTATCAGTATGACGAACGAGACCTGGCTCGCGTACAGGCAAGCGGATTTCTCTAATCCCATCTTATACTTGTGCAATGTCTTTCCGTAGTCATGGGTAGTAACAATCGATTCGATTGGGTTCTGTCTTTTACACTTTGTGCTGCCACTACATCGCAGGAAGTGCGACTCTGTGATCATTTTGTAGTTGTAGAATATATATGATAATATGAAAAACTTATGTCCGGGATGCAACACGGGGGAGAGGGTGTAATGTATTGTATTGCCGGCTAATTAATATTGTTAAGAGATGTGTTAGGATATTTTGTCCTTGTAGGGACATGTTCTATATCCAAGCTCTTGCCCTACAGATCAATACATCTCATACTGTTCTAAAAATGTGAGCAAAGTCCAAAACATTGTCTTTGACTTGCTGATTTATCTCGCCGGGGTCCTCATCATGGTTGCAGCAGGAAAATCGGATGAATGACACTCAATTGGAGCGCCTAGGGCAAACTGACATTAAGTTTGTGTGCCTTCCGCGAAATGACTCTGGGCACTCTAATTTCTTCGTCCCATAACATTTTGTTTTTTAAAGTATTTTCTCCCATTTTTTCAGACCTTTTTCCTTATTTTCACTGATGAAATGACCAAACTCTAATTTCTTCATCCCATAACATTTTGTTTTTAAAAGTATTTTCTCCCATTTTTTCAGACCTTTTTCCTTATTTTCACCGATGAAATGACCAAAATACCTGTTCTCTATCTTCTCCCTCTCACGCTGGAACCCGAGCCCACCCGTCAACTTCTCCTTTCTTCTTCTTCCTCCTTCCTTCTTCCTCCCATTTGTTCCTCCCTATTCTCGGTGGAGGCAGCCATGGCGACCACATCTTTGGCGAGTGTTGATGACGGCGAGATGTTCTTCTCCTCTTCTCGTCCTCTGCAAAGTGGTTGCCCTAGGAGGTTGACGATGAGGCTTGTGTTGGTGCTGGAGGTGGCGCTGGCCTGCCCAACGCAAGAAGGCGATGATGGCATGCCGGTGCACGTACGAGAAGCACTTGCTCGACGTTGGCGCTGGTGACGTGGACGTCGGTGTCCTTAAGCGCCACCTCGACGTTGGCAGCGAGGAGACCAAGATCTCGCGAAGGAGGTGAGCGGAAGATCGGGCGTGTACCGGTGGAGGCCTCGCCGTCGCGCTCCGATGCTGATGGCGTGGCGGTGGCGGGCAGTTGCTTCAGCCGGTGGTCGGACCACCGTGTCGGGGGCCTTACAACGTCGCCGCCAAGAGTTTCTCTTGGTAGCTGCACGATTTGGGAGCCGTCGAAATGACTCGTCAGGGAGCGTGACATGGATGGCGATGAGATCTCCAGCCATCATGGCCACCTCCACTGGGAAGAGGGAGGAACGAAGTAGGAAGAAGGAAGGAAGGAGGTAGAAAAAGGAGAGACTAACGGGTGGCCCTAGGACCTTGTTTTTGGTCGTCGCTTTTTCCTTTTACATAACCGACTATTAAGGCTTTGATCTCCGCTACGACACTTCTCCTTATCTTTATTTGACACTACCCGTTATGTTGTCACCTCCTTGATCTCCTTTTATCTTTGTGCCCTAGCTTTTCCTTTGCACTGTGTGTTTTCTTGGCTTTGTTCTGATCCTAAAAATATTCAGATGTCGTCATATCATCACAACAGGCCTACACACTTCGATAACTACAACGGCATTTGCAATGTTGGACTACAAATTTTCTTAGTGCACTTACATTCAAATACAATGCTATTGCATACGCCTTGTATCTGAGAGGGGGTGCTTTTCTTTTTGGTCTATTCTCTTTCGAATGCAATCATATTGCATAAGCCTTGCATTTGAGGGGGGTGTTAAGAGGCATTAGGGGTATATTAAGAGTTTGTGTCTATCTAGAGTTTGTGTCCTTGTAGGGATAGAGTTCTTGCCTTTTACGGCCCTCCTCTGTCCTCTACATATGCAGGCCCTTGGCCTACAGATCAATACATCTCATATTCATAACAAATATGATTATTTGCTATTTTGAGTTTGTCTGTTCTTTCTTTCTTTCTCAAATATGATTATTTGCTATTTTTAGTTTGTTCATTCTTTCCATTCTTTCTTTCTTTCTTTCTTTCCTTCTTTTAGTTAATGTTTTACCTTAGATGTTTCCTTTGCCCAAATCTGGTTAATTATTTCCTATGGATGTTGGAATAATTGTGTGTACTTCTTTATGTGTCTAGGCCAAACTCGAACCTCTTCTCTCCAGAGCCAACTTACTTATTGCCAGGGACATAGAATGGGCAAATATTATGTTTGCTTTTGAGCAGGTGATGTATTTATAAGCCATTTCATGCAGCTTAATTTGGTACTCTAGGAATGCATCAACATTGCCATCTGTTTAAAAAAATGAAGTAGTGACTTGTGTTATTAAATTGGTAGTTTGGCTTGCCCGTATGTTTTTTTTCGACTATACAAAAAAACACATGTAAGAATTGGAAAACTACCGTTATTTTCCATGTGATTCAAGGAGGAATGAAGGATCACCACATATATGAATTAATGTAGTTTATTTTGTAAAAAGACCTTGGAAAAGGTTGCATACTACATTCTCCTTTCCCCCACATCTTTCATTTATGTTCAGATGTTAGATTTCTTTTTTTTTAACAAGAGATGGTATATTTTAAATTTGCAAATCCTATCCTTTGATTGTGATAAGTCAATTGTTACTTACTGTGCAGGAGAGTAGATATATCATTATGGATGCACTATTCCCTCAGTCTGTAAGTGTCTCTTTTCAGATTGTGGTTAATTCCAGTTTTGTATTATTTCCATCCTCTATACTTCATATTCTCTAGGTCTCAAGCATTGATTTGTTCTTTCTACCAATATCCAGCCTGTAGGTTTTATTCGAGAGAAAAGCAACGTCATCTTTAGGCAGGTATGCTTCTGTGGTTAGTTCCAAAATATAAGTACCAAACTATATGTATGACATAAAGATAGACTTTAGATAATCCTATCTAGCTAGTGAGATATCCCTGATAAGTTTATGTAAAATGTCCTATGTTACGTACGGTCTATGCCATGCTTACACCACACCTTTTTTTGCTGATGTTTCAGCTACTTCGGACAAGACGACCGTTTGTTGCAGAAATTACTGATGCCAGGGGCAATGAGATATTTACGGTAAGGTTTCAGCTAGCCATTATTGTATTGATTTATAAATCCATTCAGTTATGTTATTTTATTTAGGTTCGGCGACCATTTTGGTTAATCAACAGCTCCATTTATGCAGAAGTGGATGGCAAGGTACTCAAATATTCTTGATTTGGTTGTTCCTACTCATCTAGATAAATATTATGCTCGTGTGTATGTTTGCACAACAATTATGGTGATGAAGTTTCATGATTTCTTGTTGGTCAGGAGGTAGGTGTAGTCCACAGACGTTGGCATCTTTGGCGTAGAATTTATGACCTGTACTTAGGGTAACACAATCTTCTGATCTCCTGATTCCCTTATCTATCTCTTTTATCTACTGGCTAGGTTCAAACTTCTTGGTTCTTTGTGTAGTTTTTAGACTTGCTGTAATGCCTGATAGTTTGATTTGCAGCTTTTTCATTTTTTAGGAATAAGCAATTTGCTGTGGTTGAAAATCCTGGATTTTGGAACTGGACCTTTACCCTGGTTGATGAGGGTGACAACATATTAGCCCAGATTGATCGTAATTGGAGGGGAATTGGTTTTGAGGTAATGCCCTTCTAAGTGGAGAATTATCAAATATTTATGTTTGTACATCTAAGGGGCATCCATGTTGGAGCATGTTCCATGCATAGCTAAAAACAAAACATATCAAAACATACTTAGTAAAATATAAATTGGATGACCACCAAGAATTATCCTTTTTAAATTGCTGTGATGGATTTGACATAGCTTCTGCACTTGGAAAAATCTTTACAGAGCTTGCTAAATTACCGGATGAATCCATTTTGCTATTATATTATTCGGATTAACCGGATCATTTGATACAGCTTATATATTGATTCTATACCTCAAATGAAAATGACACCCCATATTTTTTTCAGAGTGCATTGTTTATTTGTCACACTATGGTTACTTGTAGCCTGTATAAATAATGGAATTGACGAGTGGTTAGTGAGGAACTAATATATCTTCGGATGAATATCTTTTGGTTTTATGCACACCGCAGCTATTCACGGATGCTGGCCAGTATGCAATTCGATTTGGTGATGCTGGACAGGGCTGTAAATTTGGCCTCGCTGAAAATGTATGTGTGTCCTCACTTTGCACGCGTCACTGCATCTACCTAAATGTATCTGTGTGACTGTGCCTGCCTTGGCCATTTAACTCTTCTTTATGCTGTTTTCAAAATTCAAACTCATCTCTCAATGATGCTTCCAGATTGAGGAACTATGTGTTGTTCGCCAGCTGACTTTTCCTGAAAGGGCTGTGGCTCTTGCTCTTGCGGTGTCCCTGGATTGTGACTACTTCTCTAGGAGAGGGGGCTGGTAAGTTTACCTTATTTCAATTTTTTTTAGCATACCTTGTTTCATAATTGACTTATCCAGATAGGTTCTATTATTATGGAACCTTGGCCTACCACTGCTCTGAAAGTAACTGAGGTGCATGTTACCACTTCTCTGAAAGTAACTAAGGTGCTTGTTTCTTTCAGGGGTCTTCCATTCCTTATTGCCACGGAATAGACACATATGAGCTGTCATCTTCAGTTCATAATGAGGACTGTTAGTATTTGACATTTGTTTCATTATTGATTTCCAAAGAAAGCCTAACAACCTTTCTATTGTCATGCAAATATGCAACTGTGATCATCAAAAGCATTTGTACTTGACTTCTGCATCACTTTAGTTACCAAGCAGAGGTTCCTCGGGGCCTGCTGGACGATGAGAAAAAAAAATCTCGTGCCAGCAGGAATTGGAACAAATTCTGGCAAAAAAAAAAGTTTCAACCAGTCCCTGAACTGACTGAAACATTTATCTGGCTTCTATGTTTAGTGGATCTGTGGATGGTAGAAATTTCCCTTGATATGGAGACGTCATTGAAGTTTATTAGTTTATGGTGTATGAGATATTCTGTCATAGATTAAGCCGAAGGTTTCTCTTTTTCTTTTTGCGGGACAAAGGCGAAGGTTTCGATATTTGTTACAGAAGTACAGAACCCATGTGGTCTTCCAATTATGAATTTGTGATTTGCCGACCGGCGACCGCCCTATATGTTTACCTGTTGGGCAGTTCTAGACCCTCGCGCTATGATGATGAGCTACATATGTACTCCCACCAATTCTATAGTACTCCACATTTTAGGTTTGTCCTAAGTCAAACTTTTAAAATTTTATCTAGAAAAATCTTTTAAACCATTTGAATTATGTACATAAAAACCATACATATATTTATAAAATTCATAAAAATATATTTCATAAAATCATATTTTTGTGAATTTTATAAATATATTTTATTAGTAATTGATTATCATAGTTGTATTTCAGAGATCGTGGTAATGTCCAAAACAATAAGTATTATAAAACTGAAGGGAGTATTTCTAAAGTCACTCGAAAAAAGTGGCTTGTTTCTCAACATCTCTGGGGCAAGGACCGTAAAATACCACTCATTTTTTAAAAAGGAATATGAGATCTGGGGAAGAGAGACTTATTTAAAATATGTAGAGAATGAACGAAGAAATGAAAATAGCAGGGAACAGGGATTATAAAGGATGGTTGGATCATAGAATTGCAATTGAGGATGCTTTAGCTCTAAGAAATAAGCGTGTCATTTATAAATAGTAAGTAGACATTCACTTTAATTAACTAGCTATAGAATTGTCTAAAATTAACGTGGACCATATGTAATAATGTGCTTGCACCTTGTAATCTCTTGTAGTTTGGCTTGTCCTCCTTGTTTTTAGCTTCATTTAGGCCCTGTTCTTTTGAGCTGATCTTAACGGCTGAACGGATGAAATGACTGAATTTTAAACGCTTCTCGAGATAGTCTCGAGATTTAGATCCATTTCGTTAGACTTGCTTTTAAGCGTTAGGACCCACCTTCAAAACAGTGAAAAAACGAACTTAAAAAACTCAAAACATATGGTTTTTTAAAACGTAAATAAGTCGTTAACCTGTTAAGCCGTTAAAAATGAATGCTGAAAATTTGTAAGCCAAATATTATGACACTCTGTGCACTTTTTTGCTTTTAGCTTAAATTAAGGTAAAAGCGACCGTTGAAAATTCATAAGCCAAACGTTATAACATTTTGTACTCATTTTAGTTAGGCATTTAGTGGTTTTCTTAAAGTTTTCAAAACTAATTTTAAATTTGTTTAGCTCTTCAATCCCGATACCATGGGTACATAATTTTTCAGATTATATTCTACCGCTAGTTTCAACCGGAAAAACAAGGCAATTCTCTTCTCATTTCTCTTGTCCACATAAACAAAAAAAAAGTTCAGACAACTGAATTGATACCGTTGAATGCACTCACATAGTATTGTATTTTAAGACATGGCCAAATACTAGCTTAAGGCTTTGAAAAATACGCTAGCCATTCTCAAATATAAGCAAATACAACCAAGGTGGATCTAGGCATTGTTTGTTTCGGCTTAAATTAAATTAAATTAGGCTAGTACAATGCCCGTGCTCTGCCACGGACCATAAAGGGATAAAAAGAAAACATAATTCATGGAAAAATATATAAGCATGAAAGATGATTTGTAGGACAGATCGAGAGTGTAGCACGTGACATGATGTAGTTTCGATCATATAGGCCAGATCTAAGCATCGGGAATAATCTATCCATCAGCCTGTGCTTTGCTACGGACCATAAAGAGATGAAAGAAAACATAATTTTAAACAACATATGAAATTACAGAGTAATTTATGAGGTGAGACATGCCAATTTAACCTTCATGTGATCTTACAAATTTTGGCAACATTTCACCTTAAAAGTTCACATCCACACGCAGAGTTTCATCACAAAAAACATTGCATGTCTTGCTATCTCTAGGCATGCATATGAACCATGACAACCGATAATATAAGTTTTTACCTCGGTGTTTGTTGGTGATTGATAAACGGCCCACCTTGTAGCAAGCTTTGGGCCGATCCCGTACCAGCCCACCACGCTAACAGAGGACCAGGCAGGCCGTTCCCGATCGTACTAAGGAAGCCGCCTAACTCGTTTGCGGCGTCCCCGGGCTTGACTAGGTCAAACCGTGCGGCACCATGTCCCTCCCGGGCTATCCGTAGCACGGGAGAAGGTCCCTCGAGTGATCCGCTCGCTCGTGGCGAGTGGCGATAATCATTATGGCCCACCGTGCTTTCTCCAGCCTTGACCGGAGGAAAACCGTATCTCGAGGACCCCAACCGGAAAGTACGCTGACGACGGTCCGTCTTGTCATTTGCCCTCTTTGGCGGCGGAGATGGTTATTCTGTTGCGACGCCTCAACGGGTGGCGCAGAGCTAGCTCGGTCGATCAAGGCTATATTGGGGTGCTTTCCTTTAAAGAAGTTCTCCCATTGAGCGGGCATGTTAAGACAAACACGTGTCCAAGATTAACCCGACCGGTTTCTCCTGCGGCTCGATGCAGCAGGACCCTAGAACGAGACAAGAACCTCGCCACTAAGGCAAAGACGGTAGCGGGGCCCGCCAGATCGACCTCGGGCGGTCCACGGCGCCTATAAAAGGAGGATTCCTGGACGTTGCAAGGGGCGGCCAACTCAACACCCGAAATCCCTGATCCGATTCCACCTGGCCCGAGCACAAGCAACATTGGCATCCGAAGCTTCCTCCACGAGTAGCCTTAGCCTTTAGCCGTCACCACTGTAAGCTCGGGATCGGCGCCTCGGGTCCGATCCCGGCGCCTCTGTACTGTTTTCCACCATATAGTCAACAAGACTGGAGTAGAGCTATTACCCGGCAGTGGGGGCTCAAGCCAGGTAAATCACTTGTGTCTCCACGGTTTGCATCGTTCTCTCTGTCTTCCCACAAGACGAAGGATCTGCACGGATCACCAAGTCGCGTCGGGCTTAGTCCGAGAAGACCGCAGCTGCTGAGCCCTGCGCAGTTCGGCCACCACCCGGCCGCTTGAAAGGGTCGTCGTTGGGCCTCACACCAACTATAAACTCGTCTGCCGATCAGTGGACCCATTGCTCTTGAGAGCTTGATTCGATTCACAAGCAGTGTTGTTTCGTGAACATTGTTTCCACACAAAATTAATTGAAGTACATAATACTTATACATAATTTGCATGAAAATTAAAATACATAATTACGATACATGCAAGATAATGACATTGCTCAAGTGCACAAGTTTGATACATAATTACGATACATCCCGATATTTATGCTTGGTCCAGTAAATCACTCAGATGGTACTATAAAAGAATTGATCTTTAAAATAAAACAACAACTTGCCGAACTAAAATATTCCAAACGAGCTTGCGAATCGGTTCTATTAGTTAAGTTCATATAAACATACAAAATCTTCTTTATTTATGCTAAATCCATGATTCCACCTAGATTTGTTTTATTAGTGACTTATTTGTTCAATGGCACCTAGGTATGTTAAACTTGCTCAAAGTGCACAAGTTTGATACACAGTTCAGATAATGACATTGCTCGAAATACACGACTATGTCATAATTCATATTACATTATTACTTCAAGTACAATTTCGATACATAAATGCTGCATTCCTCATAATAACGATATTTCTGCTTGGTCCGTAAATCAGCTACAGATGGTACTATAAAAGAATTGATCTTTAAAATAAAGCAACAACTTGCCCGAACTAAAATATTCCAAACTGAGGATAATGGATCTAGATAAACTACTCAATCCGACTATTCTACCAAATTCTTGATAATGGAAGTGTGATATAACAACTTCTTGACATCAATGCCCCCATTGAACATTAGTATAAAGTGATTGTCAGTACATCAATTAATACTAAACATCAAATTGCAAGCCATTGGATGGAACATAAATCTTGAGAAACAAAAGTACAGATAATCCCAACAAAAGAATTGCCATTTAATCTTTCTACAAGAATGTAGGAAGAACAATTCTGAAGTCTCTTCAACAAGCAAATGGAGTTCAATGCAGAATTTTTTAAAAAAATTGTACCTTTTTAAAACCAAAACGTAGGATGGAGCAAGATAGCACATTCTTTTTTTTTCTTTTCATTACCAATAAGAAAATTGTACTGAAGGAATCATGTTGCTTTATTGAGCTAGATCCATAGTAAGAACCATATGAGCCTACAGATGCTCTTTTAAATAGAAAACTCTATGGTGACAATTCAAGCAATTTTATCATCAATCTACCATAAGTAAGGTTAGCGCGCCCCTGTGCGCCCGTGAGGATGAGTAATGTACCATGAGGATAAGCCTTGCTGATAAAAATCTCCCATAAAAAAGTTTCAATACTTCGTCTTTCACAAAAAAAAAAATAGTGTGTAATAATCCGTTTCATTACACAGCCAAGGGATGGTATCTAATGTACCCATTCCATGCTGGGCGTGATATGAGGTATAAATAATATTCTTTAGAACAAAACATTATATGGAATATATACACAAAACTTTCCTTTCTAAGTACAATGTATCATCCCCACTTTCACATAGCAAAACTGCATAGGATATAGGAAAACTACATGAATAAAATGGAAGGGTGGCCTTTTGCCATGGGAGATTTGCGAAGTACCTCACAATAGGCCTTTGCTTGGTTCCTCACGATACACATCTCTCAGGAGTCTCAAATAAATTGGATAGACCAGTTTTGTTTTATGTTTTGCATGCATCATCAGTATAGGACCAAAACCAAATGCACTGTAAATCATCTCAATTGCCTACCTAAAAACTTATACATGTGCCGGAGCTCAAAGTCATGAAAAATACAATGGGAACTCTAATGCATACTATATAGCAGAGTCTTCTTTAAATAACAGATTCTCTTATGCTAAAAAAAAAGGTTTAGTTGCCCAATTACTCTACCCAAAATACCTTGTAAATAGGTGAGAAACCGAGGATTGATACAATGTACCCATCTCTGTGGAGGAAGCCAACATGGAGCAAACCGAATCAGTTTTAGGTGATTGTGAATTGGAACAATAAAATGTGAGCCACCTAAAGTTAGAAAAAAAAACACAGTATGTATATTGTTTGGCTCCACATCTAGTACATTTGTTTTGTTTTTTCTAGCAGCAACAGGATTTACTACTCGATACCTAGGTGTTAAGCTTTAGCGAACACCAAAACTCAATGGTGCTGGTCTCTTAGGTTCTTTCATGGCATTCTGAAAAAGCTACCTAGAAGAATATGATGCTTTCACTTTCAGCTATACCGATTGTGATGGAATCAATACTAAGGGAAAAAGGACGCAATATATACTAAAGAAACTATTGGTAAGACCAATAAAACCAATCTGTGCATGTTCATGAACCATGTTTTTTACTAAGATTTTTTTAAAAAATATACTCAAACAAGTTTAACATACCTAGGTACCATTGAACAAATAAGTCACTAATAAAACAAATCTAGGTGGAATCATAGATTTAACATAAATAAAGAAGATTTTGTATGTTTATATGAACTTAACTGACAGAACCGAATAAAAATCACTGTAGAACTTACCAAAGTGTACTCCTATAGATCAAAATAATAAAAGAGGCAGGATCCAGAATGACAAAAAAGGAAATGAAAACAAATATAATGCACCTCTGTATCTGTCAAGCAGGAAGTGAACTACGAAGGAGAAATAACAAGCAGGCACAAATAAAAAATTATCATAAATTACAGCAACACCTGAGATTGAAACCCTGCAAACCGTTGCACACAAACAAACGAAAAGAGGACAAGCCATGGCTATCGTGAGCAAAAATCTTTCATGGTTATCGTGAGCAAAAATCAGTAAAAATCAGTAAAATCAAAACCTACAAGAACAACAACCTTTCATGGTTATTGTGAGCAAAAATCAGTAAAACGAAGGTTTGGATTTAGTGACAAACCAGACATCTCTAATAAATTCATCTGATCCATAAGTCCATCCTTCATAGTCTTTGTATGCTATTAATCGAAACTGACAACAATCAAAATCATAGTCTGCGTATGCTAATTCATCTGCTCGCTACATCCAGCGAAATTAAACAGAGAAAGTAAAGCTATGGCACCGAGAGCATCCACATCCACCACGCGCAGCTGCTCGTCCAAACCGTAGCCCACGCTGAGTCAGCAGCAATCGCTATTCGATTAATGTAGCCTGAACCCTACCGAGGACGGACGCATTAGGAGCAGATCCACCGTAGCCGGGCCAGCAGATCGTCTCCCACGGGGAAGCAGAACCAGGAGTGGATCTAATCTGAAGCGATCCGAGAGAAACTGCGCCGAATCAAGACGAACAACGATTGGGGGATGGGCTGGAGGAGAGGGGAGGGAAGGAGGCATGGGGTTCTCACCTCGGGCGACGGCGGGTTTCGGCAGCGGTGACCTAGGAGACAGAGAGAGTGGGGACGCCAGGTACGGACGACGGCGAGGGGCTGTCGACGCCAAGCGGCGGGAGTCGGCAACGCCAAGATCGGCGAGAGGCGACGACGATGGCGGGGCAGGGGGCAGGCTACGGTGATGGCGCGGGGCAGGCGGCGTCGAGGTGGAGGGACGGTGTCGACGAGTTCTTCAATGGTCCAGGCGACGAGAGGAACCAGACGGGGACGGAGGCGCTCGGTGAGGTCCCTCCATGGCGGCGCCGGCGGATTTGCGTGGGGAGTGGGGATTGCGCAGTTAGGTTTTGGGGAGGGAGAGAACAGAGACGCGGGGAGGAGCGGCGGCGCCGGGGTGGGGAGGAGGCGGCGATGGAGAGGAGGCCGTGGTGGCGAGGAAGGCAGAGAGAGGGAAGGCACCAAATGAGATCGTGGGAGGCGGGAGCAGGGGAACCCTAAGGCGGCGGCGGGTGAGAATGAGACGTGAAGATCGAACGGTGCCTAGAGACCGGTTCTGATTAGATGGTCCAGATCGCAAGTTGGGACTACCACCACGACCACAAGGTGCTTTAAGATAGTAGAGAGTAGAGATTAAATGAAAGTTTATTATTTTTGTATAAACCAAATGATATGGGATTTTAAATAGTCCTTCTTAGAGATCGTACAATTTTTTAATATAATTTTTCAAACTCTTTAAGATGTCTTTCGAGGGGTCACAGTTTTTTTAAGATTAAAGTTTCCAGCAACTTACAGCTCAAACAAACAAGGCCTAGGTAAAGACGTAAGGCCATGGGGTGCACCGGCACCAATGTTGAAAATATGATGTAGGATTAATTTACGTGTTACATAGACGCACCCCCCTGCTACTAAATAGTAATGAACTCTTGCACAATAGTACAACCCATCTTTTCGTTCTAGTTCCGCCCTATATTAACCAATACCATATAGCGCTTAGCACTTCAACCGATTCCCTATCTTCCCAACCCAACCATGTCATCCTTAAATTCTTAGCCATCTAACCGGGACGTGTGACCGTGTATCCCGCCATCCACATTTGCCCCTCCCGCAAGGCGAAAAGGACCACGTTGTGATTTTATATCGAGGTCCTTTTAATTCACAGCGGGTCCCGGTACAGTGATTCCCCGCCCATGCTAAATTCCATTTACCCCCTTCATAGTTTTCTGCCCTTCGCAACGTGGTCCTTTTCGCCTTCCTAGATTACACTTATGGTTCGCTGAAATTACGATCTTCGTGCCACTCCATATATACGCTGCTCTAGCCTTATTCGCTGCCTTACTCACCACTACATTGCCCAGTCCTTAACCCCTCTTCTCTTCCTTTTGCCGCCGCACACGCTCCCCTTCTCCCGTCAGCGCTTGAACACCGCGGCTCCGCCTCTTCTCGGTGCAACGTCGATCCACCTCGGAAAGCTGCCCATATCTAGCCAAGCTGCCTCTCGTCCAAGCCGGACCACTGCCACCGCCCGAGGCCCTCTTGTTGCTGCTTCCATCCCCACCGCCCTACCACCCCTAGTTTTCCAGCGCCGCCTCCCGTCCTGGCGTGCTGCTACCCCTAGTCCTCCAGGTGCCACAGCCCCCATGTGATGACCCAACCAGGCTAGTGTTTGGCGTCATTACATTGAGCAGAGGTGTTTGGCGTCATTACATTAGCATTCATGTATGTTGATGTTGAGGAGTAATGAAATATTTTTTATGTATGCTCTAAATTTTGTTTGAAAGCTATTATACTTCAAATATTTCTTGAATTTATTTTATATGACACTATTGCCCTCTCTTTCTCTCACTCTCTCATCCCTCTCTACCTCATCTCTCTATCCCTGACGGCCGCGAAAAAGTGGGGTAGCCCGCACCCCGCGTCATCAACAGATGGCCCCCATCGTGATGTGGGGCGGGCGTCGTGGCTCCAGCCGTGTAGTGGCTGTCGGTGTCATTTTCGTAATTTTTTTTTCTTGTTGATTAGAGTATCCCCAATAACCCCTCTATTCCGCAACCAGTTTCTCTAACATATTGCAGAGTGCAGTGGGTCAATGACATGTGGATTCCATGCATGTGAAATCCATAAGTTAGTGACACAGGACAGTATGTGAGAGAAACCTAGTAGGTGTATTAAACCATACTACACGTCTACACCCCAAAAGGCAGCCCCTCTGGGGGCAGAACCGAAGAGACCCGAAAGACGCTAGGCCCTAGCACAGTGCTACTAGCCAATAGAGCAGCGAGAGAACCGCCTCGTTTCTTCTCCGAGAAGCAAAATATTTCACAGCACCCGTTCCACTTCCATCCACGCTCCCACTGATCGCTCGCTGCTTTCGACTTTCCACAGCACCAAAACGCAGCGACCGCGTCCGCTCAAGGCGACTCCCCCAAACATTGCACTCCTCCATCAATGCCGCTCGCTTGCTCGCTTGTTCGTGTATGGGAGGAGTAAGCGCGATGCGGTCAGGCGGGGGGAGGAGGGGGCAAGAGAGCCCGGGCATGGAGATGGAGGAGAGGGATCTGGGCGACGTCGTGCTCTCCTGGTCGGTTGAGGAGATCATGGACGAGGGCCTCTTCGGCGGGCAGGTGCTTGATCGTTCCTTTCCCTCGGCGAGGTCGATCGATACGCGTAACCGCGATGAGTTGTGCGCGCGGTTGCCAACCATGCCCAACCTCATGAGTAATTAGGTTTTTTGCCTGAGAATCGTGCAGCCGTGCGTACCAGGGACTCCAAATCGTAGCGTCTGCACTTGCATTCGGTTTCTAGCTGTGCTTAGATTTGCTGGTTGATGAGTCGCCTGTAGTGTACTAGTGTGCTGTTTGTTCGTTTGCTTGTTATGCGATTAGGCTGCGCAAGGGGTGCTCCGTGTTTGGGGCATATGTACAAATCTGACCAGAAAAATCATCGTACACTTGGTGGTTCGTGGTACGGACGGAAATTACATGTTGCGCTATCTGTGCCCTTTTTGACCGATTTGGCCTAGCTAAACACAATGTATGATTTGAATTTTATTGACGGGAGCTGTCCATTGTCATCGAGAGAAGTTACTGTGCTTCACAATGCATGATTGTTTCTAGTTTTTCTGATTTATTGTAGTGATGTTTGTGTAGATGATCTGGCCTGTTGTTCATTCAGGAAAGTGTAGATAACACGGCACATGGTAAATTTCAAAATAGTTTTAACTACATAAATGCTCAAAAATTGCATGGCATGTACAAAACATGCCACTGGAGTGGCATTCTTCGTACATATCATGTAATTTTGTGACTTTATAATGGCATG
This sequence comes from Raddia guianensis, assembly GCA_036346415.1. Lineage (NCBI taxonomy): Eukaryota > Viridiplantae > Streptophyta > Magnoliopsida > Poales > Poaceae > Raddia > Raddia guianensis. Next base: position 50,418,127 of record CM070537.1, read on the forward strand.
AATGCAAATGGCCTTTCAAAATATTGTTGTGAGATGTTAGGTATGCGAGTCATGTAGCCTAATAGAAAATATATTAAAATTCCATCGAGCAAACTTATCATATGAGTTACTGACAGAAACTTTAAGTTATTTAGCTATGGATTTAATCCACAGTTGAAAAATTATGTTGATGTTTGATTGCAGCTTACCTCCTTGTGACATGAGCTGCTTGAGTCCTGCAGTGATCCTTGCTTGGTTTTGTAGTAGATGAAATTTGCCACAATCTCTTTTGTTAGCGTTAGTTGCATGCCATTTGCATGCTCAAACTCTTGAATCACATATTCATTTGCAGTCTGTTTTCTTATGTAGATTAAGATCATTCCTTGCAACTTCACGTCAATTGATCACTATTTTCAATCATACCTTCCACATCTGACTGAAGAAACAAGATCAGATCTATGCTCATGCCTTGAGATCATCACCGGAGCACCCTCTTCAAAAATTCTTTCTATGGAGGCAGCAGGAAAACCAGGATCATACTTTATGGACGTGGAATTTTGGGACCATGGAGATGGATTTTCATTGGAGACTTATACTCCGAGGAATGGAGACATATTTATTTTATCTAGCATGAAAGCTGAAGCTGCAGAGGATTTGAGACGCTACGGTGTGACATATTGCTTGGCAATGGTTACTGAGGTTTTTATGGATGACGAATACCAGAAGGGCTTCCGAGTAAAAGTGGGAAAGAATATTGGTTTGGATGAAGACTTAAACAAACTCAGACATGCTATATTTCTTACTAATATCATGACAAACATACGGATATGGAAAGCACTTTGCTTTGATGCCAGCATGCACAACAATCTCACTGTAATCAAATCACTCTTAGATCCCAGAAATTTGGTACGACATGCATTATTTCCTTTTAATTTGATAATATTTTTACTGCCATTAGTTTGTAGCTAACATTCTGAGTTTGTAGCTAACATTCTGCCATTAGTTTGTAGCTAACATTCTCTTTGTTGGCTCTGTTATAGGATGAAGAAATCTGTGGTATCTGTGTTAAACAGGATGAGAACTGTTTGGCTTCTTTTACAGAAAAATTACTATTGATTCATCTTAATCAATCGCAAGTTGATGCTATCAAATCTGTCATCTCAGCTGTGCGATGTAGGCATAAGAACCTTATGAAACTTATATGGGGCCCACCAGGTACTGGAAAGACCAAGATGGTTAGTGCTTTACTCTGTATTTTGGCACGTTTGAAATGCAGAACTCTTACATGCGCTCCCACAAATGTTGCTGTTGTTGGAGTTTGTGCCCGTTTCCTACATAACTTGAAGGATTTTAACAAGCACGTCGACGAAAATGGTCTACCGTTTTCTCTTGGAGATATCTTACTATTTGGGAACAAGTATAATATGGATATCACTGAGGATCTTCAGGGTGTTTTCTTGGATTTTCGCATGGATGAACTTGTTGAGTGCTTTTCATCATTGTCTGGGTGGAGATACCGAATAGCTTCACTGATATCTTTTTTTGAAGACTGTAATTGCCAATACGATATGTTTCTTCAGGACAGTGGAAGTATGGATCATGTGTGCTTTCTGGACTTCTTTAAGAAGCAATTTGATGTGGTAGCAACAGCTCTTGAAAATTGCATTATGAATTTATGGATGCACCTTCCAGGGAAGTGTTTTTTGAGTGATAGCGTGAGAAATATATCTACATTGTTAAACATGCTGAAAAAAATCAGTGCCATTCTATGTGATGCAGATTTAACTGGTGAGAGCTTGAAAAGGGGCCTTGGTTATCAGTCAAGTGAATACTCTGTTTATCTGCAACCTATATCTTCTATCGAGAAGGAACTGGATGAAGCAAGGTCCACATGCCTTGAATTGCTGAAAGATCTTCAGAATTCACTTAATTTGCCCACTGGAGTAGACAGAAATTGGATCAAGAACTATTGCATGTGTAATGCAACACTTCTTTTCTGCACTACCCCTAGCTCTTATCAGTTGCATCACATGCAGATTGCACCGCTTGATGTTTTAATTGTTGATGAGGCTGCACAAGTGAAGGAATGTGAATTGGTTATTCCACTACGTCTTCATTGGTTGAAACATGTTGTTTTGGTAGGAGATGACCGCCAGCTTAGGCCAATGGTTAAAAGCCAAGTGAGGTTTTGACTTACCTGCTTTATACAATGTACTTTTTATTCTTAGTCATCCATGCATGTATCTAAAAAACAAGCTACAACTGTTTTTCCATGCAAAATTGCAGACTATCATATATTTTTTTCCTATTGTCGTTGGTCTGTCTTTTATGGTCTTAATTCTTATCTTTTGTCTTTCATCTTTAGGCCTGCAAAGATGCTGGATTTGGTATAAGCCTTTTTGAGAGATTGGTTATGCTGAATTTTGAAAAGCATTTGCTGAATATACAGTATCGCATGAATCCTTGTATCAGTTTATTTCCAAACGCTCAGTTTTACGAGAGGAAGATTTTAGATGGTCCAAATGTCTTGTCTTCTTGCTATAGCCAGGATTACAAAATCCTCCCTTTTAGCAGCTACACTTTTATCAACGTGACTGATGGAAGGGAAGAAAAAGAGGGCACTAGAAACAGTTGGCGAAATCTGATTGAAGTTGCTGTTGTTTTGCACCTGATACAAACTATCTTTAAATGTATGCCTAAGCTAAACCCTATCTTTTCCTTTTAACTCTTTACTTTCTACCTTTAGATCTTTTGTCAGTTCTTATTCTAGATTTCTATATGAGGCTACTTGTCTGCTATAACATGGAATCTTTAGGACCTTATAATCCTCCTTTCTTGTTACATATTGCACAATCTTAATTGCAGAATGGTCTTAACGTTAAGTGGATTCCCGACCCCACCCTATGATAACAGTAGGTAGACCGTACATGATATGAAACAGCTTCATCTGTTAGCGATGTTTCCCAAGGCTGGGACCCACCTGACTAATTCTGTACCTTCCATTTGACATTTGTTAAATATTATACTTATGTGAATTAAAGTAAGTAATGTTAATCAATTATTTGCTGATACATAATTTATTGAAGTTTTCTCAAGAAAACTTTATCATTACCTTAAGATGATTATTACTAGTTTTTTTCCTCCTGGGTTTCTGCAGCTTGGAAAAGGACAAATCAAAGGCTCACTATTGGTGTGGTCTCTCCGTATAGTTCTCAAGTTGATGCAATTGAAGGTAGACTCGGCAAAAAATATGACACATGCGATGGATTTCATGTGCGTGTCAAGTCCATTGATGGTTTCCAAGGCGAAGAGGATGATATAATCATACTATCTACTGTTAGGTCCAATGGAAGAGGCGTTGTTGGATTTCTTGCTGATAACCAAAGAACAAATGTTGCTCTTACTAGAGCAAGGTGCGCATTGCTTCTTTGCTTTACTATTGCTGACAAAATGTCTGCACTGGAACCATGATAAATATCAATCATTTGATGGATGCCTTAATTGATGTAGGCACTGCCTTTGGATTGTTGGGAATGCCAATACACTGTATAAAAGTGGGACAGTGTGGGCAAACCTTGTTGCTGATTCCCAGACACGTAAATGTATTGTCAATGCCACTAATGACTCTGCCATGTGTAAGGTTGTTTTGCAAGTAAAGCATGAACTTGATGAGCTTGACGATCTACTAAATGCTGATTCAGCAGTTTTCAGTAATACTAGATGGAAGGTGAGCATGCCAGTGATGTTAATCGGTTTGACATTCTATCTACTTTCAGGCATTACCAAATGTGAATAGTTTGTTTGGTTTATTATGTGTACTGTACTTAATACACCTAAAATACAATCTGCATATAGGCACATATCACTTGTTTGCCTGAGAAGACTCAGGCTTGTAAGCAATATTGAATACATGCAATCCTTTTAGAGTATGCGATTATTTATTTTATTTTAGGCTGTTTACTCTATAGTTGTAGGGTAAGAGGTTTCTGATTAAAATTTACTGGGACATGTGGTATTTTGTGTCATGCTGTGTCAATTATGTTTATGTAGAGTATATAGACCATCTGGTGAATCTCCTCAATTTTTCTAAAAAGAATACATGGTTCTTGTTATTTTCAAGATAGAATTTTACTTATGTGCTATTTTATGTATCGGTCAATTTAACAGGTAATTCTTAGCGATGAATTTAGAAAGTCTTTCACCAAACTAAAATCACCACAACTAAGGAGGGAAGTGCTCCAAAAACTTGTCAAACTTGGTGGTGGTTGGCGAACAACAGTAAAGAGCCTTTCTATACATGATGCTTTCCAGCTTGGAAGAGTATATAAGGTCAGGGATCTTTATCTTGTTTGGAGTACTGATGTTGAGAAAAATGAAAGGTATTTTCAGATAATAAGGATTTGGGACCTACTGTCGCACCAACATGTTGCAAGAACTGTTAAACGTCTCGAAAATCTGTTTTCCATGTACACAGATGATTACCTGGATCACTGTAGAAGAGTTCAAACAGAAGGGTATGTGTTGTTTATTGTTATTGGTTTATACTATGATTCCTTTTTTCTTTTAATGATTTCAAATGAACTTGTAGATGTTTTTATTTTCTGTTTCCTTGTTGCTGTGGATGACAGGAAACTGGAGGTCCCTGTTATTTGGGATGCTGAGCATGATATTATTCGCTTTAAGAAGGATTGCAGAGTCGATGCAAAGGAAGATATTGTGAATACATCATATGCAATGGAAAATTCAAAAGTTAGTGAAAGTTTTTTGTTGATGAAATTCTATTCTTTATCATCCGGAGTAGCAAACCACTTGATGACAGCTACTGATGGGTCTGAAATCGATGTCCCCTTTGAACTGACCGATGAAGAGGAGATGATAATTCGATTTCCGCTCACTAGTTTTATACTTGGGAGGTCAGGAACTGGGAAAACCACTGTATTGACAATGAAACTGATTCAAATAGAGCAACAGTCCTTGATTGCATGCCAAGGGCTCAATTTTGATGAAATTACTTCGTCTGGGTCTGAAGACCAAAATGTTACGCCAGTGGAGGACACATTCAGAGGAGAGAGTTTTGTGAAACAAGTCTTTCTCACCGTAAGCCCAAAGTTATGCTCAGCAATAAAGAATCACATTTGCAGGCTTAAAAGGTAAAGCTACCGAACTGGAACCCTATGTGATGTGATGGTTTTATATATGATTCCAGTTTCAAGAATTCATATCAAATATCTATTAAAAGTGGAGGACATAACTGTACAAGTTAACTCAAGACAATTTCTTATTGTACTATTGTCATTTTTTTCCAATTTGTATTGCATTTTCTTTTGAGATATATTTTCTGGTGTGATACACTGCGATTTAGTGAAATTATTTCTAGAAGAGATGTACTTTGATTGTTGTATTGGTTATATGATCATGTTCTACATACTGATTGTAAGTTGTTTCGACCCTTTATAGATTTGGCACTGGTGATGTCTCTGACCAGCCTAGCATTCTTCATATGCATGACATCATTGATGACCTGGAAGAGTTTACAGATATACCTGACAATCTAAGCGATCTACCTCGTGGGCACTATCCTCTTGTTATAACATACCGCAAGTTCTTGATGATGCTTGATGGAACATGCCGTAAATCTTTTTTTGATGTGTTCTATGGTGAACTGAAATCTAGCATTGAGAAAGGGTATTCAAAATCTCGTGCATTGCAGACATTTATTGAAATGAAGGAAGTCACTTATGAGAAATTTGTCGCTTCCTATTGGCCGCATTTTAATACAGAAATGACAAAAAAACTTGATGCGTCAACTGTCTTTACTGAAATAACTTCTCATATAAAGGGTGGATATTCAGAACGCAGGCCTTATAGCGGCAAACTTGAAAGGCATGATTATGTTATGCTCTCAGAAAAAAGATTTTCATCGCTGAACAGTGAGAAGAGAAATAAGATTTATGACATTTTCCTTGATTATGAGAATATGAAGTGCGCTGCTAGAGAGTTTGATTTGTCAGATTTTGTTAATAACCTTCACAGCGGTTTACTTTCTGAGGGCTACAATGGTGATATGGTGGATTTTATTTACATAGATGAGGTGCAGGATCTTACCATGACACAAATAGCGCTTCTTAAGTTTGTGTGCAGGAACTTCAAGGAGGGTTTCATTTTTGCTGGTGACACTGCACAGACTATAGCAAGGGGTATTGATTTTAGGTTTGAGAATATTCGCTCGCTTTTTTATACCTCATTCCTGTCAGAAACCGAAGCATGCAATCAAGGAATTAAACCTGGAAGACGAGATCGTCTCTCTGATATGTTTCAACTTTCTCAAAACTTCCGCACACATTGTGGCATCCTTCGTATGGCTCAAAGTATAGTGAGTCTCCTGTACTACTTTTTCCCATCATGTATTGACAAGCTCAATCCAGAAACTGGCCTTGTATATGGAGAAGCTCCTGTGTTGCTTGAATCTGGTAATGATGAGAATGCAGTTATGGCTATTTTTGGAGAAAGCAGAAGTAAACATGGTAACTTGCATGGGTTTGGTGCTGAGCAAGTCATATTAGTTCGTGATGATGCTACCAAAAAACAAATTGTTGATCTTGTTGGTAAACAGGCTCTTGTTTTGACTATTGTTGAATGCAAGGGCCTCGAATTTCAGGTATGAACCTGTCAATTCACTTTGATCACTCATCTTGTAAAATGATTCAATTGTATTTTTGTTGAGTGTTGACTTAATATGTATTTTGAGGATTACTCTTGTAAACTATTTTCATTGAAAAATTTGCTGTCTTATATTATTTGGAGGATACTTACTTATTTTAGCAATATATTACATAGGATGTGCTGCTATACAACTTCTTCAGTTCATCGCCTTTAAGAAACAAATGGAGAGTTGTGTATGACTACATGAAAGACAGAGATATTGTTGCATCATCTGAGGATATTTCCAATCCTGGTTTTGACAAAAGCAAGCATTATCTTCTGTGTTCAGAGCTGAAGCAACTCTATGTTGCAATCACACGAACTAGGCAAAGACTATGGTTATGTGAGAGCACAGATGATTACTGTCAGCCAATGTTTGACTACTGGAAGAAGTTGTGCCTTGTAGAAGTTAGACTCCTTGATTCTAACCTCATTCAAGCAATGCAAACTGGAAGCAGCAATGATGATTGGAGGCTACGGGGCACTAAGGTTAGTGCTGTTTACTTTTTCATGTGGAAATCTAGTCGCAAGGCTAGCATTAAGATATAGTCATTTTTTTAAATATCACTAAGTGTGTGGGCTTTTTCTAGTAGCGATGCATATCTGTTTGCAATGTTACTATAATTCTCTTTTACAGTTGTCGTTCCATGTAACAAGTTTGACATCTTTTATTTGTATAGTTATTCAATGAGGGGCAATATGAGATGGCTACAATGTGTTTTGAAAAGGCCGGTGATGCTTATAGAGAGAAGTGGGCAAGAGCTGCTGGACTTTTAGCCACGGCTGACCGTATGATCTCCACAAATATGGAGATGGGCCAGGCTTCATTGCAGAAGGCGTCAGAGATTTATGAGTCTATTGGCATGCATGAGAAAGCTGCCACCTGTTATATCAAATTAGGTGACTACAACAGAGCAGGTGTGCTGGCTTTCCACAATTCTGCAGTTATGTATCAATGCTGCTGAAGTTTAATCCTTCCAGAACGTTTCATACATGGCTAGTTGCTCTAATGAGTATAAACTTATCAATTCCACTAGTAATCTAATAAGGTCTTCAAATTTCAAAATATTCTTTATCATAGGGAGATATTGTGAATTCCATTGATATTTTGACCGCTTGCCATTTTTGCCTGCTCAGACATGCTGTGTTTGTTAGCTTTTGTAGTTTGTACAAATAATTGCAACTAGACAGTCCACACAACCCTTCCTGACAACACATTTGTTTCCTTGCATTTGCATAGGAATAATCTATATGGAAAAATGTGGTGCTTCCAGGCTTGAGGCTGCTGGTGATTGTTTTGCTATGACTGAACACTGGTTACAGGCAGCTAATGCATACTTTAAAAGTAGATGTTATGCCAAGTGTTTCTCCATGTGCTCAAAAGGAAAACTATTCAAACTGGGCTTGCAGTTCTTGCAGCAGTTGGAGGAGGAACATTCGCTTGAGAGTTCCAGCTCCTTTGAGGTTTTTGCAATCAGAAAGACATATCTAGAAAATTGTGCTCTGCATTATCTCGAGTGTCGAGACATTAAGCACATGATGCCATTTGTTAAAGCTTTCAGTTCTATGGATCATGTTCGGGCTTTCTTAAACTCTAGGAATCTTGTTGATGAGCTGCTGAGTTTAGAGATAGAAATGGGTAATTTTCTTGAAGCTGCAGGAATAGCAAAAAGTAAAGGAAATGTCTTACTGGAGGTAGACTTGCTTGAGAAGGCAGGATTGTTTGAGAATGCTACGCAACTTCTCCTCCTCCATGTCACTGTGAAATCCTTGTGGGCTTCACATAGTAGAGGGTGGCCTCCACGCAGTTTTGCAGAGAAAGAACATTTGCTTACAAAAGCCAAAGAGATGGCAAAGAAAGTCTCCGAATGCTTCTACTGCTTTGCTAGCTTGGAAGCTGATGCACTGTCAGATGTATGTAAATCTCATGCGAGCTTGAATTGCACCTTGCTTGAGGGCAGAAAATGTGGAAATTTGTTGGTTGAACTTATTGCTGCCCGTTTTATTCTTGATGCTCATCTTCACTCTCAAGTCTCTGGATACAATTTTGAATTACAGCCAGGATCTGAAGATGAAAGGTGTTGCCATGATATGCTGGCACGTAATCAGATATCACCTGAAACTTTAGTGTATGCTTGGAACCAATGGAAGTCAGTCATAATTAAAGTACTAAAACATATCCCTCACTCTAAGGTTCAAGAATCAGATGATTTTGCAATTATGTATGAAAATCTTTGCACTAAATACTTTGGGTTGAGAAAAGATCATGACAATGATCGATATATGGTGCTTAACATGGACTCAAGTTGGCTTTCTAACACAGGTAGAAAATCTTTGCAGCAAGACGGCAACATATGTTGGTTGGATACCCTCCAGTGTCATTCTTGTGCTCAGAGTTTCTGGATGGATGAGCTGTGTTCTGTTGGTTTGAATGTACTCAAGAAGTTGGATTCTTTTGTTCATATTCCTCCAAAGCAGACATGTTTATATGCTCAGGGGAGAATCATTCTTGTTATATATGAAATTGCAAAATTTCTTAAGGAACCAGGACTTGACATGCTGAAAAATTCCATAAAGTTGGATCACTTTTTTGTTCTATGTGAGCGTCACTTTTTCGAATTTGCTTCCGTTGTCTGGAGGGATGAAACAGCGAAGAGCCTCTTATGCATGCTTGAATCACCAGCTGCTTATGGTTTGCTTGCTGATTCTCTTAACTCTCATCTCACGTCAACAACTAAGAAGTGGACTCATGGTCATCTTGGGAGAATAACTATTCTTCTGCTCCATGCAGCACAGTTGGATGATCATCTGATTGCAGGACTTATGCAATACCTAGAGAGAGATTCTGAGTGGGCTGATTTCTTTCATTCATTAAAGAGATTTATTGACAGTGGTGATGGCAGATCCCCCTTGATTCTGAACTTTAAGCTTGCTCTTGAATTTTCTTTTAATGCAAACTGGATGGCTGAATCAGACTTCATATCCCCAGAATGCTATGTGGATCTCATTGAATGCCTTGGTTTTTTGGCTTCCTCATATCTTGTACTGAATGGTTCTATGTTCTGCACGAAATATCTGTTGGTTAAGATGCTAAACTGCCGTACTAGCAAGAATTACCTGAATGCATGCCTGGTTTCTAGCACAAATTCGGATGTTGATCATGCGGCATTCTCAGCAGGGCATTTCATCTACTTGTCAGTTAGGGAGCTCTTGGCAAAAAAGTATAATATCCGAAAGTGGGTTAAGAAAACTTCAAGTCCAATGAGTTCATACTTTTCAGTCCTTTTGAGATTAGTTGTCACACTCTATCTGCTTACTCTAACTTTTAAACTGGGGGATTGCTATGAGGTCACATATTCCCTTCAGATGTGTCGAGTTTTTGACGATTTACCTCTGAAATTCTCCCAGAAGATTATACATGCTTTACAAATAAGGTTTCGCACAGTGAGCAACTTCACAAGGATATTTGCTGATGCACTTGCAGCAATTGGGAATCGTATGGTAATTATGGGTTCACCCAAAGGCCGATCGATCTGTCGGGACTTGAATGCTTATAAAATTAGCAGCACAAATTTGAGTAACGTTGAGAAGGTAATGTCACTTCTTTGTCCAGAAGAGCCCAGTATCGAATCTCCATTGCTAAAAGAAATCAAATCTGGCTGCATAGCATTCAATCGAGATAATAAGATGGATAGTACAAGCAAAATGGATTTAAATGATGATAATATTCCTTTTTGGGATAAGTTTATGGCGTTTGAAGTCAACAAGCATGGCCAGGTGGGTTCGTTTGTTGTAAGGCTTCCTTCTTGTCCCAATGCTTCGCAGCTGCCATGGTTTTTTATTTAAAACGCTAAGTTCTGCAGAAAGATGCAAGCGTTATTATCCAATTCCTTAGAAGCTTCCTTTTCTGGCTGGAGCAAGGAGTCTCTCTGGAAAATATAGATCCACGATTGGTGGAGGAGGTCAGGCAAGTCTGCAATCAATTTGAAGAAGAGCGTGTGAGGTAAGCAACTGTTAAAGTGCTGTCAACTCCAAAATGCTTTTGGAGACAATATAAATGCAATCTCTACTGGTAAGGCAAGCATGAATATGATTTTGTGCTAACAGTCTTCCTTTTCTGCGTGATACGTAGTAGATCACTCGCGAAATTTTTCACCTTGGGGCTGCATTTTACATTGTGTTAAATAATTCCCGTCTTGAGTGTACAAATTATATGTTATGACAGATCATTTACGTGGGAAGATGGTGAGAATAAACTGCAGAAGATTATCAGTTTCGTGCGAGCTGAGAAGGCTTCCATGGAAGAAGCTCAAAGAATGAAAGATGCAGCAGCAACTGTCCAAATCCACATGGACAGATCTGGTGAATGTTCAGATAACGAACCAAACGCACACGATAGCGACGCAACGGAAGCAGCCCAGGTAGAAGGTACCGTCGTCTGCTCGAGTTCAAAAACTAGGAAGCAAAAGAAGAAATCAAGGAAGTCTAGGCGCAACGTGAAGAAGTGAGCTGCTGTAGCTTGTAGATCTGGTTTCTCTGGTAAATTGTTACATGGGCATTGTAAATCAACAAATATTATGAGCTGAATTACTTGCATGCCGTGAACGATTACGTTCTCAGCTTGGTCTATGTTTTTTTTTTACAAAAGCCTGGTTTATGATTTTGCCTTATTTGTTGTTTTGAAATGCCAAATGTTTTAGCTAATTTGAGCATAGTTATTTTATCTTGAATCTAATTAAAACTCTTTAAAAAAATGAACAAACCTATGAGTGGAGCAGTATATTAAGTTACTATTAGATTCACACAATTTATGAGGAATACTATGGGATGGGTTAGGAGTGGGGCTAGTTTTTGTTCGCTGGGTATAAGGGAGCACGGTTCACAAAACTGCCGGTTAACTGCGGCTAACCGCGCCTCTGAGGGGCCTAGTTAGGTAAACCGGCGGTTTAGGGTTTAGGACAAAATTCGTTTAAATAAATTTTATATGTAAAATATACATGAAATTTCTAAAAATACTATTATTCGTTCTAAGCATTTTGGCTTAAACAAAATTTTAAAAATCAAATTTCTAATGTATATTTTAAAGAAATTTACCAATTTTCATCGATTTTCAACTATTTTGACTTTTTTTTTTCTTAGAAACCGTGGCTAACCGCGAAAAATCATCGGTTAACCGTCAAAAACCGCGGCTAACCGTGAGCAAAACCGGCTAACCCTAATTTTGCATTTAGGGTAAAAACTGTTTGAGAACCATGGTTAACCGCGGTTAACCAGCTCCACGTAGTAGACGAGCTTCTCCGCGGTTTTGTAAACCCTGTAAGGGAGGAGGGGTGGTAGTAGCCAGGGGGGAGGGGCAAGGTTGGCGGCGGAGCTAGGTTGGGTGGGGCCAGTGCGACGGTGGGAGGGACGAAGGCAAGGCCGGTGGGGAAGGTGCGTCGAGCAGGAGGCGCAGGAAGGACGGAGGCGGAGGGCGGAACTAGTTCCCTGCTTTTTTGTTTCTAAATGGAAAAAATAAAGTGATGTTCTAAACTATGACATTGGCCTATATTTGTCTCTAAACTCTAAAAATGATTAAACTTGAAAATAAATACTCTTTATTGAGTTAATGTTGGCTTTGACAGGTCAAGAGTGGTTTGATTGAAATTATATATGTATTTTTATATAAAAATCTCACCAAAAAATAAGTTAAACTACATGTTTGAGTTAATCTCAAATTGTTTAACAAAAATTTTCTCAGGTTTACACAATTTATTCTAGGTTCTTACAATTACTGAAAATTCATGTTTTTAAAAATTAGTAAGACACGGTAGAAATATAAAAAATAAAGTTATAAAATAAAGAGAACCTGTAATATATAATATGTTTGAATTTCGTAAATATTCTTGTGTAAAAAATATAACACTTCCCGATGAAAACCTCTAACTCGATCAAGAGATCACTTGTATTTAATTTTAACAATTTGATGACAAATCAACCAATTTAGAAGCCCGTGCATGAATTAAAATAGATCAACTGAGGTTGTTTTATTACTCGGTATTTTTTTTTCTATTTTGTGAGAACAGGGAAGAGAAGTGAGACGGGAGAGCCGATGACTCGACGAGGGATGTCCTAAAAGGTTAAGGGCGTGTTTGATTTGTAGCCATGGTTTGCCATGCCGGGATTGGCCGTCGTTTGGATTGTAACCATTTAAAGGTAAGAAGGCATGAAAATTTGGCGCGTCTGGGATTTGCACTGCGCGAGATGCAATGGCGAGGGGGCCTGAATCAGCCGCCAACGAATTGGCACGGCGCACCACCACCGCATGGCCCACGTGCAGTGTCAGGCAAGCAGCAATGTTCAGTTGATTTAAAATCGATTTATTTTTCTAATTTTTATATTTATTTCATACGATGTCCAAATTATGTGAAATAAATTTTATAATTCATATAAAATTCTAACCAACTCATTTTTAATATTTTATATTTATCCTTTTTTTGCATTTTGTAATTCATTTTTTATTTCTGGAATGGTTTTTTTATGGCCTAATATGTATTTCATTTTAAAATCAATTTTATCTGCACATTTTTGAATTTATTAAATTTTATACTAGTTTATATGATTTTTATTTGATCGAAATTACAATTGGCATATTTTCAATTGGTATTCAACTAAACATACCATCTTTTTTATCAAAATTTGAATGTCCTCTATTGGTTACGAACCAAACGACTTAAAAACTACCAACGAAAAGTCATGCCATCAATGTGGTATGACCATCTATTTTACCATCAACATGACATGACCATTCACTGGCATGGCTATCGAGGGTTACAAACAGGCCCTAAAACCCCAGTGAGATTCGGACAGCCCAAAACCCCACAGTCCGCAGCTCCACAGCGGAGCTCTCCATTTTCCAAGTCCATATGGCGGCTGCAGCTGTGCGGCTGCTTTTTCCCAGGGCGACCAGAACCGCGGCTTCCGCCTCCGCCGCCGCCGCTCTTCTCCACCATCCTCTCGATTCGCTCTCCAGATGCCTCCGAACCTTCGCGTCGCCCCTCCTGCGGCGGCCGCAGCCCGGCTTCTTCTCGCGGCACCTCTGCGACGAGGCCTTCGACGCGCAGGCGCTGGACACCCGCGTCCCGGCCACTGTCATCACCGGCTTCCTCGGCTCCGGCAAGGTCCGCGTCACTTGCCCGCTTCCATCTCCTCTCCTCACCTCCCCTCCCCTTATACAGGAGTATTAGCGGGAGCAGTAGGCTGCAGATGTACTGTCTAGTGTCTACTCTTGTCTGAAATTTACCTTTCGAAACGAATTCTTCTTGTATGAAGTCTGAACTCGCTGCAAGAGTGCAAGTTCCCTTCTGTTCTGCCCAAACAGTTTCTGTCTTTCTGGTGTGATTATCCAGCAATGGCATGATGAGGATAATGTGAATCAGTGAGTTTAAACTGTAAAATCAAATACAATCATACAGCCGTTGGGTGGCTTTAAGTGATGGCTGTGTTTCAGCACTTAACAAATGACAACGTTTGAAGTCTCATACGCGATGCTATATTCTGTACGAGAGTGACGTTTGTCTATTAAGGTCGGCTAATTGTTTTGGATCTTTCTTGTACAGACAACCCTCCTGAATCACATTTTAACTTCACAGCATGGGAAGAGGATTGCTGTCATTGAGAATGAGGTAGTTTGAAGCTTTTTCTCTTTTTCTTGCAGCACTTTGTTATCCCTTGTCAACCTCGTATGCATGACTTGATCTTCAGATCATGTTTACCATCGTTCTCTATGACCTTATGTCTGATACTCTATTCTGCAATATGCCACTATTTGCATTGAAGTAGTTCCATTTAACACCAGACATCTCGCTGCCTCTTTTCTGCATGCAGTTTGGTGAGGTGGATATTGACGGCTCACTTGTTGCGAGCCATTCATCAGTTGCTGAGGATATTGTTATGGTGAATAATGGCTGCTTATGTTGCACTGTCCGAGGGGATCTTGTAAAGATGCTTCTAAAGTTGGTAAAGCAAAAGGGAGACAAGTTTGATCATATTGTCATTGAAACAACAGGTCAACCTCATTGGATCAGATCGTACAGTGTAGAATTGACATTTGTCTTTTTAACTTTGAAATGCATGATTTTCCAATGTCTTAACAAAGTCACTGCCACTTTCTAGGTCTTGCAAAACCTGGTCCTGTTATTGAGACATTCTGTTCTGATGAATTGGTTTCTAGATATGTGAAGCTTGATGGTGTGGTTACTATGGTTGATTGTAAGCATGCCATGCAACATTTGAATGAAGTAAAAGCCAGGTGGGTTGTAAATGAGGCAGTAGAACAAGTTGCTTATGCAGACCGGATTATATTGAACAAGGTATATGTGCATACAAGGCATCAATATTAAAAGTTATTCAATCACATCTCTTTTTGGTCCAATACATTTTTAATCTATTTTCTCATATAGAAAACTTTCAAAATTCGGAGCATTACTTCCATCATTGCAGATTGATTTGGTTGATGATGCAGAACTGGAGGTGTTAACTAACAAAATCAAGGTAGATGGGTAGAGCGTGTTCCTTCAGAAAACTAAAACGCAAGACGATGGAGTTTTATACAAGCTGAAATGCTTTTTCTTTACGCAGCTTATTAATGGGATGGCCCAAATGAAAAAAGCAAATTTTGGTGATGTTGACATGGATTTTGTGCTGGGAATTGGGGGCTATGACCTTGACAGGCTAGTATATTTGTTTTCTTTGGTATTGAAAAACATTTTCTGTGATCCAGAGTTAGATATTATATCTTTTTTCTCTAATCCAAAGTATGTGCAGGATTGAGTCTGAAGTCCAATTGCATAAAAGAAATGGTCCAGGCCATTGTCACACTGGAGATGAACATGGTAAAGTCTATATTTGATGTTCCATGTTTCATACCTACTGAACCCCACCATATTAAACACATCTAAAATTTGTACAGCGAAGACTCCATATAACAATTAATGGTTTGTTTCTTGGTTTGTATACCTAATCCTTTTTGTGAAGAAGTGGTGGCAAGTAAAATATAAAAAATTAAGATGTATGCCAGATCTTCACTGCAGATGTGTACGATTCTTTTACTCTCTACTTTTAATCTTTTATCGATTCATCCAGTTTATTCTGCTCGCTTGCAGGGCACCATCATGATCATGTACATGATTCAGCTGTCTCTAGTGTAAGCATTGTTTCAGAGGGGGTACTTGATCTTGATGAGGTAAAAGTCTACCTGCGCGTTAAACGACTGAAAATATATTCTTAAAATGAACACGGCTTGGGCCTTTAGCTCTTTGCTTCTACAATTATCCGTGACAACTGAACTAATATCTCACTACTATCTTTGTAAGGTGAATGATTGGTTGGAGAGACTGGTTGATGAGAAAGGGGAAGATCTATACAGATTGAAGGGTGTTATATCTGTAAATGAGTCAACCGGACGTTTTGTATTTCAGGTCAGGCAATCTTATTGCTTTTGTTGCCTATTTACTCCATTACGATTGATGGATATACATTCCAATCTAGTGGTGATCTACTTGTTTCATTTAGGCCATCCTTTGTTTTCACGGAAAGTTTGTGTTTCAGCAGTTTCATCACAATCTACTAAATGTTGTAGGGTGTGCACTCTATGCTGGAAGGTTGCCCAGCAAAGTCATGGGAGCCTGATGAGAAGAAAATCAATAAACTCGTGTTTATTGGTAGGAATTTGGACGAAACTGCACTGCGAAAAGCCTTCAAAGGTTGCTTACTATGAATATTCTCTGACCATGCATTGCTCCTTGAGAGGTTGAAGTTGGAGCAACTATACAACAAACAGTCCCTTGGCAGGTTCAGGTTGCAAACAAGTGCACCACAAAAAGTTCATGTATTGCTAGTACGCTTTTTTTTTTTTTTCATAGACTAATATTTTGCTGCTGATGCCTTATGTTCTTGAAATATTGTTTACTGCCAATGTCATAGATCCGGCAAAATAGTTTGTGAATTGTGATGCACTGTGCCAAAGGTATCCTCAATTCCTCATCTGGGTCGAACTACCGTAGTATCTTAATGCTAAAGGACATAGGGCATTAGGGCCTTAGGGGCCTTTTAGGAAGTATGTCAACGACGGAACTGAAGAATTCATATCTTCATGGTCTAGATATATACATCCCTTTTGACATGTTATTTTGCTTGTTATTTGATTGAATCCGTCCTTAAGAATGCACTGATTTTACACAATATTAGATGCAAAACAGACAAACAGTGAAGCCAACGGTGGAAGGATAAACAACATCAATCTGCCAATCGCCACTGTTTGCTGGAACGCCGGTTTCTGCTTTAAGAGTAAATTGCCTGCAGTTACGTAAAGTTGGCAAATATTCTTGCCTAGGTGCTAAATTTCTAAAACTAGGTGTTTCTATACACAAAGTTGAGTTTTTGTTTCGTGACAGATTTTTGTATAGGGTGGTTTGGTGATGTGGAATCATAGTTACCAATTGACATGGCAATGGATCCACACGTAGAAACCTCGCCCACTCTTCCTCCATTCCCCTCCCTTCTCTTTGTCCTTACCTTCTACTACTGGTTGGCACTTGGCACCACCATGGCTGCCTTGACCTCCATGACACCCTCCTACGGCCGCCGTCGTGCAGGCTATATCGGCCTCCTACTGACAGGGAAGAAAGAGAGGTTTGGATGCGAGGCATGCAATGCTTCCTCCTTCCCTACGCCCTCTTTCGATCGTTGTGATGTAGGCTACCAGTCTCCACCATCTCCTCCACTGACATGGAAGAAGGGGAGGCTCGACTGTGAGGCCTACGCCGTCGTCTCCTCTCCAGTGGCCTCCTCCAGCCGCCAAGCTACTGGCCTCCACCGCCTCCTCCACCGCCTCCTCCATCATTAGAGAAGAAAGAAAGGTGACGACCATATGGGTGGTGCTACAAGTAGGAGCTCGAGTGGCGGCGGGTCGAGGTGAGGTGGAACAGGTGGAGTTGCCGAAGTTAGGAGAGACGGTAGCAGGAGAGAGAAAAGAGGAGGAAAGTGAGGGAATGACAATTTCACCATAAATTGAAGAGGTTAAAGAGGCATTTGGATCATTTGAAACCAAAAATAGCATGTGCGCAATAAATTTAAAATTATAATGACACTAGCAACAAAACCAATACTGCAATGAAAAAACACCTAAAAAACACGTTACAATGACATGGATGTAAAAACCCTGAAAAAACCTGCTCTCGCAAGCCAACTAGCCAAGCGCCCCAAGCCCAGCCGCCACGGTGCCATCCAACGGCTATAATTTCTGCCTAGCCGTTGCGTCTTCTCTCTCTCTCTCTCTCTCTCTCTCTCTCGCCCGGCCCCGCAAGCGAATCCAGACAAGCGCCGCCTCGTGGGACTCCGTCTCGCGATCGAAGTTTTGCAAGATCCCGCCTTCCTGTCGCTCTTCTTTACTGATCTGGTCTCCGTTCTGAATTTCTCGTACGCGTGGTTAATCTTGCCGCGGTTTCTTGTTCTTTGGCAAAATCTTTGCGCCCGGGGGCGTTCGCGCCTGTAGGTTTTGCGATCGATCGCCCCGGGTTTGTGTGTTTCATCTGCCTGTGAAGTTCAGATTGTGTTAATTCCTGTCGATTTTCCGGCTCGAATCATTCGACTTCTCTTGTTCTTGTTAATAGTATTGTTGTTTCTAGTTCTTGTTGTGGTGTGCACTAGCCTGTTCGTTCTCGTTGCTTCTGTGACCCATGGATGCAGGCTCCATCTCGGTCTCGTCGGAGAAGAACACCCAGAGCGCGGCGCCGCGGCCGCCGCTTCGGGAGGCTGGCTCCAGGCCGTACATGCCATCGCTGAGCACCGCGTCTCGCATTTCTTCCGCCAAGTGCTACGTGAGTTCTTGATTCTGAGCTCCCTTTGCGCGCGCGCGCGCAGGCTGTTTGACCGAATTCCTGAGCGGGGGGTTCTACTTGTTTGGCAGGGCGACAGGTTCATTCCGGACAGGTCGGCGATGGACATGGACATGGCGCACTACCTGCTGACGGAGCCGAGGAAGGACAAGGAGAACGCGGCGGCGGCGTCCCCGTCCAAGGAAGCGTATCGGAAGCTGCTGGCCGAGAAGCTGCTCAACAATCGCACCAGGATTCTCGCCTTCCGGAACAAGCCGCCAGAGCCGGAGAACGTCCTCACGGAGCTCCGTGCTGATGCGGCTTCCCTCCAGGCCAAGCCGGCGAAGCAGCGCCGACACATTCCTCAGGTTTGCACGCGTGGTTACAGTGTTCTTTGCTGCTGTGCAGCTGTAGTGGCATAGGATGGCAATTGCAATTGCTTGCTGAATGTGCTTTTAATAACCTGACGCAGTCTGCCGAGAGGACTCTGGATGCGCCAGAGCTCATCGATGATTACTACCTCAACCTGCTGGACTGGGGAAGCAGCAATGTAATATCCATTGCGCTGGGCAACACGGTGTACCTCTGGAATGCCTCGAATGGTTCTACGTCTGAGCTCGTCACTATTGATGAAGACAATGGCCCTATCACCAGCGTCAGCTGGGCTCCTGATGGCTGGCACATTGCCATTGGCCTCAACTCCTCAGATGTCCAGCTCTGGGACTCCAGCTCTAACCGACTGGTTGATGCTTCTTGGCCTCTCCTGTACTTAATGTTCTTTGAACAGCATCACTCGTTTTTATTTGCTGATTGTTCTTGATTCTGCAGCTGAGGAGACTGCGAGGTGTGCACGTCTCGAGGGTCGGCACACTGGCATGGAACAACAACATACTGACGACTGGTGGGATGGACGGAAAGATTGTGAACAATGATGTGAGGATTAGGGACCATGTCGTGCAGACATACCATGGGCACGAACAGGAGGTGTGCGGCCTCAAGTGGTCGGGATCAGGGCAGCAGCTGGCCAGTGGTGGCAATGACAACCTCCTGCACATTTGGGATGTGTCCATGGCATCATCTGTACCGTCTGCAGGCCGTGTCCAATGGCTGCATAGGCTTGAGGACCACTTGGCTGCCGTGAAGGCTCTCGCATGGTGCCCATTCCAGAGCAATCTGCTGGCATCTGGTGGTGGCGGGAGTGACCGGTGCATCAAGTTCTGGAACACGCACACCGGAGCATGCCTCAACTCTGTCGGCACCGGTTCGCAGGTGTGCTCGCTGCTCTGGAACAAGAATGACAGAGAGCTACTGAGCTCGCATGGGTTCACAAAAAATCAACTCACCTTGTGGAAGTACCCGTCGATGGCCAAGATGGCTGAACTCAATGGCCATACCTCCCGTGTCCTTTTCATGGCTCAGGTAATCTTCGCTCATGATGCTTCCAGGTAAATTAACACTTTTGTGACAGATTGCTTATGGTTTGCTTGCCTTGTCTTGCTGAAACTCTGCAGAGCCCTGATGGTTGCACGGTAGCATCTGCTGCAGCAGATGAAACCCTGAGATTCTGGAACGTGTTTGGAACTCCGGAAGCGCCTAAGGCCACATCCAAGGCTTCCCACATGGGGATGTTCAACAGTTTTAACCATATCCGATAGATAAACTGGCTGTGTAGGCTATTTGAGGTTTTCTCGCTTTCAAATAATACCAAATGCACATGTATTCAAGAATTATTTTTTAGGGGATTGCTGATCCACAGTGATCCATAATGGATGAACATCAAGACTAGTTTGATGTAACGATTGTTGCAAGGAAAATGCCGATGATACCTTTTTGTTGTCTAGGTGTTTTGAACAAATTCATTCATATATTGCGAATGCTGTGTTGAGATTAAAATGACAAGCCATTCAGAAGGGAGTTCAAGTCATTGATGAGGTCTACCATCTCTTAATGGAGGATGTTAACACCAGGAAAGCAGGTTGATTCGCCTTTGTAAAATTTTCTTCTTCTACTAGTTAATGCAGCAGCTTTGAGTGGAGACAACAACAAGTGTTAGTTAAGACTTGAAGAGTACACTTCTGCCTCGGGTGTTAAGCAATGCTGTCCCAAGTGCTTCAATGGTATAGACAACTGTTCTAAATATAACTCATGTTATTTATAGACAACATTCTTCGTACACAACGTTAAGTTGGTTTGTGACTTTGTGTGCTATAGTAAAATGGAACATAGTAGATGATTCAGTTCTCTATGCTGGTTTCTCCTCTACATTAGCTTGTGTCTTACATGGAAAATTTTATTAATAGATATTGGCCTATTATATATGCTCCTGAGAATGACAAAACTGAAAATGGGTTCAAGGCATTATTTTGGAATAGCTTGGGTTTTTCTTGGACGATGCTAGATTACAAACGATCACAATATTTTTGTCCAAAACAAAAACGATAAATAGCCTATTATCCGTCAAATCCAACTAATCGATGGTCTTCATTATGGTTGATTCGCATTCTTATTGGATAAACCTCTATATGTAAAGAGCACAGGCTGCACAGGCCATGTACAATCTCAGACATTGCGAATTACAGTGCATCGGAGATTGGTGCTGCGCAGGCCGTCAGATCTCTCCCAATACGATCCTGACCGTCCAACGAAAGCATACAACTTACAAGGTTCTCTAATATCGAGCTCCGCTACCCACCGCCTCGCTGTACGAGTGGCCTTTCCCCCGCTTCGTCGCTGGCCGCTGCCCCGTCCACCTCCTGCTTCCTCCCGCGCCCGCCATCCGCCGTGCCGGGGACCTCGCCGCGGCGGCGGCCGCCGTCCGTATCGATCCGACCCCCGGTCGCCGGGATCCGGGAAGCCGCTGCTCGCGTCCCCATCGCGCCTCTGCGGCATCCTTCCTTGCCTCCCATCCAAACGCGGTTCGGGGGCTCCCTTAGCTGCCACCACAGCGCGGCGCTCCACTGTTCAGATCTCTGGCTGTGTGATCTCAGCGAATAGTCGGCTCCTGCGTCTCCTATCCGGCGATGGATTTCATGAAGGTTTTCGATCAGACCGTACGGGAGATGTAAGTTACAGACCGAGCCGAGATCTCGTCAATGTTGTCTCATTTTTTTCGTATTCGGCATTTATTGGGTTGGATCCGTGGGGTCTTGATCCTTTTGCCGTGTACGTGTTCTTGCAGAAAGAGGGAGGTCAATCTGAAGGTGCTCAAGGTCCCGGAAATGGAACAAAAGGTTGAATATTGTTCAGATCTTAACTGTAATTTTCTGTTAATTTTTTCCCTTTTTCTGGTAAATGAACCTGTAAAATTTGAACTATGGATTGGTTCATGTGCTGGATGAGTGAACCTGGACTTTGCCTAATGTTGTAATTTAGATATGTTTTGGTTTGTAACTCTATTATTGTGCTGCTATAATTGGTGCACATGGAACTAGTTCCCCTTTTTTTGGTTCATAATTACTGTCTATTACTAATCTATTATATTCAGATCAATATTTGGTTGACTTAAACACATAAAATTTATAATCAGCGTCTCTTTTATTTAACCTAAACTTTGAGGTTTGGGTGCATTATTTCCCTGCGAAATAGTCCCTTATAGGTCTTTTCTTCCATATATTTTTTTTATTAAAAAATCAGGTACTTGATGCTACAAGTGATGAACCTTGGGGCCCCCATGGAACTGCTCTTTCGGAGCTAGCTCATGCCACCAAGAAGTTGTATGTTCTAATCTCTTATTCACTTTATTTCATTCCCTCCCCCATAGTTGATACTGAAATGATGCTTCTAAAATACACAGTGCTGAGTGTCAGATGGTAATGAATGTCCTCTGGACTAGACTGGCTGAGCGAGGCTCAAATTGGCGTCATGTGTACAAGGTATCGCTTCTTAATGACCACTGTGTAATACTTTTTTAAGTAAGTATGCTTGATGTGCATCGCTTCTACAGTGGGGACACTACCCACTAAAGGAAATAAACCTTGGTATTGTGTAAAATTGTGTATCAGTAGTGTGGTTCACTAAGAAGCAACTATCTCTGCCCAGGCATTGACGATTATTGAGTATTTGATAGCCAATGGATCTGAGCGGGCAGTTGATGACATTCTTGATCATTACTCGAAGATCTCGGTATGTCTTGCCTGTACTTTTGTTTCTGAACTCTTTCTTGGTTGAGTTAACAGGCCGTTAAACATTTGTTGTCTGCTATTTTTTCATTAAGGTTCTTTCAAGTTTTGAGTATGTGGAACCTAACGGGAAAGATGCTGGAATAAATGTGAGGAAGAAGGTGGAAACTATATTAGGCATTATAAATGACAAGGAGAAAATAAAGGGTGTGAGAGAGAAAGCAGCCAGTAACCGTGACAAGTGAGTTATTTTGCAAAATTATAAAATGTGTGTTCTAACCTTTTCTTAGTTGTCTATAGTCTATACATCTTCTATGGCCTTAACATCAACATGTTTTCCTTTGGCTAAAGGTTCGTTGGGCTATCATCATCAGGGATAACATATAAATCAAGCTCAGCCTCTTTTGGTAGCAGCTACAGTTCTGGTGAACGTTATGGGAGTTTCAGTGGTACAAGGGAAGCTGATTCATTTGGTGACAGCTACAGGGACAAAGAATCTGTTAAAACCTCCGCAAGTAACACTGGCAGCCAGAAATCTGGTAGCAAGCTAAGAAAGGATTCAAAACACAATAGGTATTTTGAGGTTACTTAGCATTTAACTTGTATGTTGAATAACCCCACATGGTCTTCAAAAACTGTAGCTAATAACATATTTTATTTTATCAATTTTATCATATGGTTCAAAACTCTGTAGCCGTGGGATAAGGTGGTATAAACACAGTATCTGATTGTTTTCTCAGTGGCATGATGGATCATTTTATTTGCTGTGGAAATTGAGATATTGTCTTAGAATTATACTAGTGTTGATTAAATGCCCTTGTGTTATACTTTGTTATTGAGTGGTAAATGCAACAATATAAGTTCTGGGTTTGTTGCCTACATTTTTCTCCTTTACTGATGGTGTATTTGTTTGAGTACCAGGAATGGTGATTCTTATTCACCCAGTTCCATAGAGCCCCCATCTAATACAAGCAGCGAGGATAACTTTGATGACTTCGATCCTCGTGGATCTGCTTCAAATGGTAAGATATATTATCTATTTTGTGGGTATTGTTGTCATGAATGTGGTGCCTGCTGTATTGTATGCCCGTTCAAGACTGTCAGCAAAATAGTATATCCTTCAATTTTGCATGTACACGATGTTTAAACTAGATTATCTTGCAAATGGTGCATTTGTAATATTGGTTTCTGCCTAATTATAAATAGAAAATCTTGAGTGAATGATGATTCAAGTGTTCATCTTTGTTTTGACGAAAAACATTGATCTCACAGTTTGTTGAGAGTTGAAACTATGAGAACTCTATGCCTTTTCATAGTTGAATTAATGTGCTGGACACTTGGGCCCTCAAATAAAATGGTGCTGAGCAGTCGAATGTTCTACTATCTATCTGTTATGCTAGAATAGAGAAGTGCGCAGATCTGCCCTTTATCTTGTATGGTGAAGCTTTCAACCGCCAAGGTAGGATTCAGCTACTACTTTGATTCCTGATTTTTTATTTCTTTGTCTGCAGTTGCAGCTAATACGAAGACTAATGAGGTAGACCTTTTTGGCCCAAACTTGATGGATGATTTCATTGATGAGCCTGCAGCAGCAGCAAACAGTGCTGCAGAACCTCAGGTCGATCTATTTGCTGATGCAGATTTCCAATCAGCGACTCCAAGTGCGGAAACAGCCGCACATCCAGATGCCCAGGTTTGGTTCTCTGTATATTAAGATTTCTGGAATGTTACATTATTGGACGCTTGCCATGCCTTCTTACGACTGATTGGATTACTGGGAAAGAGAGCAAGAGTGATTTTTATACAGAAAAGTGTCCCATAGTTTTTGCTAACTTTCAACTTAAAATACCAAGTTTTGGTTGTGCATGAATATTCTTAGCAAATTATGTAGTACTTTGATTTCTTTGTAATGATATGATGTTCTTATGAAAATAATAATACAGGACAATGTCGACCTTTTTGCGGAAAAGACAACATTTGCTGCAGCATTTCCACCACAAACAGGGTTTATCCCACCTCCAAGTTCTGGGATCACCTCTAAAGCTAATACTTCTATGCCCAAGAGCACAGTTCCTGAACTTTTTGATCCTTTTGGCGCTATTCCTTTAAACGGTCTTGATGGCTCTGACCCATTTGGCGCCTTCAGCTCCAATGTTGAATTATCTAGTGCAGCACCACCCATACACAGTTCCACTGGAAATATCAGCACATCTACTCTTCAAGCAGCATCTGACTTTGGTGCCTTTGAATCAAACACCGGAGACTCTGCTAAAGATCCCTTTGATTTTTCTTCATCTAGCAGTCTCGGCAAAACAGACAAAACACCCTTGGCGGCTCCCAAAACTGACGCAGCTGATTTTGGTGCCTTTGTATCAAGCTCTGAGGAAGCAGCTAAGGACCCTTTTGAACTTTCTTCGAGTAGCAACATTGGGAAGACCGACCTAACACATCTGGCAGCTCCCATGTCTAGTACCAAGAAAGAAAATTTCCAGGTCAAGTCTGGCATATGGGCAGATTCTTTGAGCCGTGGATTGATTGATCTGAACATAACTGCACGTAAGTTTATCCTCCTTCCTTGCTCTTTTAACAGGGATATATTCAAGACAAATATCTTGATTGCAGATGTTTTTATCGTTCTCTTTGTTCATTGGAAATTGCAGCAAAGAAGGTGAACCTAGCCGATGTTGGGATTGTCGGTGGTCTCAGTGATGGGTCGGATGAGAAGGCTCTACCCTCATGGACCATGGGCCCGGCAGGATCCGGCATAGGAATGTCTGGAATTTCTTCAGCCACACAAAGCGGTGGCGTCGAGAGCTTAGCAAACTACAACAAGTATCAATTTGGCTCCAAATGAGCTTTCATGATAGAACATTTCTATTATTTGTTGTTTCTCGCTTTGCCAATCTGCCCTTTTTTATGCCCATCGGTTCTTTTTACCCCCCCAACTTTTGGGTGATTCTATTGCATACAATTGCCTCAAATCAAAAAATGTGATCTTGGTCTATCTTGTCACGTGTGTATTGTATTTATTGGATTTGCGGATAAGCGACTCCTATGTCACCCTGATTCACGTCAATATCACGGTTATTATTCACCTTGTGTAAGCCGTGTGGATTGCTTCACTGCTCTTTATGCAATGCTTGCATTGATGCCTAGCAATATGCCCATACTTAAGTACGTTTCTGCATATACCCTGAAGCCATGTATTTTTCAGTACAGTCATTGAATTACAAAACAAGAAACCTTTTGCTTTATGTTTTTTTTTTTCCAAAAAATGCGTGCATTGAAATATTATGGAATCGAAGAAAGAACCAGGCATAGGAGTCTATACTGTTGTCTACTGATGGCGGATACTGTTGACCGCCGTCAGGACGTCAGGTTTGAAAGTGATTTGGCTCTGATGTAATGTGTGGAGAATCTAGGATGATGCATTGATGCCTCCCTGACCTGTGCAAAGGGAGCCATCAGGCATAAGGAAATAGTATCCGCCAAAACAGGACGATCTGACGGTGGCTCTATAATTGAATGATCAAGATTTCCATTGAGATAACAAAGCAGAGCTAGAAGCAAAGTAGGGTATCAGAAATTGGATAAAATAAGAGGTGACAACAAGATAGGGTGTCGGTGATTGGATAAAATACGAGGATTGGGTTACTGTGGCAGCTAGCTCAGGAGTTCGATTGTACGCCCATGAAAGTTGTATCCAAGGAGGACTTCAAGAAGTTCGTGGGATAATCTGGAGAGTTGGCAGTGGCAAACAGATAAGGGTGTGGGAGGATAATTGGATTCCTAGAGAGTCCGTTCAAAAACCCCTAGGAAGACCGACGGTGTCTACAATCAAACTGGTCCAGGAGCTCATGCTACCGGAGGAGAGGAGATGGGATGAAGAAAAGGTCAGGGCAAATCTGTTTCCCTGTGATGCCGAGGATGTTCTAAACATTAGAATCAGTGAGCACATAGCTGTGGATAAACCGGCTTGGCATTACACAAGTAAAGGGTTTTACTCGATTAAATCGGCCTACCACATGCTAAAGGAGGAAGCCAGAAGGAATGGTTGCGGTGATGGTGGTCAGGGAAGTGGGAGTCGTGCTCTAAGGAGTCGACAATGGAAAAAAAAACTCTGGGTTACCAACATAGCCTCGAGACACAAAGTCCTACTCTGGCGCATTGCCAAACAAAACTTGCCCCTAGGCCAAAACTTGGTGAAGCGGAATATCACCAGCGATCCCAGATGCGTCCATTGCAACCAAGAAGAGGATGACAGTCATGTGTTTTTCCAGTGTCCCATTGCGAAGCGGTTATGGAAAGATCTAAAATTTGAAGCTCGCTACAAAGGGGGAAGAGGGTCAAACCTGGCGGACTGGGTACTGGATACCGTAGCGCTGCTGGAAGAAGATCTGATGAACGTGATGGCGGCGGGTTTGGCGGAGATCTGGAGAACCTGGAACGAAGCAAAGTTCCAAAGGAGTGCAGCAGATCAACAACGCTCCTTGGCTCGTGCAAAAGCAGATATTGAAGCGTGGTTGAAATTGCAGAAGATAGATAAGGGAAAAAGACCAAGCACAAACAAAGGTGATGCGAGTCGAGAGCTCGGCGAACCTGAGATTAGGGAAGTGCGAATCAAGGTGGATGCGACGTGGAAGCCTGGAGATCTTACATCGGTGGCTGCGGTTGCGAGAAATGGAAGTGGGAGCCTTCTGGCGGCGGTGGTTCGTCCAGAGTGTGGAGTCTCTGAGCCGGCGGAAGCGGAAGCCCTGGCGGTCTGCTTGGGTCGAGAGAGCTGGGAAGGAGTCTGCAGCTGAACGAGTCCATTGTGGAATCGGATTGCAAGGCGGTGGTTGCGGCGGTGCGTCTGGAGGAAGAAGATAGGAGCAGATGGGGGGGGTGCATTGGTGGAGAGCTTAAAGGTGGCGTGCAAAAGTGGTATGCGCCTGGGCTTTATCCCGAGGGCGCAGAACGCTGCAGCCCACAGGCTGGCTAAATGGGGGAATTCTTTAAATTCTATAGCCTGTTGGGCCGCCGATTGCCCGATTTGGTTTAATCTTTGGGGCCCGGAGGCCAGTGTAATCCCAGAATTTATTGTAAACGGTCTGATCACCTAATGAAAGTCGTTTGTTTTCTCAAAAAAAAAAAAGAGAAGAAGCTCGTGGGGGAGCTCTCCACTTAAAAAGCAAAAAAGCAAAGTAGGTTGTCGGATATTGAATAAAATATGTGGTGACTAGGTTACAGTGGCAAATAGCTCAAGAATCGTATTGTATGCCTTTGAAAGTTATGTCCAAGGACTTTGAGAAGCCCGCGGGAGAGCTCTCCACTTGATACGACTATATTTTTAACACCGGCTTCTGTGCTTGAGCCCGAGCATACATATATACTTGTGTTACAAGCAAGGTTGGATGGAACAACCAAGCACAATGACAAGTGAACTCGAGAGCTCTTGATCGTCGTCTAACAATCGGGCGCCCACAATATCTAGAATCCTCATGATCTCAAAACCGTTGTCCACGATGTGGACGTGGCATTAGTTATATCACATGTTTAGGACGCAGTTGCTGCCATAGTTATTTGTAACCGATATGGAAAAACAGTGTAGTTAGTGTGCTAGAGTCATTGCTCTCCATATAACCGTGAATAACTCCCGTTATCCTAAAAAGGGGAAAAGGGTTGTTATAATCATCCCACTTATACAAATCGCAGAGCAATTGTTATGTCCATCGTGACTTGTGAGAGGTCTAAACTAGGACAATTGTTGTTTCTTGTTTGTGTGACTTCTTTGAGAGTTTGTACTGTTTTCAAATCCACACCTTGATCATATCAATCGTTTATTTAAAAAGTAAGCTCGATAAAGAAGCTATTCTTCAATTATCGACATAGGGTTGTCTAATTTAAAAATAAAATGGATTAATCTATCATGTCTCATCTAAAAACGAGGGGTTATATCATCCTTGCAAAATTTACAGGATGCATGTAACTACTTTATCTGAGATGAGGTGGCACCTTAAACCAAATAACCTAAGAATTCACGACTCTAATCATCGTGACGGCCGTTGATTGCGTACGTGGAGGTGGGCACATGGAGGCATGGAGCATGGAGGTCGCCGTGGCCTATGGAGGGAGGTAAGATCTAAAGAAATTTTGCGATCGATAGAGGAAAAAAAAAAAACAACACAAGTATACAGAGAGGGAGGGGAGGTCAGCCGGAGACGAGCTAGAAGTCACAGCCAAACGCTGGCGCGAATATTCCAGCGACATCAACGGCAACATCTTCCCCGTCTTGCTCCAGCCTGGCCCCACCGCAGCAACGCCCTCCTCCTATCGCCGACTGACACGTACCGCCGGAATATTCCTCACGCACACTGCTTGCGTGCTCGCCGCAAACCGTGTTTTGATGCTGCTGAGAAACAGTTTCGAGTTTCGACGATAAGCATTTGGCCAAATGCCTCTCACCTGCCACCGCATTTCCATGTACTTGATGGATCACTAACAGCACCGTTGCTGCGGTAATTAACAATAGTACAATACTAAAAAGTAGTGTATCCCTGCTTGCACAAAAAAAAGAGTAGTGTATCACCTCTGTTTCTTGACCGGATGTGTCGCTGTAGTTTATGAACATATTCTACGTGTTTGCCAATGTTTTTTTTCCTATGGGACATTCACGTTGGTAACTAAGAGCATCATCAGCAGGTTCGCTAAAATATTCTCTAAAATATTATTGTGGACGGTTTCAGTCTATATAACGATCCATCAGATACTCTATCTAAGTCTCTAAATTTGAAGACCCCTTCAGAGTCTTCATATTTAAAAGACTCTAGAAGATCTCTATATCTTTTCGAGGATAAAAACTCTACTGAATATGATAAAAAAATAAGGAATGAATAGTAATTTAGAGAAAAGATATAGCGAACGAAATATAGAGACAGCGAACAGCGGGTGGTACGTGCGGACGCGCCTCCCGTCCGACGTCCATCGCTCCATCCAACGGACAACGTTAGATTTTGAGACAAATTTTGTTATTTTTGTTACGCCATGTAATTTTTTTTTAAAATTAATAAATATTAGAAATATCCTCTAACGCATGTTGTGATGTGAAGTACGATGCACGACGACGGCCCAGATGGCGCCTCCGGTTGGTGGCGCGCGCCAGACGGCCGAGATGCCCGCCTCTTCGGCTCGTTCGTTTTTTGTTTCCTGTGCCGCTGCCGTTGCACCCCAGCTCACAAGTCTCGCTTAGATTCCGCGCATGCCGCGCTTGCCTCTCCTTCCTCTGTGCCACGTTCCCCGCTTCCCTCCCTCTCCTCTTCTTGTCTTCACGCGTAGCAATATAGTAGCATAGCCCGCACGTCGTCGTCGTCGTCGTCGTCTCCTTCCTCCTCCCTCGGCGCCGGCAACGCCGTATTTTCTGCACCGAGTCCAAGACCGAGCTCACGAGTTGTGAGCCACAAGCCCACAACTTCTCGATCCACCGGGTTTGGGCCACGGGAGAGCAACGCTTTTGCTCGCGATCGCCATGTTCGAGGGGGTGGACGGCGGCGCCGGCGCCGGCGGGCCGGCGGCGCTGTCGAGGGATCCCAAGCCGCGGCTGCGGTGGACGCCCGAACTCCACGGGCGCTTCGTCCACGCCGTCGCCAAGCTCGGTGGCCCGGACAGTGAGTTCCTGCTTAAGTGTTTACAGTTTCCGGCCACGCGCTCGTCAGCACGGGACAGCGCCGGTGATCGTGTAGCAGCTGCAGCTCTTGCGTGGATTTTTCTGCTGCTAGCCTGAACCCGCCATGCTGCCGCATTGTTCAGTACAAGACCACCTGCTCTGAATGACTGCTATTGCTGATTAAGCTCACATCCAGCTGACTTAGCTCCCTTTGATCAGCACACACTGATGCACTGATTTTGTTGTGATTTGTTTTCGATCTGATTGTGCTGCCTGGACCTGGAACAGTAGCAACGCCCAAGTCGGTGCTCAGGTTGATGGGCATGAAAGGACTCACTCTATACCATCTGAAAAGCCACCTTCAGGTTCGGAATCTCATCTACAAGTGGTGTTACCATCGCTTATATTTGTTCACTCTCTTTTGCTCCATTG
Organism: Raddia guianensis; assembly: GCA_036346415.1. Lineage (NCBI taxonomy): Eukaryota > Viridiplantae > Streptophyta > Magnoliopsida > Poales > Poaceae > Raddia > Raddia guianensis. The sequence continues at coordinate 50,448,852 of CM070537.1, forward strand.
TTCAAACACAGTAATACGTGCGCCCATGTGCTTAGAAATACAGACTGGGAAGGAAAACCAAGAAAGACACAGGCCTGGAACTAGCCAGCAGAGGTGGTATCCGTTACCTTGCAATTGTTACTGTCGAACCAAAATGCAAACATAAAGCATTGAGTCAAAATTGCTACTTCTAAACTTCAAACTTGCTTTCTTTCTTTCATCAGGATATACAGCACAAGGCGCTAGTTTTTCGATTGCAGCACTCCCTAGTGTCCCTGCTGGAGGAAACACAGGGTAAACTAGCAATCACCTTCTGTGTCCTGGACATACCTGCAAGTAGCATAACACAATAGGTTCACCAGTCTCTGCTAGTATCTTGGAGTTTCCACTGTGAACCTTCCAACTGATCCTTATCATGAAACTCCTGATCTCACCGCCATGTGTCAGTTTCTCAGTAGGCTTTCTCAAAACATCCAGAAATCAGGTGTTTTTTGTGTTGCGTATATGGGATTGTCGAATTGCTGCCACGTTAAAAGGAAACTGGACAGCGAACAAATCAATATAAAACAAGGAACTGATCTAAAATTAGATACCGCAAGTGCCATTAAGATTTGTAATTCAGTGACTTATTTGTCGACTTTTCCACTATCAACCCCAAAAAACCCAACTCTGCCCTATGTAGAGTTGCCAGAGTACGATTAACCTCTAGATTTGAAATCAGTGTTTATATATCAGGTATTGGTCATAATTTACAAGAACATTCTGTAGTATTAGTAAGAGGAGGAAGGGTTAAGGATTTACCTGGTGTGAGATATCGCATTATTCGAGGAACCCTAGATGTTGTCGCAGTAAAGAATCGTCAACAAGGGCGTTCTAGTGCGTTGTAGATTCTTATCCAAGACTTGTATCATTTGATGATACCATGTGAATCGCTAGAAACATGTGTAGTGTATAACTGTTCAGAACAAATGCTAACTCTCCATTAAATGGTAACAATTCCTTTTTTCAAAAAGGGTACTAATGATTGTTTTCTGTTCTGTGATTTTTACGGGCCTATCTTCTTCACATAACCATTTCTAAAACACTTGTCTTGTGTGAATCAGGAAAATGCCACTAGCAGATGCACTAAGGTATCAAATTCAAGCCCAACAAAAACTGCAAGAGCAACTTGAGGTTAGATAGCTTCTGTGTCATTGCTATTGACACTTTGAATTTTCTAAGTGTTTATTTTTCATACCCCAAAGCGTTCTTCCATGACCACTAAAAGCATTTATGTGTACTATCAGGTGCAGAAGAAGCTACAGCTGAGAATAGAGGCCCAAGGGAGATACTTAAAGGCGATATTAGAGAGAGCTCAGAAAAACATTTCCATTGATGGAAATGGAGCCGCTAACCTGGAAACAACCAGATCGCAGCTCATGGACTTCAACCTAGCTCTTTCTGGCTTCATGGACAATGCAGCGAGAATTTATGAAGAAAATAATGAACAATTTGTGAAAGATATATCTGATGACAACCTTAAAGCTAACAGTTTAAGCTTTCAGCTCAACCATGTACGAAGTCAGGAGATTAAGGATGCCAGGTGCACTCCAAAAACTGAAGATTCACTCCTATTAGAGTTGAATATTAGAGGAGGACATGACCTCTCTTCTAGAGGAATGCCAGGGTGTGAGTTAGATCTGTAAGATCAACCAGCGGAAAAGATAGATTGCTTTCACAATACTGACAGTTTTGAAAAATTAACATTTTGCTATTACATTTTTTTTCCTGTGGCGGACTGGCGGTGCTGAGCATGGATATATTTGGTACCGGCTTACAAACCTAATAAGGCATTTTATCATATGGGAACATTGATCTAAGTCCCTAAGTCCCAAGCATATCTCATTTTTGGATCTGTAATAGTGTAATATTGCACCCATTTACTCTTTTGGCTTAACCAGGACTATATTCATCCTTTCCAACACCCAACAAATCCCTCAACGACCCCTTATACTAGAAATGTCGAAATCCACCAAAATCCTAAATTTGATAATCTTTAACAAAACAGAAAACATAAAAACCAAACTCTATTATTACGCAACTGCAAGGGAAATTTTCCTTTGACAACATAACTTGTACAAGTTATCAATTAATCAACTGGTACAGGGTGTAGAAAACTCACATCCTAGGAAAAACATGCATATAGAAGATTGCACAATAGCAAACTGACCTAGTTGGATTTAGTATTCAGATAAATCATACTTCATTGAAAGCAAATATGCAAAAGGATGCATTATTCACTTCCCCACTTTTTGAGGAGCAAAGTTTCGGCAACTGAGGATACTCAGGAGGATTGAACCTTCACTTTCCCCACTTTGAGAGGATCAAGAAACTAACAACCGTCAAGCAAACCGTAGCCGCAGATCCAACCACAAGTGCAAAAGAATACATCTGGCTTGGAAGGTTAAGTTTCTCCTGAATGCCCTTCAACCCTCTGTCGATCACTGGTGCCAAAGCAGCTGCACCAGCAACTCGGAACGGCCTTGTAACATTGTTACCGGTCCACATTAGGATAACTATCTGGCACGTGAGAAAACAGATGAAATTCAGAACCAGAAAATTTTGCATTGCACAAAAACTGGACAAACAGGCTCCATGTTTGCGATTTTTAACGAGCTATTCATCAGATGAGTAGTGCTCTCAAATTTCGGCATAGAACAATATCAAGGGTACCAAGAAAAAAAACAGTCAATCACACTTCACAGCCGTGGTCAGTAAGCATCTCCATCCAAATTGCTACCAACAAACCTAGAAGCTGCATGCCTGCATTTCGCATTCTTCGGCTCTACGTGTCACACAACCAAACTAAGATATATGAGCCAACGTGCGAATGAATGGTAACTGTAAGTAAGCTTAAATCAATGCCACAGTAAAGTTCATACCCCCAGCAAAGCCTTGAGGTTGGCCGCAGGGTTCTTGCCTGTGCTCTTCTCGTAGCCGAGGAAGGCGAGCACGAAGAATGCCGTGTAGGTGACGGCATCGAACAGCCCGTACGCCAGCACGGCGGCCAGGCCGAGCTTGGTCACCCTGGTCCTCATCTCCGCGCTCTCCGCCTACACACATCCACAATGCCACGGGCACAAGAACGCCATCAAAAGCAATCTAACGAGCAGAGCACTTCATATTCCCCTCCATTCCAAGGCTACGATACCAACTCACCATCCATTTGGCCCAGAACCCTCCACCATTCGGCCGGGGTTCATCCTGCAGATTCGAAGCAATAGTTCTGTGAGAGATCAGCTTAGCATGTCGGATTCAGAGCTTGAAGTGTTCAGGTGCGGTTGAGTTAGCTACTTAGCTACCTGATGGTCCGTGCGTGGGTTTTCCGCCCGCGGCGGCGGCGGCGCCCTGCGGCTGCGGGTAGTGGGGACGGCGGTGAGCGACGGTGGCGTGGTAATGGTGGCGATGCTGGGCTGGGTCGCGCGAGACGATCGTGGTGACCTCGAGGGTGGAGGGTGGGGGGTGGCCGCAGGCACGGAGCACTGCAAGTGCAGGGTGTACATGGTCGCCCGCGGCGCAGCGCCGGAGCCCGGAGCCGCAGAGTAAATGCAGATTGGGGGAAGAAAGAACGCAGCGTTTGCTCTCTCCTACGAGGACTTCCCCGTTTTCTCAAATTTGGTCTTTCAAAAAAAAAAAAACCTCTCGGTATATAAGTGTGTGTAAAAAGATCCGGTCCTCCCTCCTCTCCTCCCCTTTCCCCGAGTTGGCCATCACCCGACGAGGGTGGTCCATAGCCATGCCTCGTGGCCGCATAGACATCAACCGTGTCAACAGTGGCCACATTGTCTTCGAATGAAGTGGCAACGAAGCCAACAACCACGAACACCTGCGATGGCCGCCGCTACCGCCATGCTTTTGTCATGCACCGCCACCGTCAGGAGAGAGAGAGAGAGAGGTGTATGTGGCTTACACTAAGGAAGGTATGGTTGTAAGCTACAACAAAGGTGCTGCTAGCTGATTAACTTTCTACGACGCATCTATACTTAGCAGCAAACCAAACAAAGTGCCTAAGCAACGTGGCGTGACTAAGTTAGTTGTGGCATGCTTATGCCACAAGCTAAATAGGCTCACAATTGAGCGTCTTCATCAAGGCCTTAGAAGCTATTGCTGAAATTTTATATTTTTTATAAGCCAAACAAACTAGTATTTTTGTAGTCATTTTTTTAGGTTTAAGTAGTTTCTCTCTAGGTTTCTAAAATATTTTTTATAATATTATCGGTTATTTTAAGCGGTTAGTTTTTAAAAATTCTAATTTTCAGCTAAATTTTGCCACGCATGACATTGGACTGTTTGGACGATAATAAAAGTAAAAGATGGGAGAAACCATTTTAATTTAAAAATTTATAGTAAAAAGGAAACCAAAACTCATGGAAAAAATTGTTACAAAGAGCGTTTATACTGATGAGAAACCCGTGCGGATGCACAAGCTAGGTTTTGGACAATGACGCGGTCATTGAAATACACATCTGACAAGTAATTGTCATTATAATTTATTTATAAAATTAGTAAAAAACCATATTAGGGAGTGCTTTTCGAGAGAAATCTAAATGTACAATTTTTATGTGTTCGGTTCAAATAGTTCAAAATTTTTTTATAAATAAAATGTTAAAACTTTGACTTAGTATAAGCGTAGAACGTTAAGTTTTCTAAAATAGGGGAGAGCGCATGATTTTTCCTGTACATTTTGACATAGAGGACTGTTGAACGGAACGAAAACATTTCGAAACGAACTTTTTCATGTAATTCAACTCACCCAAATGACAATAATATACAAAGAGTCAACATAGTTTTAAATATGTTCAGAAATTTTATTTTGTAGTTGAACCATTTCCTTTGTTTATGCCCGCACTTCGTCCAAATATAGAAATGTAAAAAATGTATTTTCATATCATGGATATGTTTTTTAGATGGAACTATATTTATTGTTTTAATGTACCTAATCCAAATAGTTTAAAAGATTTTCATAGATGAAGTTTTCTACTCATGCCGAGGATGATGGTTGATCTTAGATTTGAGAAAGATTGCTGAAGACCAATGATGCATCACATGACCACCATCACTCACCACAAGGGGACTTTTTATTAGTAAAGATAAAGGAAAAAAAGATATGTTGCATGGGTTTGCTAAACTTTTTTGTAATATATGTTTTACGTTGTGTTTTGTGTTGTATTTTTTGCATTTTTATGTAGAGTTGTAGATAATTTTTGTATGTCTATATGACAAATAGTTTAAGGTCCTTCTTGATTCACAGCTTGGTCCTTCTTGATTCACAGCTTGGTTTGCTTTTGTTGAGTCAAAATTTGTTTGTTTTAACAGTCATTCTATAATAGATTTTTTATCAAATATCTCAAAGTATTTTATTATACTTTTTCAGTCTTTCCATGCCTCTTTTTAAAATCTCTCAACTTTTGGCTCAACCAAATCGAATCGAACTGAACCGCGAATCAAAGAGAACCTATATATCCGTTGATTGATATTTGCTTTGTATTTTCTATTGTTTTTTTTTTGCATTTTGATGAAAGAAAATGCAAAGCGGGCCTAAATATCTGGATACAAAGCGGGCCAATATTGTCCCTCCTACTTTCTTTCTCGGAAGAAGTCCATTTTACCCTCAACTATCGCAAGAGTTCGTTTTCCCTCAACTTCAAACCGACAAACACACCCTCAACTATCAAAACCGGTACAAAATACCCCCCTCACCCAAAACCATGGTGGTTTTGGATGACATGGCATCCTAATCAACATTTTTTTCTAGAAAATAAATTCAAAAAATTTCTAGAAAATCATAGGAAGCTTAAAAAATTAAAATAAAAATACCAAAAATACAAAATAGGTAGAATCCAAATATTCATTGAAAATACTTTTCTATGTATATACTTATACGTAAAAATAGTTCATAATGTATTCCATTGAATAAATAAATCAAGTATTTAAGAAAACTTATTTTGGCTTGTAGGAAAAATGAGAGAAACTGACAGAAATAGAGGGATGCTAATTTTTCCTTTCAATTTATATTTTCAAATTCTAATTCTAATTTATTTTGACCTTTCAATTGCATTTTTAAAAAAAATCAAATTCAACAGTCAAAATAGCATCTTGATGTTTTTATTAATTTCTACATCATTCTCAAAACTAAAATATTTTTCACCATTTTTATAGAGAACAAACAAAATTTTCTTGAATACTTTTTTAATAAATAAAACACCTTATATACTGAATAATAATTTTTGCAAATAAGTATGCACATAAACTTTATAGTTTTATTGCATATTTGGATTCTATGTATTTTTTCTATTGTTGTGCATATTTTTATTATATTTTTTTTAGCTTCCTATAATTTTCTAGATTTTTTCGAATTTATTTTCTAGAAAAAAAATAATGACTAGATGCCATGTCATCCAAAACCACCATGGTTTTGGGTGAGGGGGTATTTTGTACCGATTTTGATAGTTGAGGGGGGTGTTTTGTCCGGTTTTGAAGTTCAGGGGGGAAAACTAAACATGTGCGATAGTTCAAGAGGGTAAAATGGACTTCTTCCTTCTTTCTCCCTCGTTGACACTTCCCTGCAACTTCTCTCCCCTACCTACACATAGCCGGTGGCAACAACACCACCTCGCTGCTCCACCCCTATCCTCGTGCTGCTCTCACTCACCCTATCTCTCACCGCAAGCATTGATCCGCCTGTCACCGCCACCCAAAAGCCTACGGCTCAAGCACCACCATTGGTGCCTTGCCGTCATCACCAATGGTCCGTTGCCTCTTCTGACATCTCTCTAAGCCCTAGGGCCCTGAACAACCCCAACCCTATTCCTAACCCCAATGGCATGGCGGCAGGAACCAGGAGAGTATGAAGACGACGACAAGTTAAAATCAAGCCAGCACACTGAAATTTCAGGCAATCGAGGATTAGCAAAATCATATGTACATCACCTCTGCATACCAAAATAGAAACAAGGTGCATGAATGTAGTACAAGAAATAGGTTCCTTTCAGGGTAAAAATGGTTCAAAGACCTCCTAGATTCGTGCTACTCACAAGCAGACTCCTTATTTCTCAGTACTTCGTAGTCAATAACGAGTAACGATTACCAAATCGTATGTGCTGAATAGCTATCATTTGCTTTCCGTTTAAAAAGTAACTCATTTGTTTATCCGCGACCGCGATGCAAAAAATCAGCAGAACACGAAGCCACCTCAGTGATAGCCGATCGGCGCAGGGCTCTCCTTCAGCTCCATGCCCTGGTAATGGATGTCCTGCACGCCAAAAGCAAAGACCAGATCACTCACTCATGAGAACCAAAAAAACAACCCAGGCACCCAGCTATATGCATCCATAAGCTAGCATGCAGTGACAGAGTGACTGATCAGGAAACGGGTTGATCTTGGGGGGAATGATTTGAGACTTGCGAGCGTGCGTACCGATGCGAAGTGGTTGACATCGCGGTGGTGAGCCTCGTCGGCGCGCACCACCGTGACGACGTCCTTGAGCGTGGCGTTGGAGGGGAGGCGCCAGTAGTCGATGGCAATGGCTGGGGCAGGGACGTTTTTGATCTTGCCGGCCTCGAGGTCCTTGAGGTACTCGGTGTAGGAGTGAATGGCCTCCTCCTCGAGGTACCCGACGACGCGGTGCGCGAACTTGGGAGAGAGGAGGTAGCCGAGGAAGTAGGCGTTGAAGAAGACGCCCTGGACGGTGATGACGAGGGCGCGCTCGTACCACCTCGGCTGCGCCACCTCCATGAAGGTCATGAGGTGCATGCGCTCGTTCTCGGCCTCCTCCAGCAGCGCGCGGATCCACCCGCCGCTCTGCTCGAAGCGCCGAAGGGAGCGCAGGTGGAGGAGCATGCCGCCCACCATCCCCGGCACCGCCGCCACCGTCTCAAGCATCATTGCGCGGCAGCCGTACCTCCTCTGCATCCAATTTGCAGGGTCAGCTCATACATGAATTGCAGGCCATCACTAGGATACACTAATAAGTACGGTTTTGCTGGGCGGCAGTCGCCTGGGCGGCAGCGAAGCCGCCCAGACGACTTCTCCTCGCCGCGCCTTCTTCTTCCTCCTCGTGCCTGCGCCTGCGCCTTCTTCCTCCTCGCCGCGCCGCCATCTTCCTCCTCGCCGGCGCTCGCCGCCGCCGCTTCGGTTTCGGGTTAGGGAATATGTGGGTTCCCTCGGGGTATAGAGGGAGGTCGGGGCGGCGGACGACCGGCGGTGGGTGGGGCTCATCGGGGGCGACGGCGGAGGTGGCGGTGGCGCCACCGGAGCCGGGGAGGGCGGGGGTGGGCAGCGATGGAGGGACCGCCTCACCCCTCGGGTTAGGGTGGGCGGCGCTCGGCTCGACGGCGGGAGGCTGGGCGGCGAGCGGGCGGCGGGCGCCGCCGCCGGCGGGAGGAGGAGGCGGCGGGGCGGGGTGTGCGAAGAAGAGGCGGGCCGCCGGGAGGCGGGGGGCGGGCGGGCGGGCGGGCGGCGGCGGCGGGCGGAGCGGAGCGGAGGGCGTGGAGTCGTTGCCTGGGTTGCAACGAAGCAACCCAGGCGACCGCCACCGAGACACTCCCTAATAAGTATGTACATGGAAAACACAAATATATCCCCCCTGCTTCATCGAACTCAAACTCTTAAGCTACTGATGTGACTATATTTGCTCGATGACGTCAGTGCCATTGTTTTCTTTTTTCTATTTGCTAAACCAATAAGATTGATTTTTTTTTCTTTTCCACAAAACAAATATAAAGTCGAATCACACAAAATGGATTAGGTAAAATAATCGCCTGGACCGATCCACTTCCAAAGTGCATATGGCGCCTTCCCAGAAACAGGGAGGCCAGAACTAAAAAAGCAGAAAAGAAAAGCACCATAGTGGCATTGCTAATTGCCTCCCTCCCATGGCCATGGGTCATGGGCTCATGGTGATGGCACGCCACACTTGGCAGTTTGGCACACACGCTCAGCGTTTGTATTCTCTTCGGCAACAGGTAAGATCCCAAAGGCCGAAACACACAGAACTAATCACCCGGAAAATTAAGCCAAGGCGACAGCGTCGGCGGCGGCAATGCGTAATCATATGCACATACCTGGAAGAAGATGTCGGTGGGGAAGCGCAGCGACTTGACGGTCCAGAAGGCGATCTTGTCCAGCAGCGTCTTGGGCACGTGGTGCTTCGTAAGATCGATCGTCGTGTCCGACGTGTACGTCTCCCATGGCTGCAGCCAGCGAGTTAGGCCAATCAGACACCGCGCAACAAGTTAGGAACGTTACTACGCTGCGCAGGAGCGCCGATCCGGCGATCCATCGCCGGCCGGGAAAAATCGGAACGAGAAATCCAGATCGAAACAAGCAAGCGCGCGAACGTACCCTGAAGCATGTCCACTTCCACTCGGTGCCGTCCTCCCGCACCAGCTTCTTCGACTGCTCGATCCCCCAGTAGCTGTTGAGGACCACCTCCTTCTTCCCCGCATCCCCCTTGGCCGTCTCCTTCGCCGCCGCCTCCTTCGCCTGCGCGGGCGTGGCCGCCACCTCCTTCGCCTCGGCGGGCGCGGACGTGGACATCAGCCGCACCCACGCCCCGGGGACGCCGTCTCCGCCGGCGAGGAACGGCCTCGTCAGGCGGGCGCCGCCGACGTGTCGGAGGAGGACGGATCCGGCCATCCGGGAGCTCATCGCTGGTGAGATCGCCGGGAGGGACGACGCCTTCGCGAATCAAAATTGGGGGGAGGTTGCGTGATAGCGATCTGCGGCGGGGCGCCCTGTGGTGACGTGGTGGTTGGGGTTTGCAAATGGAGTGGGTCATTTTTGAGGACTAGTTTATAGGAGCGCCAAGTCCGTGGTGGGGCCACGGCGTCAGTGACGGACTGACGGGGGAGCTGGGCTCTCTTCCCGGAGCATCCAGAAACTTGGGAGGGCCTTTCTTCTTCTCCAAGTTGATCACCAGGACATGTTAATGGCTGTGATTTTTTTTCCCTTTTGAGAAACAGCCTGTGACTAATTAAAAAGACTCACATGATTTTTTGCAGGCTAAATACCGTGGCAACATCCTAAAACTTTAAAAAAATTTGACTGTACTTACTTACATAGTTACTTAAAGATTAATTTTAAAATAGTTGCAGAAGAAGAAGAATATCCCGTTTCAACGCCTTTTCACACTAGGGTGGCACATCGGTGCTACGTACGCGTACATAGTAACGTAGAGAAACAAATCTTTCTGGTACAAAGAAAACGAAGCGAAATGCGACATGTATTCCGTGATCGATGGTCTGTCTGGTCTGTGGCTTCTGGCTTGTCTTCTGGACCAAGAAAGACGCCAGCCATGCATCGACGATGGCAGTCAAACGAGGCAACTTCATGCTAATCTGCTATTATTAGATCCTTAATCTAGCCACTAACAACACCAGAACGTGACTAACCGGCGGCGCGCTCAATCGCTCATATGTTAATGTCGGTAGCTAGAAACATCTCGGACCTCGCTTAATTTAATTAGGAGTAATAAAATTACTTTGCTGACGCTGTTCTTGGCACGCGGGCGAGAACAAAGCCAGCGAACGAACAAACACGCCATCGCGCTTGTATTATGGCCTTGTTTTTTTTCAGCGTATTGTACCGTTGCTTATTACTGTAGCAAATTTTGTTATTTTTATATAGTCTATATGTTGTGATATTTTGTACCGATTTTTTTGGTGACTTTTAGTATTCCTTTTAAAGATTCTAAAACTATATTTTAATTATTTTTTATAATCTTTAGACCTCATTTGATAGCTCTCAAATTTGCCATTCAAATTAGTAAAAAAACATAACCTAAAAGTTAATAAAGCCACCGCTACAAAGACACCTTCTATGCAGCATTTTAGGACATAATTGTTGATCGTTTAGTTGCTTCCATAGTCATGACATGGCAAATAGGAAAGTATAAGGCATGCGGTTCTACAATAGCCATGTTGATCGGTCCAGATGCATGTTTGATTCTCCCTTTCTTTGAGCTTGAACGTTATCGTGTTTGATTTTGCCAAGGTCAAAGCATTTTTTTTCCAAATTGGATTTCCCCTGATACATGTGGTTCTATATATGTTTCCAACCATCGAATATGCTCTAAGATTTGTGCTCAACCCCACTCTACTTCACATGCTACTTTTGAAAAAACAATATTTTTTATTCCAATCAGATTCTTCTTTCTCCCTTCTCTATTTCCTCCTCTCTCCTTCGTTAGCCAAGTCGACCACCCACAATCGTGCTGTCGTGGGCCACAATCAGGGAATGTGGTCAGGTCATGGCGTGGCCGAGTGCGCCACTGGTGGTCGTCAACGAACTGACCGATAGTTATCGATCACAGTGGGTGGTCGGCTCTGAACATATCAGAGAAGGGAAAGAGGAGAATGAGGAAGGACCTAATTGTTTGGATAAAAAAAGAGAGCGACTTTCATCCTCCTCTATAAAGTTTTCATTTTAATTTCCACCCTTGGCCTCGCCTTAAATCCGTGTGGAGCATCAACCCTCTGTCTCATTTTTTTTTTTGCAAAAAAAAAGCCTCTAAACTTTTTGAGAAAACAATTAGGTACTTCTTTGTCCTTTCCCCTCCTCCCCTCGCCCCCAACCGACCCGGTCCTCCACGTACGCAGGGGCGGACGCAGCAAAAACTAGTAGGAGGGTCGACGCCGCCGCCCATCGGGCCACTGTCGTCGCCGCCGCCGCCGCCACCACCTCGCCGACCGCTTGCACCGCCGACCGCCTGCCGTCCAGCTCCCTCGCCTTGGCCAGTTACCGTCGGCCCGCCCGCCACTTGCCCGCCGCCGCCAAGAAGGTCAAGACGCCTCACGGCCGCGTCGGCTGGCGACTAGCTCCTAGCGGCAAGGTCTAGATGCTAGGGTTGCGGTGGGGAGCCAGGGAGGCGGCTGGGATTGGGACAGGGGAGGCAGGGGCAGGGAGTGAGAGTGACCGATTGAACCAGTGAGGCTATGAGGGGTGAGGCCGCGGGGGCGTTGGGCCGTCAGCCTGGGCCGCTGGGGGTGGGGAGGCAGCTAGGCCCTCTTCTTTTCTTCTATTTTATACTAAAAATTATAGGGGGGCTAAGGTGGGGCTCCCCTGTCATTCACCGTGTAGGTGGGGCTAGAGCCCCACCTGACCCAGTGGTGGGTCCGTCCCTGCACGTACGGTACACTTACTGGCAACCACCATGGTGGGGGCGGTACGACCACGGCGACGCTCGAAGGGGCAGCGGTGCTGGTCATGATGGGTTTGACTCCAGCGCAGCGAGCGTGACCGATGAGGCGGCTCCTCCAAAAGCCCCAATGGTCGCACCACCCTGTTGTGGTGGTCGTCGACGAGTGTATCGCCGGTGAGGGCCAGCTCGGCCGAGGTGAGAGGATGAGAGAGAGGAGAGAGGAGGAGGAAGAAGGTCCGGATTGCTTTTTTTTGAAGCTGTCAATAACTTGTCGTGTATATGTACAGTCATGAACAACAGTAGTACTAATACAGTAATGCAGGGCTCAATGCCGAAAATGAAGTGACATTGTGACAACCGACAACAACATATATAAAACTAATAATTTACACTCGGATGAATAGGATATATATATACGATGGGAAGCGGGGGCGTCGCAGTGGTGGTGGCTGTAGTGGTGATAAATTATGAGTACTAATAGTGGTGAAATGAGCAGACATCATCTGTTGATTAGTGATACCCAAGCGGCGCAGGCGTCTCCTTCAGCTTCATCCCCTGGAAATGGATGTCCTGCACAATCGATGCATCGAACCAACAAATTAAGGAACCAATAGAAGAGTAGTTGGCTAGCTCAAAGTGTACGTTGAGATTCAGCTATGATTATCTGGAAGTTTCTCTGGGATTTCACTTTGCAGGAGCAGAGGGTCGCGAACGTACCGAGGCGAAGTGGTTGACGTCGCGATGGTGCGCCTCGTCGGCACGCACGACGGCGACGACGTCCCTGAGCCTGGCGTCGGCGGGGAGGCGCCAGTAGTCGATGGCGATGGCGGGGGCGGGGGTGTTGTCGATGAGGCCGGCGTCGAGGTCCTTGAGGTACTCGGTGTAGGAGTGGACGGCCTCCTCCTCGAGGTAGCCGACGAAGCGGTGCGCGAACTTGGGGGAGAGGAGGTAGGCGAGGAAGTAGGCGTTGAAGTAGACGCCCTGGGCGGCGACGACGAGCGCGCGCTCCCACCAGCGCGGGCGCGCCACCTCGAGGAAGGTCATCAGGTGCATGCGCTCGTTCTCGGCCTCCTCCAGCAGCGCGCGGATCCAGCCGCCGCTCTGCTCGAAGCGCCGGAGCGAACGCAGGTGGAGCAGCATGCCGCCCACCATCCCCGGCACCGCCGCCACCGTCTCCAGCAGCAGCGCGTGGCTCCCGTGCCGCCGCTGGAAGAAGAACTGCTTCGGCACCACCAGCGACTTCACCGCCCAGTACGCCGCCTTGTCCATCATCCCCACCGGCTCGTGGTGCTTCCCCACCTCGATCGACGTGTCCGCCTTATACGTGTCCCACGGCTGCACGCACGCACCCACCCAGTTACAAACTCTGCAAGCAACAATGGAGCTAGCTTCGCTGAGTAGTAGGTACTCACCCTGAAGCAGAACCACGGCCACTCCGTGCCGTCCTCCTTCACGAGCTTCCGCGGCTCGATGCCCCAGTAGCTCACCACGGCCTTCTTCTTCTCCTCGGATGGCGCGGCCGCCGACGGCGACGACGGCTTCTCATCCGCTGCGGCCGTGCTGGCCATCCGCGCGGGGAAGATCATCCCCGCCGCGGCCGGCGACATGACGCCTCTCGCGCTAGCCGGCGCGGCCGCGAAGAGGCGGGGGCCCAGGCGGCGCACGAGCTCCGCCCCTGCTCCGGCCATACGAGAGCTCATGACCAAGATCGACCGACCAAGACCAACCAAGAACCAACTCTCCCCAAGTGGCGCGAATGATTTGGAGGAAATGGACCGGCAGATCGACGCTTTTTTGCTGTGTTGTTTGTGAACTTATTGGCACGGCAATACCCTGCATATCATGTGCGGTTTTTATAGTGGAACGTCTCGTGGAGTGGTCGGGCTCGGCCGGCGCGAGCGCGATGCTTCTTGGACGGAGCAGCGCGGCCGGCAGCCGTGGGTTGAGCGACTGCGCGTGACGGGGACGCCTACGCCCCCGCCTCGTCGGCTCGTCGCCTTCCTGGGGAGTTCGCGCGCGGAACAGAAAGAAATGTAGTATCAATCTAGTTTGTTGTTGACTAAGGAAAAGATTCGGTCGCTGCTGCTCTGGCGTCGGATGCAGCCGTAGGATCCTGGCAGGTGGGGCCGCGGGGGCCGGGGAGTGGATCCTGGCCGTCGATGTCGGTATGCGTTAGGCCATGGGATGATCGTGTGCTAGACGCAGTGCTACTGGTCTTCGCCTTTGCAAGTCAACCACAGAGAGCGGCCTTGACTATTCGCCGTGGGCGGGGAGATGAGGATTGAGGACGAAAGAGCCCAATTCCCATGCATCACGAATTCACAATCACGTGCACAAAAGTGTTCTGCACTCCATCCCAATGATAACCGACAAGTAGCCATGTCAAGAAAGGAAAAGGTGCTCAGAAGTTGGGAAATTTCCTTTTTTTGATATTTATAAGCATTTTCAATGGGTATTAAATTACAACGTCTTAGAATCCTACTATTGTAGAGATTAAAATATAAAAATTAGATACAAAAGAGTTTTTAGCCACTTTTCCTATAAGTACTAGGTGTATAATGACCAAGGGCATAGAAAAAAAACAGCTTTAGGGCAAAGGATTTTGGTAGAGTATTGGAAATTTAATGTGAGATACAATTTTCCCGTGTTATATGTAATAGAGCAATTGGAGGTACGTCTTATGATGACACTATTTTTTTAATAAAAAGGCTCTATCACCGTAGAATTGAGGTTGTGGATAGTGAAAATAGAATTGAAAGTAAAATATGATAAAGAGAGAGGGATTGCAAAATAGGGCTAGGGTTATAGATGCAATAAAATATGGCCAGGTAAGGTAGAGAGGTTGGAAGGATCTTAAGGGTCAAGAAGGGGGTTGAATTGGTGAAGAAAAAAATTGATTTTTTTTACATTTTTCGAGGCTAAAACTAGATAAAAAAATTTCCAGTCCTAAACACAAGCAACGAGCATGCAAAGCAAGAAGGTAAGGTTAATCATGCGAAAATGTCATAAAGTAAAAATGGGCAAGGGACAAGGGACTTTTCTTAGATTCGGAAAAAGTTTTTCCTTTCTTGCTTCTCGTTGGAGCACTCTTTACAAAGAGTAGTATGTCTCAATTCACTCAGGGTAAACCTTCACCACTTCGATAGGTGAACTTCAACTTTCCCATCATTGTAAGATCATCAAACTCCATCTCCAAAAGTAAGAGGGCCTAACACTCAATCTCCCTGAGCTCTCCTCTCTCTAACCTATACCCTAGTTTAGGTGGCTCTCACTCATGTGGACACAAGGGTAGCTCTCTAAGTGAAGTGACCTAGTTTTCGATGTCTCTCACTCATTCAGGATAATTAGTTGTTGGGGTTCAGCCATGTTATTGGTTAACCGACTCCGTGCCATTGCCGTCTTGGAGTCCTCCCATGGTCTTGTGAACCCTGACGGCGAGCCGGCGACCGGATTGGTGAGCTTGCCGCCCCTTCCCCTCCCCTCTCTCTCTCTCTCTCTCTCTCTCTCTCTCTCTCTCTCTCTCCCCCCCCCCTCCCCTCCCTCCTCAGATTAGAGCGGTGGCTAGATTTATGGTGGCCCTCTCAATGGCGGTGGCCAGATCTTACTTCTGAGGTCGAATTGATGGTAACGACGACGACGCGGGACCCTCGGCAGTTGTGGCGTGTCCACTCGTCGCAGCGGCGATGCGGTTCCCGTCGAGGAGGCAACGACGTGGCTCTCCTTCACAGGACATGATGGCGGTGGCTGTAGCGCGGTCGCATGATTCCCCTCTGTCTCTCTCGAGCTCAGGGCGGACGGGGCCCCAACGTGCCGCCCATCTAGGCGTCTCCGTCCCCCGCTATCTAGTTTTGTTCCATTGGAGCTTGAACCGTGCCGCTTATCTGATCAAGGGTTGTTGTTTATTTTATTCTTGTCCGTCAGGGCTTAGTCCGCATTGGAGCGAAGCTCTCAAGGTCAAGGGTTCAAATCAATGGCAACATCCTCGTTAGGGCTCGATGCAACAACGGTGAGTCACAAAGTCATTCCCTCTCCCTCCCCCTCCCCCTCCACTAGAGTATATACAATGGTCCATATCAGCTGTATATAAACTTGGCTGCATCTGATTTATGTTAGACAAGAATGAGAGAAAGTAGAGATAGGAGGAGCCATCTTCTATGACCATGCTTCATAGAAACCAAGGTGGAGCGATATATAAAAACGACCACGCTGTATAGGAGCTTCCCTAAAGGGCTACAAATAGAAAGCGAGTGTGCCCCACCAAATCTTTCCCATTTTCATTACTACAGCTGAAGATTTCTGTTAGACCTTTTCGCCACAACGCACCACAATGCACCTTTTGTTTTCACTCCAGCACGCCCTCCTTCCCTACCGCTGCGCCATCTATCGTGCCCCTCACCATCACACACTCATAACAAGTAACCACTGAGGTGTACTACTACCATAGGAGGCACGTCGGTGGGTGAAGCGAAGGTTGCACTACTACCACAGGAGGCGCGTCGGTGTGCAGCGATGCGTACTGTGACGGTAGCACAAAGTGAAGCAACGTGGCTGCGGTAGGAGCTGTCATGTGTAGTTCAGGTGATTGCGTTGCAAGGATGGCAACGTATAAAGCGGTCGTAGTAGGAGAACGTCTTGTGATATATAAGTATTTATCACTACACATTTGTTGGGTTGTATATCAAAAGTATTTAACTAAGCAGTAATATAAAGTGTGTATAAACACAATATATTGTGGGCTGTAAAAGTAGAAAGTGTGTAGAAACACATCATGTATTGTGGGCTATAACAGTAGAAAGTATGTGTGAATATAAAATGTATGGTATGCTGCAGGAGTAAGGTTTTTATTCCCAACAGTAGATTTATACATTGCTATGTTTTAATATAATATTTTAAACTACATTGTATAATATATTAAATGATTTTTTTGCAGAGTTACTAATGGGATGGGAGGTTCATGTCGTGAAGGAGCCGAGTAACATGTTCTAGCCTACTTAGCCACTAATATAGCTGATATCTATAGAAAACTAGATTCTATATAGTCTCTACCATATAGAAAATATGAGATTATTTTAGACTTATCTAACATTCACCCCTAATTCTTATACTCTCCTTATTCCTTGATTTTGACCACACCAATCTCAGTGCAGATGATACAATTCTTTTTTTGGAGCATGACCTGGGAAAAGCTCGCAACATGAAGCTTCTACTTTATGCTTTTGAGCAAATTTCAGGGCTAAAAATTAATTTCCATAAAAGTGAATTGCTCTGCTTTGGTGAAGCCCAAGAGTATTTGCAACAATATATGGGTATTTTTGGTTGCAAGAAGGGGGACCTTCCTCTGAGGTATTTAGGCATTCCTATTCATTATAGGAAGCTGAGAAACACTGATTGGAAGAAGGTGGAGGAGCGCTTTGAGAAGAAACTCAGTGGCTGGAAAGGCAAGAACCTATCAATTGGAGGTAGACTAACACTAATCAATTCTGTGTTAAGCAGCCTTCCGATGTACATGATGTCCTTTTTTCACATCCCAAGAGGGGTTCTGAAAAAACTTGATTACTTTCGTTCTCGTTTTTATTGGCAAGGAGACGAGAACAAGAAAAAATATCGCCTTGCCAAATGGTCTATTATTTGTCAACCCAAGGACCAAGGGGGTTTGGGAATCCATGATCTAAATCTTAAAAATGTCGCGCTCTTGAGTAAATGGCTCTTTAAGTTACTCACCACCAAGGGGACTTGGCAGCAAATCCTCAAAAATAAATATCTTGCAACTAAACCCTTAGTACAAGTGGAGTGGATGCCAGGAGACTCACATTTTTTGTCGGGCCTGATGAAGGTAAAGCAAGACTTTCTTCGCTTTGGAACCTTCGAAATTAGGAATGGATCACAAGTGAGGTTCTGGGAAGATACTTGGCTAGGTGGTTCAGCTCTAAAAGACCAGTACCTCGGGCTGTATAGCATTGAGAGAAGGAAATTTGCAACTATCGCAGAAGTGCTAACCACTTCCGATCCAAACCTTTCTTGGCGACGCTCTCTGATTGGCCCAAAACTAATAGCTTGGAATGATCTTCGCATGCGGTTGACGAACATAGTGCTCACACATGATAAGGATGTTTTTCGCTGGAACCTGCACCAAAATGGACAGTTCTCGGTGAAATCCCATTATCAGGCTTTAATTAGAAGTGTTGTTCCTAATTTAAATAAAAAGTTATGGAAATTAAAGGCCCCACTAAAACTCAAGATTTTTCTGTGGTATCTTTGTAGAGGAGTTATTCTGACCAAAGACAACCTAGCCAAACGGAATTGGAAAGGGAGTAAAGCCTGCTGCTTTTGTCTCGAGGATGAGACAATTAGGCACTTATTCTTCGATTGTCGTTTTGCTCGCATGGTCTGGAGCTTAATTCACATGTCTTTGGGAATCTCTAAACCGTCTAGCGTTTCTAACATGTTTGAAAACTGGCTAACGGGTTTTGATAAGGATTATAGAAGCCTAGCCCTACTAGGAGCAGCAACCACTTGTTGGTCTCTCCGGTTGAGTAGGAATGATTTAGTCTTTCAAAAGAAACTTAATTTATCTTCCCTGCAGGTTATTTTTACTACTACCCACTGGTTGCGGTCTTAGGTTGTGCTACAGAAGCAGGAACTGCAATCTTCAGTTATGGAGGCTACGCATCGCTTGGTGAAGGTGGCCAAGGCCTTCTTTTCCCATGCTTATGGGTGGCGTTCTAGTCGAAGGATTGAGTATCACTAAGAGTGTGTTTGTCCTTTTTGGCTGTGTGCATCTTGTATGCAGAGACCGGGAGTTATTTTTAAGACTTTGTATCAACTCGATGTTTGGTTCTTGAAAGTAATTTTATCTTCCATTTAAAAAAAAACTCCTGAAATGCAACTCGCCATAATGCCTTTGTCAAAATGTCAGCGAGCTGTTCAGTAGTACTAATATAGGTGATCTTGGCCTTCCCTTGTTCCACGCAGTCACGGATAAAATGATACCTTGTCATGGAAAACCGGATTTTTGCTCAATACAATCGCCGCCTTGTTGTCCATCTTGAGCTCAAGGGACTCGGCTTCCTTATTCTGAATTTCTCCTAGCAGACGCGCCAGCCACACTCCCTGACAGGCAGCGGAAGTGGCTGCGATATACTCTGCTTCGCAAGATGAGAGTGCCACTACCCTCTACTTTAAAGATTGCTGCCAGCTGATCGGACTTGAACCAAGGAAGAAGATTGCACCACTAGTGCTTTTCCGTGTGTTCACGTCGCCTGCCATGTCACTATCTAAATATCCAACAAGACAAGGTTCTACTCCGCCCTTTTCATACTTGATACCATAGGCGATCGTCCCAACGAGGTAGCGTAGAACCCGATTCACAGCCGTTATGTGTTCCGTCGTCGGTGATTCTATGAATCTGCTGAGATATCCGACAGAGTACGAGATGTCTGGACGGGTGTGGACAACCTGTCAGTGTATGTAATTTCCCTCTACCACCTTACAACAAAGGATCTGCTTCGCATTTAAAGAGGATAGAAGAGAAAGAACGAAGGTTTTTTACATGTATAGTTCATTCGCTTTTATATATTACTCCGTACCTCCTATAGTCCTATTATCCAATGAACAATAGAATACCAATTCAAAGAATGAACACTACAATACAAATTGAACTTAGGATCACGTGACGATTAATCAATTTAAGAACCACGCGCCTCTGGTATTCAACGTCTGTAAGTTTAGCCTAAACTTCTGAACAATTAATCCCACTCAAACTATCATTACTATGAATAGGACACAAGTTACAGTATACAACAGATAGGCAGCTTCATATGAATTGTGAGAACTATCCAAGGCAATCTATACTATGGAATACTTGTTGCGCATTATATCAGTATTCCAGGCTGCACGCCATAGCAAAACGAGGCAAATCATCATACCAGGGGAATTTGATTCAAACAAAAATATTACTTTCCTCGAGGAAAAGAATTGGCTGACATGATATACATTGCCGCAAACATCTACAGTTTACAAGAACCTCTCCATGAGTTCACAGTCCAACAAAAGCTCTTTCAATCCAATCATTTTGCTGTACTGTAAAGTAATCCAGCCAACAACTGATACATATGCTACAAGAAGACAAGCTCGCTTAAACCGACAAGCAAACACTCTGATGCTATGCTTGCTTACAGCCCACCTGGCGGAGGCAAGGAACACTCCTCGGAAGCTTCTCACTAAGAGAGTAAGTAACATAGAACTCATCGTGCCAGTCACAACCCCCACAGCTACATATCCAGCCGTTCGTCCAGAACTGAAATCCTCTGACATGTAGGACTTTGAAAACCTATGATATTTCGATGTGGAATTAAATGTAATATGCAAATATTGAAGATAAATTGCTGTTAGAAGAAGTGAAGAACAAAAAAAAAAAAAACAATTCTAACCCATGTAGAATTGCAAGTAATTTTGGTAGGCTAAGTTTCTAGTGTTTTGCGCATAAAATAGTGTGGTGATGCAACAGTGCGATTTGTACAGGTATACTCAGTTTCGCTAATCTGATAGGCTTAGGCCAGTAAAAATTCCCGAGCAAAAAAACAACAATAAGCTAGCAGCGGAATAAGCACTTCTGGATATCTATGCCTGACGGAGTAAATGTTGATTAACATAATAATGCAGAAGATCGTGGTGCCCATGTAGCATGTAGGAATTTGGGAGGAGCAAATATACTCACAGTACAAATATCCTTTTGAGCATCTCACTTGTTGAAGGTTCCTCAGCAGTGCAATTGAATAGCTTGTCTGAATAAATATCAGCCTTGCTACTACCTAGGGTGTACCTGCAACTGTATGATTCATTGACCTACAAAAAAGGTGGTAATGAAACGGCAGTGTGAAAAAGGGCCTAATACTTGAAAACTAAACATCGAATGAGCAAAAAGCACAAACATAACTAATGTTTCACACGAGCACTGGAGAAAATATTTAGCTACTTCTGATGTGTTAACCAGAAAACAGATGTTCCATAGTACGATACCTTGAACTTCAAAGTAGTAGACCATAGAACAATACCTTGAACATCAAAGTAGTTGACCATGCAGTACCAAAATCTGGCCGGCAATTGTGAGGAAGAGCCTCTTTCGGGGCCTCTGCCACCGCATACGATATTTGACCAGAAAAATATTCTGTGTATTCAACCTGCAGAAAATATAATTAATCCACAACAAATGAAAACCAACTAATTAGCAAAAAACATATATACGAAGCCATTATGATCATTGATATCATAGTGAGTGGATAGATGAAGTGCAGGTAGTAAGCTGGTTATGCAAGACTACGGGTCGATGTGCAACTGTAAAGTTATTTCTCTCTTTGCAGGTCTTTTATGCAAAAACAAAACACATTGTATAGTCTAAATCTGAAGGCACTGAGTGTGAGAATGGCCCTGTAAGCTAATCAAAACACACTTAAAACTTTCTAGTAATGCAAATAAGAAAGTAAAAATGTACAATTATAGTAAAAAATCTCACCTGGAAAATGGAAGCCCAGTAGTAGTCATCATGGCATCGAAATCTTCTCTTAATCGATGGGTAAAACACATGCTTAGCTTTGTAGTTCAATAATCCGAGCTCACAAACTTTTGATGACCTAAGATCCACACCTACAATGTACGAAGAACATCATCAAGCTAAATTCATTCATGGCTTGCCACAACATTTGACCCATAACAGAAAACAAAAGGGTACAACAATCACATTCTATGCTTACAAACCCCAGTGTACTAAAATCAATAGCCATCAAACCTACTATTTTGGTATGAATATTGGTCTATGAACATCCTATTATCAAACGATTCATTTTGTAACACAGCAAGCCAGCAGCATGCCAGCATGGCTTGCTAAAAAACAGCATGACATCAACTCTTAAATTTGCGGCCCGAATGGTGAAATGTGCAGCATAAAACATGGTAGAGCTTAAATTCGCATTTAATTAACCATTCATAACACCAAAATTAGCTAATTTTGCTTCTTTATCTCAATACCGTGCAGAAATTACCGGGCTCTAAAGAGAGCAGGGATGAGAGTGAACAGGGAAGGGGCGAACGGGATAGTAACCGACCGGTCGAGAGGATGCGGCAAGTTGAGGGCACGGAGACGGATGTTGTGGAGGAGAAGCCGCCAAGGGCGAGGCCAGCGAGGCCAACGAGGAAGGAGAAGAGGAATGACGCCGCGATGGGGAGGGCCACCACGAGGGCGCCGCGGACCGCGGTGCCGGGCCGCCACCGGCTCTGCCCCGTCGGCTCTGCAGCTTCGCCCGCGGCGGCCCGTGGTGGCGCGGGTTCTGCCCCCGAGGGATCCATCACATGGATGGGCGATCCATCATTCGGAGCCTGGCAAGCGGCGGTCACCGGACGCCGGCGACGAGGGGAGTAGGGGGACTACGGGACTGCGGGTGAAATTGGGGACGACGGATAGCTGAAGTTGGGCTCGGCGGCCGTTGTTTTCTCGGCCTACGGCCGTTGCCTTTGCAACTTGCAAGGCAAATTGGGCCGTATCTGCAGGTTTAGCAAAAAAAATGTTTGTTCCCCCTTTTTTAATACATATTTACTGTAAGATTGATTTATTTGAAGATTTGTATTGTAACCATGTCATAGAAAAATTCATAAAATTACATACAAATTATTATAAAGCATGAAAAGTTCACCCCAACCCTACATTCTCCTTCCTAACTCATTCTCCCACCTCGTGCAATGTGACGCGTTGTTTGCTTCAACCCTATTTTATCTCCTCTACCATGCACTTTTTTTGCATGGTGTGAAGCACCATCTGCTTCCACCTCCCACACTCGATGATGTTGGGAGCCCATGCCCTAAGGAAGAACTAGACATGAGATTCCATATCAATATGTCACATTATGTCATGGCACATGTAACCATCAACATTGAGCTGCCACTTGGAGAAGGTCAAAGTGGAGGAGTCCACTTTGGTTCCATTGCCACCGCGCATGAGCGTTTCCCTACTTCCTTTGCTCCTATTGTCTCTCCTTTCTTGTTGCCTTCATCATGGCCAGGGATTGATAATTGCCATGCATTGGCATGCCCGCCGAGATTCGGTAGGAAAGCTCAAGTTTCTCAATCCACCCACATCTTGCACAATCCATATGAGCGGAGATAGTGGCTAAACTTGAGGAGATATGAGAGAATAGGAGGGAGAAGGAGTGGGGCTCTACTGAGAAGGCTGATCTGGCAACTAGTAATGGTGTTGGAAGGAAGAAGAGAGGAGGATAAAAGGCTTGCCGGAGGAGAGGAGAAAGGAGGAACACTATAGTCATTGAAAATTTTATAATTTTCTCAATTTAGCATTGACATTATTACAATATCTATTTTTAATGGAAATTCTTTAATAAGGCTAGCATCATATCTAAATAATTTATTTTGTAAAAAAGGAGAATGTGTGAGAAAATAGTAAAGGTGTTTTAAATTAAAGTAAACCTATATAACATTTCAATTTAAATAAAGTTAACATTTGTATATATATCTATCACAATCCTGAACACATTTGGAATGGATAAATTCAATGAGTTCTAAACACATCTAGGAATAATCACATGAAGCTAGCTAGAAGGGAAGAAGCAAGAGTTGGGGTGTAATACAAGGTGAAAATGGCAATGTGTTAGCACCAGTGTTCACCTAGTCGCTAGTCGGTAGTCAGTCGGTTACCTAGTGACTAGCGACTAGGCCGACTAGTCGGAGACTCCAATATGGCCAGTAAGAAATATTAATATAAATAAGCATAAACATAAATACAGAAAATAATAATACAAGTCACACACTGACACACATAAGACATCGCTGGAGGGTGGCGTCGTCGCTGGAGGGTGGAAGAGGGAGGCGGCGGCGCTTGAGGGAGACGGAGGGAGGCGTGGCGAGGGAGCACGGCCACCGGCTGCTGCCTAACCCTAGTTTGGTCTACAGTATATAAGTGTATTAGACTATTAGTGTTCTAGTAATTAGTGTGTGATTGTGTACGCACCTTTTCATTATTCTAGTCGGCCCGACTAAATGACTAGTTGCCGACTTGGACTGACCGACTAGCACCGACTAGTCTGATTTTGACCGACTTTGACCGACTAGGCGGTCTGACTGACTAATCCACTGACTAGGCCCTAATCAGTGCGGATTGCCACCGACTAGCGACTAGTCGCAGACTAGTCGTGCTAGTCGGCCGACTAAGCGAACACTGGTTAGCACAGAAAAGGATTAACTAAATATTCAATGGCATACAAATTAAGTTTGTTTCCTGAAAAACGTCACAAAACCCATACCTAAGAAGGAATACCATATTTAAGGTCCAATCTTTGGCATGTAAATTTATGCTTTTAATTACAGGAGGATTGACTATTGATGGGTTGACTTTTTTAAAAACAATCTAATCGATTGCATGATACATCTGTTCTTGGACCTCTCCTTTCATGTTGTTTCTTTCTCCTCTTTGGGTCTCCAATGATCTAGTCTAGTCGATTGCACTTATTGTCCTCTGTCGATCCCGTTGTTGAGCGCCAACCACCACCCAAACCTTAACATTGCTGACTGAAGAGAAGTAACAAGGTGGCGGCTAAAACCAAGCAACTAGAAGGAGGCAAGATGGTGGCAGTGAGCTGGTGAGTATAAATGGATTGAAAGTTGGATAAACAGTGGTTGCCTGATGGATAACCCTAAAAAAAACCATTCCAAATTTCCAATGTGCATCTCATCGATTTTACCTTTACTTGCCGACGTGCCGTCTTGCACAGAGACTTATCCACAAATACCAACATTCACACAAACAAATCAACCAGGGCTTGCTATTTGCTAACCAAAACCCAAGAAGAAATATGCGAACCTCGAGGAAATCATACCAATGAATGAACTGAATTGTGCATTACAAAAAAAAAAAAGAAGCTAAACCAACCAAAGATAAGTGAGCGCATTCCACTTCTTTATATTTGTTTACACAGAGATCGGGAGCTCTACACATCTAGATTCTCAACAACACAGAAGCTGCATGTTTACCCAAGCACCACCATGGCACCATCACCCTTCCGGCCCGGCTAGCCCTCATCCACACTCTAGCTCTCACCATGTGTCAGAAAGAACTAATCTATCTCCAATGCCGTCAGCTTACCCTGTCAGCTACACGCGTGCAAATCAATTGCATCAACGCCTCCTCTGATCTCCCCCTTGCTACAGATACTGCGCTTGTATTCGCTCTCTGTTCTGCTCCCACCACACCTTCGCCCTGTCCTCGCCAAACCTCTCCCGGCTGCAAGAACACACGAGATCAAATTAAGATTTAGGACCAGGGCAGGATACATGCATGTACATGATGATTGATGGATGCATTCAGAAATACAGATCAAAAAGCCTATGTATGGTGAATGCATGCCTGAACCGGATGCGGCGGAGCTCGCGGGAGCCGTCGCCGAGCTCACGGATGGTGAGGCAGACGCCCGGCTCGTCCTGCTCGATCCACTCCGTCGCCTCCATGTCGCTAGCGTTGCTGACGGCCTCGTCGCGGGAGGAGGTGGTGGCGCGCGACGGGTCGAAGGGCGGCGCGACGCCGGCGCCGGCGGAGTTGAGCATGTTGAAGTGGTGCGCCCAGACGTGGTCGGACGGATCGGGCACGGCTGCGGACGGGTAGTACGCCACCCTGGTCGAAGGCGGCGCCGCCGCGTAGGCCGCCGCCGCCGATGACGACCCTGCAGTCAGTGCCTTGCACGACGCGCTCCGCTCGATCGGCTCCTTGCTCGACGACACCGCCGGCGGCGGCATCATGACGGGGCTCCCTCGCGTCGAGCCACCCCGGGAGTAGGACGAATCTCTCTGCATGCACTCGACGATAAGTTCATGGAGATCAATCAAGAAGCTTGTGAACTACGATGAGCTAGCTAGTTCAAAGCTGGAGAGCAAGGTGTACTGACCAGCACGGAATCATCGACGGAGGACGTCGGAGTGGAGACTCCCTGCTGCCGGCCGCTGAACGTCTGCACGTTGTAGAGCTCCACGATGCGGTCGTAGTTCTCTCCCCACCACCGCTGCGCCTCCCACTTGTTGAACATCTCCCGGCTACGTACGTACATGCATGCACGCACACAAGATCAAGAACAACATCAAGCACACGTGCGAATTAATTAGCTCCATCCATGCAAAAAAGACTGCATGATCACAATTAAGCTACGGATAATCAATTAACACAGCTGTGATCGAAATGTGTTGCAAAACCTGAAGCGGATGCGCTTGAGGTCGTTGCCGCCACCGGGGAGCGTGGCAAAGGTGATCTGGACGCCGGGCTCCACCTGCGCCGTCCACTCCCTCGGCAAGGCGCCTTCGCCGACGGCGACGGCCTCGTGGACGGTCTCCTCCTGTATCCAGCTGGCGGCTCGGGTGCTCCCGCTTGCCGCCGCCGCGGCCGTTCTTGCGTACGTGTAGGCGTCGCTGGCGGGCCTGCTCGTCGGCTTGAAGGCGTCGTCGTCGATGAAGCCCGGGTAGGGGCGGCGGTAGCTCCTGCTCCTGTACGACGGACTCCCGGGCGCGCCCCCCTTGTATTGCTTGTGGGAGCCGGAGAACTTGAGCACCATGTCCTTGAGCTGAAGGCAGCACATTGCATGGTAGGATCGAGCCCAGTTAGCCGCCACTCACAAGTCACACCTCACAATTGTAAATGCACGTACATCAGCTCTGACGCGAACTAGCACAAATAGCCAGCTAACTACTACGCACCATATAAATCTAAAAAAAAACATTAGTAACATGTAGCTGGGAGTGTTTAATCTGGCACCAAAAGCAATCGACTCTAATCTTGACGGAGTTAACCACACTTAAGTGACTTAACTACGAGTATACGTCTTCATCGATCCCAAGCTAGGAATCCGGGAGGCTGGGACATGATCAAAAAGGATGTCTAGCATAACACAAGCACGTTTAAAACAAAGAGGATAGCCAGCCAGTACTGACACATAAGTTAAACAGAGGCTAGATCAGATACGCTCCATAAACACATAGGAGTATATCATACACATACAGGACCACGTACTCTAGCTAGCCAGCCAGTGACACAGAGTGTAAACCCTATCTTTAACCCCTTTTGTCTGACGCAAGGAACCATGCTTGCATGCATGCACGCCGCTGCCATAGTGCCATGCATGCCCTACGAATCGCGTGCTCCAAATCCAAAGGCAAGCGCTGTCAGCGTATGATCCCCACTGCACTCATGCTCTGCGCTGCGGCTGCATGCATGCATTATGCGTTGCGTGCGCACTTGGACACGGAGGCAAAAAAGAAAAAAGAAAAAAGAAAAGGCGAGCAGATACTTGGGTCGCCGCGGCACGGCAAGCAACGGAACGAGACGGGCCGCGTGGCCTGCCGGGCCGTCAGGGCCTGGGCCCGAAGTTATGGCGTGGCAGGCCGAGGACCACCACGCGCCGTGGCTCGCGGCCCGCGGCCCGCGCTTTATTCGCAAGCAAATCCCAGGCTTAAAAAGACAAGCACACAGCAGCACAAGTGCAGAACCAAGGCATGCCTTTCCATGAGAAAGGAGAGACCAGGCAGGGGCAGGGAGGGTCCAGCTGCAGCCTGCAGGCCAGGGACAAACAACTCATGTACACACATGTAAGCACAAGCAGGCAGTGCCACAGTGGCAGTGTGGCAGTGGCGCATTGTAGCTGAAGCTAGCTATGCCCTTTTTTTCTTTAGGGCAAAGGGAATGAACGGGATGAGATAATGAGATCATGAGATTGAGCGGTGGTGAGTGGGGACTGGGGACTGCGGGAAAAGGGGCGCGCGGAATGTGCATGGGAACAAGATCATCAAATCACATCGGCAACGGCAAAGCGGGGGAACTCCAAAGCTGGGGCCGGGATGTGGAGAGGGGGTCGATCCAAGCAAAGAAAAGCAGTGCCTCCTCCCACCACGTCTATAGCCATCATCCCCCCTTGACCAACTTTGTCGAGGAATGTCGCGAGAATGCAAGCGTCCGTACGTAAGCTGCCTCCTATCTGCTGAGTGTTGAAAGAAAGCAATTGGATCACTGGCTGCCGTTCACATCGTGCTTTTGGATCGGGCATGGTTCACCAGCACTTCTAGCGCAGCAGACGTCGTGTCACTGTTGTAAAGTTTTACGAAATGGTTTTTTTAGAGAAAGACTGCTCCGGGCGATCAGTGTTAATAAGCTAGGGGAACATATTCAATTTGTTCACTTATTTCTAATAGCTAAATATAGATCATCCTTAATTTGTAGTAGTTTACATGGGTCCGTATGACAAAGGGAGCAACATATATATCATATATGATACTATTCACAAAGCAATAAGAGCTTGTAACTAATCAGGGATAAATTAAAAACAATGTATAGGGGAAACGGCACCGTAACCCTAATTTTGCTGGTTTTGCAAAAAGTTTTTTTTTTCTAAGGGTCACTAAATGCCACTGACATATATATGACCCTAGAAGCAAATTAAACTATACAATATTAGAGTTTGCGTTGAATATATGCATGATTTTAGTTAATTAGACCAAATTTAAATAGGTTAGATAGAATAGAGTTTTAGTCGGATTCTGAATCTTGAATCCTATAAAAAAACGCATTGCCGACGTTGTAATCCATAACGATAATATCAGCTACATAGACGCTCAAGAATTGTTGTACGACATGTGATCATGACGTAGAAGCTTGGTATGCAGCGGTGTTGGAGAGGAACGCTAATAATCATTCAATTTAGATGTAGGCTCGTGTCGAACTACACTACCCAACATCGTGCCACTAGTGTTGTTCCGAAATTGCAAGTTAAATCCTAACATACAATTCACACAGTTATACATGTCCTTATTTTGGCATTAGAAAAATAAAAGGCAATACCTAAAACATTATCATTTTCATATAGATCAAACGTACGTTGTAACACATCACAGTCATTTCTTTGAGGGTTCGAGTGACGAGGGGGGTTTCGCAAAAAAACATAAAATATTTTTTAGTTTTCCCCGGCCTCTTTCAAGGGCCATAAATTTTAATCTATAAGTTAACCAAACGTTTGATCCCAATCAAAGAAGGCCCATGTTTAGTAGCAACATTAGGTACTCTGTTTTCCTAAAACCCATGCGACTGGGCCTCACCGTGCGCTCGCCGATGAGTGGATCCAATGGGCACACGTGTGGACAATCTTCTAGGTTGGAGGCGCTCCCTCGCGTACTCCATCCATCAAGAGAGGAGAGCAGCTAGCTAGGCTCTCAATTGATTGCGTTAGCGTTTTGCGTGGGACGGCGGAACTACTCCTACGACTCTGCACTGCAAGGGCCAAAAAAATGGCAGCGGGAGCTGCAGGACATAACCACATATTGACATGGCAGCAGGCGCATAAACAGCCAGGGAATGGCGACGTTTCCTTTGTCCCTTCCGATCTCGCGGCCTCACCTCACACCCTCTCAACCACCCCTTGGCGTCTTGCCGGCTGCGGCTAGCTAGCTCCTCCTCCTCCGCGCGTGCGCGGGGCCCGATCGAAGCCTACGTACGTACCCAGCTGGAGGTCAGGCAAAATTTAATTCGGTTGCCGCACGGCGCATGCGCCCCCGTGGCCTTGCTTGGGCAATTCCTAGGCGCTCCTACTCGTACTGTGCAGTAATAAGGGTAGCGCGTGTCAGAGGACGCTGATCGCTCTCCTCCCTCCTCCGATGTGCATTCCGTTTCCTCTCCAGTCTCCACTAGCTATAGTCTCCCCTCCATGCCGTAACTGCATCTCTCTGACAGAGCCACGCACACAACAGAGCTAGTACTAGCAAGTGTTCAGAGGAGTTAAGCTGCTCGATCCAGGAGTAGTAGGCTAGTAGCAGCTTGTAGAGAGAGAGAGAGAGAGAGAGAGAGAGAGAGAGAGTAGAGGAGAGATGTTATACCTGTGAGGTAAGCGACTTCACGGCATCTTTGCTGTGTGGCGTGGCTGAGCCACGGGAACCGTCCTCTCCGCCTTCCTTGGAGGAACACGCGATGCATGCCAGCATCTTCGATCTTCTTCTCTGATTCGGGTTAACCGCTCCTCAATAATCTCAATGCGCCGCCGGCCGGCCTGTATAGGTCGTATTACAACGTGCATTAGCGTATATCTCGGGATATATCCATGCATGCATGCAGTACGTACAAACAAAACCACAGTAAAAACGACATGCGCGCAAAGAAAATCGGACAGTTAGCGATGTGCAGTATATTGCATGGTTAATCAATGCGGCCGGGATTTTCGTGCATGCACGCACAGTGCACACACAAATATACACACGTACGCAAGGCTAGCGAGACAAGTCGACACACGCAAGCAGTGTACTGTGTACTGCTCACAACCCCCTACAAGTGTATATATCGAACTGTAGAAGCACAGTGGTTTCCTAATCCATTGTCCAAGTATTAACATGCTTGACTCTAACATTCGAACAGTGATACACAACTCATGCATGGCATCGCTGCATGGTCGATCACACTCACACATGAGCACGAGCACGGCAACATTACTGCTCAGTGGCTCACTGCCCGCCCAGTCACAAGCTAGGTAGCTACTATGCAAGCACAGCAGCGAGCAGCGAGCCGTGCACGCACAGACGCTCGCTCGCTACATAGACCAGAGCACACACACGCACGTACGGGCACGGCTGCATCCGGCGGAGACCACGCGGCCGCACGTGCGCACGCGTCGAAGATGCATGGGCTCTCCATGTCAGACGGAAGCGAGGCCGACTTAACTTGCCCCGTTCATGCATGCGGTCGACACAACCACGCAAGTCAAGCTAGGGACTAGAGCTCTCACCGGCGCCTGAACGGGGGCAGACACACAGTGAAAAACTATACGGTAGGCAGGCAAGACTCAAGAGGCAAACAGCCCATGCCAATGGCAGCATGTGCCAGCTAGCAGACCAGGCTGGGAGAGTATTAACACTTGCACAATGGAGACACTATCCGGACAAAGCAGATGATGGATGGGTAGGCCGGGACGGTGACGCAGCGAAATTTTTTTTTTTCTGTTGTTGTCTATGCCGAACACGCCAGGGCCAGGGTGACCACGCATGTGTACATGCATGCGTGGATGCACACGAAATATATCATAAGAAAACAAATCGAAACGGAAGGAAGAAAGCAGGCAGATGATGCATGCAATACATAAACAGAGACGGCGTACATGGGTAACATGGCGGCCAGAGAAGCTTCTGATGGTCTCTCTCTCTACGCACATGTAATTACTGCTCCATCTACTGCTGCTCGGGCTCGTTTGTTTTTGTACACACGCTCGCAGGCAGAGAGTGAGGGGAGTGGCGACGAGCGCGCGCGCGCACAGCGCACTGCCCCACGCGAGACAGGGCCGCATGGGGAAGACTCCAAGCGACACCGGCCGCAGCGGCTCTCCGCACGAGACGCTGGTGCCACAGATGGATCCGCTACAGTCTATGGGACCTGGGCCCCGCCGACCCCCGAGATCAACGTATTGCCTGGACTTTCTTTACTCTTTTTCCACTCCCCACTTCTGGCGCTGGGCCCGGCTAAAGAGACCGGCTATCGAGCGTCTCTGCAGGGTGGAGCCTGCTACGGCATCAGCACGTCGCTGATAACCTTTCGCTATTAAGCACGTCGTAAATGTCGCGTGATGGTGATTAGTAGTGTGGTTAAGAAGCTGCATTAATGGCGATAGCTAGAGCCGGGAGAGAGAGATGGCCAGAGTGACCGCCGTGGAGATAGATATAGATGCTTACAGGGAACTGACGGCGGCCACCGGCGAGTCTGGGTTTACCCGCCGTGTAAACAGTGCGCCCCGGCCACGCCCACACTAGTACACTACCGGCCTCTATCTCCTGAGCTCGAAATGATCTGCAGAAAAATCCGGCGTAAATAGAGATAGATATTGTGACATAGGGTTTGACCGGGGACAAACAGTACGACAAGCGAAACGCATGCGAGAGAACAAGAAAAAAAGAAAAGAAAAAGGAGGAGTAAAAGCGTAACGAAAAAAAAAAAGGAGAAGACGAAGCATCCAGGAAGTAAGCGACAAGATGCGCCGTGCGTCAGCGTGGCGGTTACCTCCCACGGGCCTCTCGCCGGACGGCAGTTGTTGGCTGCTGCTCGTACTTGTAGCCGCTCTCGCGCAGTCGGGCCGCGCCGCCGGCCGGATTCGGGGGGTCCAATTGAGCCTCCTTCCCGCCGCGTTCCTGTCGGGAACACCAGGTCGGAGAAACGGCCAAGAACGGCAGAAGAAACAGATGCCGCCGGCGAGCTTGGGGCGCGCAGCCGGCGAGGCGTAAACGACGAGACAAAACTGCACTGCAAAATGCAAATGCGATGCAGACGCGGGGAAGGAGGGGCCGAGGAGACTCGGACTGAGAGTGAAAGAGAGAGAGAGAGAGCAAATGGAACGGGCCGTGCGTCGCTCTCGAGTCTCGACTCCTCGGCTCCTTGCTTCGCCGATACAGCCACGGCCGCGCTAGCAAGCGAAAGCCGCGGCCGAGCCGTCTCCGCCGATATATAGGCCCTGGCTCGTCGCGGGCCCCGCGAGATCGCGGCCGTCCGATCCGGGGCGTGCGGCCACGTCCCAGCGGCGCGGGGCCCACCGGCACAGATACGGCCCGGCGGGGCCCGCCCGCGGCCTCACCTGGGCCTATTGGTACTGTACACGAAGCGGGGCAGAGCGCTCGGCTAGACGGCTCCACCGGCCCTGGAGACGACGTACGCACTCGGCGTGACCACCGTACGTGGGGGCCCGGCCCGGCGAGAGTTGACGCGGCCGTGGCCCGTGGCGGAGTCACCGTCGTCGCGGCCGCCGAGGTGACCTCGGCGAGGACGATTTGATTCCGGCGCCGCTACGTGGCTACGTGCCTAGTGCGTACGTAGCTGCGCTGCGTACGCGCAGCCATGCAGGCGTGGAGGAAACGGATGGATCATGGGTTGCTCAAGGGGAACAACTTTGGTTGCCGGATGTGGTAATCACGTAGCTGCCTTCTGCTGCTATCGGCGTAGAGGGTGCCGCCTAGCCTTCAAGGCAAAGGGCAGCGAGGTGAAACGGATGATTGCGATTACAACACCGTCGCGTGAGATCTTGTCCTGGTGAGTGGTGACACCGAGGCGGTGGCATGCGATGGGACCACGACAAATTTTGGTGTTTGAGCTCTGTCTGCTATCGCTGGGCGGGGGCGAGCAATCGATCGAGGGATCGAGGGGGGCCTGCACGCGTGCGGTTGCCGTGTGGCGCGTACTTAAGGCAAGTCCAATCTACACTAACATAGAAAGGATAAGGAACATCAAAAAAAGGATAAGCGGAACATTAAGAGGGTACAAATGATCGAAGAATTAGTCACAAGCAATTGTAACCCATCTCACAATAGTGGAGGCTTAGATGTGATAACGTTGATTTGCACGCTATCACCTCTATCATGCAAATGACTGTGAAGCACTTCCCTTGCACTTATCTAGGTCTGTCCTTGAAGCCAACTCGGCTAACCAGAAATGACTATCAGCCTCTGTTTGACAAGATTAGTAAAAGATTGGCAGGATGGAAGGGGTGACTGCTATCAAAGGCGGGTAGACTCGTCCTTATAAATTCAGTCCTGACCTCCGTTGCGGTCTACCACCTCACAGTCTTCCCTTTGAGCAAATGGGCTGCAAAGAAGATTGACAAATTGCGCCAGGATTTCCTATGGAAAGGGGGGTCTGACCCAAGTCGTGGTCCGGTTTTGGTGAACTGGAAAAGGGTTTGCCGACCCAAGAGACTCGGCGGACTAGGAGTTAAAGATCTTCTTCGCTTCGGAAGAGCCCTTCGACAAAGGTGGCATTGGTGGCGCTGGGAATGCCCGACCAAGCCTTGGGTACCCTATACTGTTCTCAAGAACAATACAGATGATGATCTTTTCAACGCCAGTGTGTCTTTCGAGCTAGGTGATGGCTGGCGTATCAACTTTTGGAAGGATGCTTGGGTTCAAGGCCGCTCTCCTAAGGACCTGGCACCTGCCTGCTTTGCCCTCTCGACTAGGCAATCGCTCACTTTCCGGCAAGCTCTCTCGGATAGTCAGTGGGTGGCAGATATTGGCAACCTCTCCAGTGACGCGGAGTTCCAGGAGTTCACGTTACTATGGACAAAGTGCCAACAAGTAGTCCTCCAAGATGGCTCTGAGAACAAAGTAGTCTGGAGGTGGACAGTGCATGGTCATTACAGTGCGCAAACAGCTTACCTCATCCAGTTCCAGGGTTCAACCCAAGACGGATTTTACAATGATGTTTGGAAGGCATCGGCAGAGCCTAAATGCATGTTTTTCATATGGGTGGCTTTACAAAGGAAAATCCTCACTGCGGATACCTTATATAGAAGAGGGTGGCCGAACTATCACATTTGCCCATTGTGCGGTATTTACGAAGAAACGGTGGATCACCTTCTTGCCTACTGTAGCTTCACCAGATCAGTGTGGCACC
This sequence comes from Raddia guianensis, assembly GCA_036346415.1. Classification (NCBI taxonomy): domain Eukaryota; kingdom Viridiplantae; phylum Streptophyta; class Magnoliopsida; order Poales; family Poaceae; genus Raddia; species Raddia guianensis. The sequence goes on from CM070537.1 coordinate 50,483,451, forward strand.
GTATTTTCAGCGAGATCCCCAGAACTCACCTTCAGGTTTCGGAGCCTGGCCAACCTTTTGATGATTGGTGGGTGCACTTGCGAAATAAGATTCAACCCAATGTGAGACGAAATTTCGATGGCATCGTCATCTACACGAGTTGGAACATCTGGAAGGAAAGAAATAGAAGGATATTCCAGGATGCTTACTCATCCTTCCAGGAAGTGGTTCACTTAATTAAAACAGATCTCCTCAATCGTGTGTTAGCTTTTGGGGATAATGACCATGGCTAAGGGTTCCCGGTCCTCTTGCTGAGAGAGGTGCAGCGCGTCGGAGCTGCTCATGGTGGTTTTGCTTTCTCTCAGTGTCTCAATTGGACGGATCACGATATGGTCGCGACCTGGCTGCGGCGGCAGAGTCGTGCTAGTGTCTGTTTGAGCAGCGGCTGCTCTGCTCGCAGACAATGTTGCACTGGCGATCTTGCTTGTGTTTTCCTCTAGTTCAGTCCTGCTTCGGTGCTGCTTCCGGCTCAGCGCTAGGCAGACTGTTAGGCCTGATTCTTAGTTCTTGTTTGTAATTGCCCGGGCGCCTTCTGTTTCGTCTAGGACAAGTTTTAAGTGTGTTAGTCTGTTATTTTTTTGCTCCCTCAATAAAGCTTAGGCAGTGCTCCTGCCAATTCATTCAAAAAAAAAATAGTGGAGGCTTCAATAGATATTGGTCGAGATAAATGGATAGGTCGCAAGTATTGGACATGCAATCTAGGTCATGCTCCATGCATGCTCAAGTATCATAAGGACGACCAAGGAAAAATCGATACCTAGCTATATTAGCATGTGGAAACAATGCTAGCTTGACTCAAGGGATTTTCAATTGATACTTGAGATATAGCAAGGGGAAAAAATAGGATGAAGTAAGAGTTCAATTTAGAAAAGGTGACATAAGTATAAAAAGATATAAAAGGTTACAACGCCAGAAAGTCATGCAGAAAAGATAGCGAGAGAAATATTTGGTGTAGGATCGCCGTCTTATGAGAATTTTTTTTACTCTATTCTTTTGTTAAAAGTTGTTATTCTAAATTCGTTTCAAGCTAGTCCTAAAATGGTAAGGATCGGTAAATGTTTTGCTCCGACATGCTATAAATAGAGAGTTGATTATTTTAGAGTAAATTGCACTTTTGCCCCCGGAAGTTGGACGAAAATCTCACTTGGCCCCTTAAACTTTGTTTTGTCTCACTTGGCCTCTTGAAGTTTCCACACGGGCTAATTTTTCCGTAGCCGGAGCCAACTTCTAGGGGTTGTGTTGCAACAGGATCCAACTTCTAGGGGCTTTGTGGCACCCAAAAACAACTTCCAGGGGTCAAGTGAGACAAAACAAAGTTTAGGGGACCAAGTGAGATTTTCGTCCAACTTCCGGGGGCAAAAGTGCAATTTACTCATTATTTTAAAATGACTTATACGGACTATAGAAATTTAGGATGTTACTATAGTATAAATGTGTACTCCTTCCATCCCAAAATATAAGTCGTATTTTGACTTCGAGAAAGTCTTTTAAGATTGATTTTGACCGTTAAATTTCTCTATTACATATTATGAATTTTTATAAAGAGGATATTGTATCAAAGCACTTTGAAATATGAACATATTGGTACAACTTTTGTATACTAACGATGCATATAATCTGATTAATTTATAGTCAAAGTTTCATAAGTTTGATTTTTTTAAGTAGAACTACACCTTATATTTTGGGATGGAGGGAGTACTATATTAAATATCACATTGTCTAGATGTATTATCTATATTCCTAACCCTAGTTCTCTAAATCTCATATGCCAACTCGTTGTATAGCATTTACATTTTGGAGCGACAAATCATAAATTATTCCGATAAGAATACCGAATCTAGATAAACAGCTAACTAAAATAGTTTGAGTACTCCAGGTCTGGGAAATATCTCGCGCGACTCAGCGGCTCCAGGCAAAAAAAAGGCGACGAAGAGGAGCTAGCTCCCTACTCAGATCCGGCGGGCTCCCTCGCCGGCGCTGGCCTCCGGGTCGCCGCCGGTGTTGGGGGAACGTGGATCTGGGCAGGGAGATGCTTTAGAAGTAGTATTAGTAGTAGTTAGGGGTAGGTTTGAGGAGTATTTTGGTTTGGTCTGGTCGTTGGTAGCCGGTGTTGCTGGGATGCCCGGAGCTCGTCGGTCTTCCGTGGCGGCGGCGAGGGTTGTCCTGGCTACAGCGTCTTTGGTCTTGGCCGAGGTATGTACGGTTTTGTGTGTTATCGGTAGCCTTGGGGCTTTCAAATAAAGTGCTTCCGAAGAGACGGCCGGCTATGAGGTCCTATTGCCCGGGTGGTTTCGTCTACAGACCCTGCGTCGTCGCGTTCCCTTCTTTGTTGCTGCAGGAAGTTGGAGCGAGATGGCGTGATGGGAACAAAGCTTCTCTTTGTGGAGGCTTTGCTTTTGGAGAATTAGGTGAATTGGGAAGGTTGGTTTGGGAGACTCCGGCGTTCATGCCTCTACTGATGATGACGGTGAATGACAGTGGTGGTTCTTTGGGCCTTGCTTCCGGTTTCATGCCCGCGACGGTCGATTGTTCTTTGACGATTATTGTTGGTTTTGACCTCCAAAACCGTCGAATCTGGTGCTGGTCGGTTAAGCTAGGTCGGGTGCTACGTTGTCGTTCGTTGGTGGTCGTCTTGGTGGCCGGCGTAAGGAGAAGGAAAAGCTTCTCTACTTGTTATATGAATAGTCCCTTGAGTGAGTTTGTTATAATTTTCTTTATCTGTAAGGGTCATCTTGTAAGGCTGAAGCTTTGGAATTGAATGGTATGTTTGCCTTGTTCTCAAAAAAAAAAAAAATAGTTTGAGTGTCTTCTAGAAAATTCTTTTTTAGCATAAATAGAGCCGCCATAAAGGGCTTGTTCGTGTGCTGAGCAAGCACTAGTACTGGCACCGCATACTTTGCGCAGCCGACTAGTCCAATCCGTGCGAAGCGTCGCCATATCTGATCGAAACAGTTGGATTCCTGCTTATGCATGAGCCTATACGCCAGTACTACTGCTAGTGCTATCTACTTTGCAGTGCAGCCCCGTGCCAACATATGGCGATCCTTCTGATCATATTTTTAAAAACTTGTTTCAGCTGTCGGTTCACTAGTACCTCACATGGCCAATATTAAGATTCTTCTCTCGTGTACGGCGACTCAGGCCCCTGCAATCATACGTTGCAACCAAAGGATACTGTGCAGATAAAATTGCACGGTGGCCAAGCACACCGGCCGGTGCTTGACCGTCGACCAGACTGGAGGAAAGAAAGCCATAAAAATACTCCAAAAATTGGTACTTCAGCTCTCTTCTTGCAACTTGCAAGTTCCATCCAACGATCAAAGCTCAAAGTTCAAACGGCAGCCAAAAAACGGTGGCTCTGCCCGATACATATTGGATGTTTGATTTAAATCCAACTCGATCCACATAGTTTCTTGAGAAAGCACGGGGAAAAGCTAGCATACTCGCTAACGCTAGGACAGAACAAAAGCTAAAGAGGAAAGTGGTCAGTAATGTGGTTGAATGATCATAGCCTCTTGAAGCTTGAGATTGCCACCGCAAAAAAGAGCTTGCGATTACTATGGGATGAAACAACAGCAGCTGTCCACGCCCAGGGACCGCTCAAATCTCGATACGGAACTGAAACATTAGTAGGATACGATCAATACTCTACAACATCATTTTGTCGTAGCAACGAGTAAACAAACAGAAGAGCATGAGAGCACGTTGCTAGATTCTGAGCGACTGATATGGGTCACGATCAATAATTAAAACTGTTTTGTCAGGCATGTTCGGTTGTAGATTACGGTATCAAAAAGTTAGGGTTATTACTCTCAACGAAGTTTTTGTAAAGCTCAAAAAATAATACAAATGGTTTTGGGAGCTTGGAGAGAGAACCAATAAAATTTTTTTAAAAAAAATGTTACAAAATGATATACTATTTAGTTTATAAAAAAAATTACTTGTAGTTTAAATTTTAGTTTAAGCAAAAAAAAAACACAAGACCTTAGCCTTGAAACCTCCGAAAATTGACAAAGAGTTAACCATTCAATTCGGTCGGTTTATTGAAATTTTCATTAGAACCAGGTAAAACCATCTATTGGGTGATGCCTTTTTTTTTTTTTTTTGGAAGGTTGTGATTTTCAATCCATGGTCAGAATTCACAAGTCCCCAGCACGGAAATGCTAGTATATAGTAGAGTATTTTTTTCTGATCCCAATGAGCGCATGCAATCCGCATCACATCTCCCAGTTTCAGCCAGGCGAAGCGAAAGCAGATTCCCGCGCCGTCAGATCACCGATCAGCGCCGATCATCCAGCTTACTCGCCGCGCCCGCGCACACAGCGGCAGTGGCCGGCCTCTCTCGCTTTCCCGGCCGCCGCGAGCGAGGATTCGGGCGCCCCGCATTTTGATGCCATGGCCTCGTCCGCCCGCGCCGCGCACACTTGCATGGCCACATCCCCAATGGGCGCGGTCAAAGTGGCAAAATCAGGCGGTGCGTACGGGCCGGGCAGCCTTAAGCCCGGACGCCTCGTCGAGCGGGGCACGTCGGCCGGGTTCCACTTCCACGGCGAACAGCGGATTCAAGAAACAACTTGATGGGTTGTCGAGATTATTTTAACACTAAATTACTACTACCTCGGTCATAAAAAGAAGTAGCCGGTGATTTTTGAACACATCTTTTGAAGTCGCATTTAACCATTCGTCTTATTCAAAAATTTAATTAAATATATAAAAATATAAATATACATAAAACACATTTAATAATAAATCAAATCATAACAAAATAAATAATATTTATATAACCTTTTTGAATAAAACAAATGGTTAAAGGCGTGTTCAAAAATCAACGGCGATTTCTTTTTGTGATCGGAGAGAGTATGTTTGAAATTAAAATTGTATGTTTATATGTATACATACTAATAGCGTAGCAATAAACAGAAAATATTTGTCGGGAAGACATCGGGGTCAAGTGCTAACAGATCCGCCCCGCTGATGCCTGCGTAGGCGACTACGGGAGCGCTGAATCCCTCGATGCAGTGATCCATCGACCTGCGCTACCTGCTGCCTACCCAGCTGCGTCTGTGTGCATGCGGTCGCAACTTTTGATGCGCAGGGCGAGGCGGGCTAGCTTGGGTAGCTAGACTGGTTACTCGGTAGTAGCCCCCTGTACCGAGCTTTGTCTGATCCCCCCTCTCTTCTTTTTAGCTATGTATTAAAATCATGCACAATGATCTAGTATTTCATCTTCTAGTATGTTTGTCACATTGAACGTATAATAACGTGGAGAGTGAGTATCTGCATAAATTTATGTTCTCTCTTATATTTTAGTCAACTCTATCTATGCAGAAAAGGAGAATTTTTAGTATAAAAATATGTAACTATGTATGCCATTATAGGGAGTATACGCTATCTTTAGTCTATAGCCGATATATATTGCATTATATGTAGACATTAATTTTTCTATCACTATAATACAAGCACTACTCGATCGGTGTGGCAACAAGCTGATCCGCTGCGTAAGGCTAGCTAGCACCACCTACTAGTGGCACTAGTGACACGTACTATAAATCTTCACGGTACAGATGATGGCCTTCCTCTCTGTTTTCGCGCTCGATGCGCGGCCAAAGAGAGAGGAGCCGGGAAAATGACCACACGATGCGTGTTCGTGTAGCGGACAGATCGAGGTTTTTTTTTTTTTTCTCCCGACGACAAAGCAAGCGATACTGAGAGAGGGAGGAAATCTTTGAGGAAAGGAGGCAAAGGCACGGGCATGCCGCATGCATATGGCCAGTGCTTCCTGCTTAGCGCAACGCACCGAGTCACCGAGACACCGAGCCCGGTGGGGGCTGGCCGGAGCGGCGGGGGGAATGGATGGATGGATGGATGGATAGATATCCGTTCAAGACTCGTGTGGGCGCGCGCGCGCCGGCGAAGTGGAGGCTCACGTTGCGGTGCAGCCTTCGGGGAAAGGCCACTCGAGCCCGGCCGCGCCGCGTCGCGTCTCCCTCGATCACTCCCGGGCTCCTCCCACGGATACGATCAGGACGACGCGCCGCGGACGCAAACAAAAGTGGCCGTGTCCGGTCGAGCCCCGCGCGCGCGGGCACGGCCCACCCGAGGCGGGAACACCCTGATGACACGCACGGGGGCAGCGATAATATGCCGACGTCTCGTCGCTTCGGTCCTCGCGTCTCACGCATGCTGCTGCTCTGCTCGGGCTCGCACGTACCGATCGACCGACGGCGCGGCGCGGCGCGGCGCGTGTATATCCCACTCGAGATCAATCGATCGATCGATCGATCGAGCTAAGCCAGCTCGCATGCATGCATGCATGCATGCATTCACCCTGCTGTGATGCTGGCCTGCTGCTGCTGGTGGTTGGATGGATCATGGATGCATCGCTGCAAGCCTGCAGGTGCTGCCAGGGGTAGTGCACGCAGCCTTTTCTGCTTTCTAGCCCCTGTTAATGAACAGGCGGCTCTGGAGCGAAGCAGGCACCTGATGGCTGACGCGGTCGGTCGCTTGATCGACGACGACTGATCGGTGATCAGGCCGGTCGGCCGGCCGGGCTCCTTTTTCGGGGGGTGTTTCGCAGTGCGCCCCGGCCCTCTGGCTCGGACGTCAAATCGGTCGCGCCATTTTGAGGCGCTCGCTGCTCGACGCTGCCTCATCGGCGATGATACGCTACACGCAGCATTGACCGTGCACGGCCGGCCCCATCGGCCATCGCCCAAAGTTGGCGCGCACCTGTGTCGCTCTCGCTTTTGCGTCGCTTAGCCGAGCGCTCTTTGGTTGCTCTCTGTGTGCGCGCGCGCTGCCATCAAAGCGGGGCACGTACGGTGCGCGCGCGCGTGCTCACAAAAGGGGGAAGGCTCTCACCAGTGGCGGCATGCATGCATGCAGCTGAGCCGGCTGCCCCGCGTACTCGCGACCTGCTCGATCGAAGCCATTGACGTACGTGCGTGCGGCTTCTTTTCGCCAAAATGTGGCGCACGCACGTACAGCGTAGGACAGGGAGGTGCGGCCTTTGTCTTTGACGCACTCGCGACTCGGGATGCTGGGCGTGCGGCGTGTTGGCCCTTCCCCGGCACAGGCAGCGGAGGCAAAAGCAGCGTTGCCGAGCTACACTGGCACGGGCTTTGGGGACAATTGGGGTCGTGTGCTCTTTGTGATTGGTGTCCTGAGCCAGTTCTAGTCAAACTGCTTACCAGCAAAACAGTAATTTAGTCGACACGTACGTTTCTAAAAGACAACACTTTGATTTCTCAGTTCTAAAATCTCTTAGATGATAAGTCCAATCAATTGATCTGGCTTTTTTAACCGCTTCTAAAAACTCATATTTCAGATTTCATCAAGTCAGCAATCCAACTTAGCCTTTAAAACCATGGTTCTCGGAGAGGGCACAAAACGGGCGTAGCGATAGAAAGAGGGCTAATTCGACTCCAGTCTGATCAGAAGAGTTTCTTTTCCCCACCATAAACTGAGTTGATCTATAGAATTAGGATGGGTTAATAGGATCAGCAATTGTCAGATATCACAACCTTTGTTGTCTGGACATAGCTTTGGGTCTATATTGTTGCCATGTGGTTCTGGATTGACAAATCAAATTATAAAATCTCAAGTGATCCAAAACCCCAGATTAACACTATTGGAGGATGACGTTGACATAAGAAAAGATGAGGAAAAGTCTGGTACTGATGTAACGCTCACACAGGTGAATCTGAATTGTTCTGATCATGGTGGATTGGAGAATTCAGAATGTATAAGTGTGGAGGTTTGTGTGGGTACAGGCCTGGTCGGGAATCAATCTAGCCCTGGTAAAAGGAAATTCTTTCATGATGAAACTCATAAAATAGGGGAAGCGTTGAATCCTATTAGGAGGAGTGCAAGACTAAGAGGTAGGGCAACTCCTATAATAGAGAAGGCAGCCAAACTTTCATTTAAGAAGAATTTAGAAGGTACTTCATCTCTTAACTCCAATAATTCTTTCTCCGTTTTAGATTCTGATACTTTGGTTACAATTGCCCAATCAGTAGGAGTAGAGTGTCCTGTAGGTGTTTCTAGTAATTTTGATTTCTTGCAAGACATTGAGGTAGCTAGATTAGAACTATACAAAAAGAATAGGAACACTGATTCTGCTCAAAACAATAATAATCCACATATTCATGAGGGTCCTGTTCAAGCACCTAGTCTATTAGAATGGTATCCATCATCTGAGACCTCAGGGGAGGAATCTGATGAAAGTTTTTCCAAAGTGATATCAAGAAGTAATAGAAAGAGCAGTAAACATAAACTCTCCAGAGGGAGGGGAAGGAGAAACAAAGCTTATGACAATAGAACTGGACAGGGTGCTGTTCATTCTAGAAAGGGTAAAGAGAATAATAATATATTCCCATTTTTATCATGAGCTGGATGTTTTGGAACTGTAGAGGGATTAACAAGAAAGGTGTTTGCACGTATATCAGGGAGCTGATATATGGTCATAAGCTAGAATTTATAGGCTTGGTGGAAACTAAAAAAAGTAAGTATGACGATAGTTTTTTTAGAATGATAGATAGTGGTAACCAATTTAATTGGCGATGGATAGATGCTCATGGGAGATCTGGGGGGATCCTCTGTGGGACAAAAATTGATGTTTTTGATGTGTTAAATGTTCAAAAAGGGGAGTTTATGTTAGGCATATTATTATGGGATATTACAAAGAAGCAAAAACTGTTGGTAGTATCTGTTTATGGGGCTCCGCAAATGGATAGGAAAAAACAGTTTATAAATGAGCTTGCTCAATTCTGTTCTGCTGATGCTATGCCTATGGTATTTGGAGGGGACTTTAACTTGATTAGAGGTGATTTGGACAAAAATAAAGGGAAGGTAGATTGGGGCAGTGCTAAGAATTTCAATGATTTTATTAATACTTTTGAGCTAAGGGAGCTTGAGCTTATTGGGGGAGAATACACTTGGTCTAATAATCATAAATTCCCGACCCTGGTTCGTTTGGATAGGGTTTTTGTTAATAGAAATTGGGAAGTTCTTTACCCCTTGTCTAGGATTGTCAAAGTACCCCGTTTGTTCTCTGATCATAATCCTATTTTGTTGCAACCAAGCAAAAAAAGTGGAAATGCTAGGGAGGGATTTAGATATAATTTAGATTGGAGCAATAAGGAAGATTTCCATGAAAACGTTGAAAAAATTTGGATACAGCCAGTGGTGGCCCCTTCCAATTTGGATGTTTTTCTGATCAAACTAAAAAAGAATTAAAAAATTCTTAAAGGGCTGGGGGGCCAATTGTTTTGGACAGGATAGAAAATTCAAAAATGATACATTGCATCAACTGGGTGATCTAGAGTTGAAAGAGGAAAAGGAGGGCCTTAATAGTAATGAAATCATCATGAAAATTAGACTAATGCAAAATCTTCAGAAATTTCACGAGCAGGAGGAGCTTTATTGGTATACTAGGGCGCATGAAAAATGGCTACTTCAAGGGGATGCCAACACAGAGTATTTTCATAGAATTGCTAATGGGCGTAAAAGGAAGAATACTATTTTGTCACTACAATATGATGGTGAGGTGGCTCAAAGTGAGGACGAGATAGTTAGGTTAGCCACAACCTTCTATAAAACCTTGTTTTCTAAAACTGAAGGGAGGGCCCCAATCAGTTTTAGAAATATCTGGGATACTAGTGAGAAAGTGAGTGCTCAGGAAAATGTGGAGCTGATCAAACCTTTTTATGAGGAGGAAATTAAATGTGCTGTTTTTGAGATGGGACATAATAAAGCCCCTGGTCCGGATGGGTTTCCTATGGAATTCTATCAGAGTTGTTGGCATATCATACATGAGGATTTTGTTAGAGTCTTCCAGGATTTTTTTGAGGGTGAGATGCGAATAGATAGGATTAATTATGGCTAAATAATTCTTTTACCAAAAAAAGTGGGAGCTGTTATGGTACAACATTTTAGACCAATTTGTCTTCTTAACTGCTGTTATAAGATCTTCACTAAGGTTCTTACCAACAGATTGGAAAATGTGTTAAATAGAATCATATCTAGCTCACAGAATGCTTTCCTAAAAAATAGATACATTATGGATAGTGTGTTGTCATTACACGAAGCAATGCATTCTGTCGGGGATTAGATCACGGACCATTGCTATGGCCCACTCCCTGACTGCCCAATCGAACAGCCTACCAGGGCCCAGCTCCCTGGAAGGTTCTATCAGGCCCATGTGCATCCTGCCGAACAGCTTCCTGACTGGCACGGTGCGTAACGGCCTAGGATTCGTGTTTGAGTCTGACTCGAACAAAGTTCTGCACGGCTACGAGAAGACCCAGACGTTGGTTTCCCGGATTGGATTAGGAGTCGTGATCCCCAAGACTAGGAGTATGTCTTATCTACCTCGGGATATATTTGGCATGTACTGAGTTCGTTACGATCTCGTAGTTAGCCCGGCCCGATATTCCCTCGGTAGGTCGGTTTGCTCAGCACTATATAAACAGGGCCCCTATGGCGTTTAGGGGATCCCGGGCATTGAGTTTTACATCTTAGCTTCTAACTTAGACCCTTAGCAGATAGATTTTCGCATACTACTCGCCGAGACCTGCCGATCTCGCCGAGTTCACCTTGTAATTCTCTTTGATATAAAGAAAGGCTGGACGTAGGGCTATTATCTCTCCCGAGAGGCCCGAACTAGGATAAAACCCCGCCTCCTGCTCGTTCTTTGTTCGTGGTTGTTCGCGTGTCTCCTATCTCCTTTTGAAGAACCTTGGTTGACTTGGGTCGATATCCCAACCGTCGACAGCTGGCGCCGTCCGTGGGGACACGTAGATCGAGCATGTCGAACTCCGTCGGCGATACAGAGATACTTCCTGAGGGCTACGACTCGGCGACAGATGTCTCATCCTCGCCGATTCAGACGATCTGTTCGGTCTCGAACACTTTCCGCATCCGAGGCGATGTCTCCGCTTATATGGCAGAGATAGCCTCAGATCGCACTCCCGTCATCGACGACGACTACGGAACTGATGATCTTTAGGACGGTTTAGATTTATCGGATTCCAAGGCTATGTCGGTAGATTCTACCTGTGGAGACACAGCGATGACACCGCCTAGCGATTTTCGCATGGCCCCCGCAGATTAACATGGCCGATGTAGGAACCTCGAGGATCCCGCACGGCCGTGGCGGCCGGGCGAGGTCGGGCAGATTAACTCGCTTCGGCATCAAGACGAGGTCTGCTACTGCGCCGCGAAAGCAAGACGCCATTCGCCGCAACCTCGACGATTCCATCAACCAGATCGTGGCACGGTTCGCGATCGGTGCAAGCGACCACGTCGCGACCCACCTCGCGTGCCCTCGCCAAGTCTCCCGCGAAGCTTCTCCGTCCGGATTGGTTCCCCGCTAAACCGGACTCGGCCGGCAAAACGCGGATGCCTCGGGGTCCCAGAACCCTAGAGCGTAGTCGGAACGACTCGCGCCATGGCTTCGTGATTAGATCTACCAACCAGCCGACCTCGCCAAGATGGGCGATGTCTGTTGTTCTAACCTAGAACGATTGGTCGAGGGCCTAAAGTCTCTAGGAGAAGTCAACAATTCCTTCAGGCAGCGCAGCCAAACTGCCCGGAATGGTTCGGACAGCTCGATCGATCGCGTGACCTTCATCACCGCCGGCGGATCATCGCCCATGAGCAAGCTACCCGTGGTCGCCGTCGCCGCCGAGTCCTCGTAGTCATCGCGACCACAGGGCAAGCGCGATGATCACGGACGGTCCCCTCGTGAGGAGCGCGCCGTCGCAACCACGAGGAAGGAGCGTGGTGGATTGTCCCGGAGAGAGTTTCTCCAGGCCGAATCATCCCGCTCAGCAGAGTTCCTCCGCGCACAGACCAACGCCTTTTCAAGACTAGGTTCTGCCGGGAAGGTGGCCGGTCATATGCTTTGGGTCTGCAGGGCTTTCTCGACGAGCTTGAGTGTCCGGTGGCCCTCAAAGTTCAAGCCCGATCACATGGAGAGGTACAATGGGACTCGTAACCCGGAGGAATTCCTTTCCATCTACGCTACGGCCATCATGGCGCCGGGGTGACGAGCTCGTTATGGCTAATTACCTCCGATCGCCCTGAGGGTGCCGCTTCGGACGTGGGTCGTTCAATCGCCAGGAGGGTTCCATCACCATGGAACCAGCTTTGTGACGCTCGATCGCTAATTTCCGTGAGTCATTACGCGCGCTCTGGTAAGGAGGACGATCTGCACCAGATGATCCGGATGAACGGGAGACCTCCGCAACTTCGTGAAGCGTTTCATTAAGATCCGCAACACGATCCCGAACATCTCGGATGAATCTGTTGTCCGCGCCTTCAAAAACGGATCTGCTCGGCCCATTCCCTAAGGGGTACAAGGGCTATACACACCTGCTCGTCGCCATAGACACTTTTACAAAGTGGATTGAGGCAGAGCCTGTGTCGTCTCTTCACGCCAAAACGGCTGTTCGCTTTTTCAAAAGCAACGTGGTCACGCGCTTTGGGATTCCCTATAAGTCGATCACGGATAACGGTACCAGCCCGGCGAGCTATTCCAGAATATCGCGAACACCGGGCACCAAGGTTGTTCGCCTCGTGGCACATCCACGAGCAATGGAGCAATGAGCGAGCTAACTGGACAGATAGTCCGAGGTATTAAACGGCGGTATTTGCTGCTCTCACGAGCACAAGCAGGGCTCGGGTTGACGGTTCCTTCCGTCCTCCGGCGATTCGCTTTCTACGGCCACCGCGCGACCGGGGAAACTCCATTCCAATTGGTCTATGGTGCAGAAGCCATCCTGCCCGCCGAAATCGTACTCGGTTCGCCTCGCACGAGCTCGGTCAACTTAGTTGACGACGAGCAAGAGCGCCTCGATCTCGATCTCCTCGAAGGCACACGGACCGGGCACAAGTCGAATGGCGCTACCGCCAGGATCTTCGCCGGCCGCCAAGTCGGTTCGACCAAGGGCTTTGAAGGCGGGCGACCTCGTTCGCGCCGTGTCCAGAACTTGTCCAATGCCAACAAGTTAACTCCTCGTTGGGAGGGCCTGCTCACGGTCGCTTCTTCCTTTCGTCCGGGGCTTTCGCCGCTATGGAGGACGGAGAGAGTGACCAAAGACTGGAACATCGACCACCGTAAGTTCTTTATGTAGGTCTTTTCTGCTTTCTTAGCCTGCGCTTTTTGTCAACTTCGCGCTTTAGTTCGTCCAAGTCTCTCGGGCACCATGTAAAGTTCAATCCAATAATTAAGTGAATTCTCGCGCCTCTGCGCCTTTTCACTTCTTGTCTTTTGAAGACTACCTCTTTCTATCTGGTAACACTTGATGGTGCCCGGCCTTGCGAACTCATGGCTCCGTAATCTTAAGGATTGTTCCTATCCGTGATCTGGTTTCAATAAGTTCCTAAACTCGTGGTTGCGTAACACGGCCTTTCCACCTTGCGGCTAAGTTCGCTCTCGTAAGCCCTCCGCCGCAGAGGCACTTACCGCTGGCGCGACCACTTGGTAAAGCTCGCTCGTAAGCCCCCGCGGCAGAGGCACTTTCCTTGTTCGGTTGTTTTCGGGCGCTCTAACTTACGCCAACGAAAGCGTATCACGGAACGAATCGAGGAAGGTACGGTGTCGCTTTTTCTCTCTACGCGACGTGCTCGAGTTCGCAAGCTTAGGTTCTCGAGCATCGTCTGCATCGGGCTAGGTGTCGCTTTTTCTCTTGTGCACTGCTCGGGTTCGCAAACTCGTGTTTCCGAGCGATGCACAACGGGCCGGAGTTGGGCGAGCGCCTACCGGTTTTCTTAAACTTCCTAGCTACTGCTCGCTTTTCTCTTAGTTTCGCTCGTTCTTGTCTTTTTGCTGCTTTTTTGCGGAAAAAAGGTAAGTACTTTATTACATTTACTCAAAAGTTTCAGTACAAGGCCCTTTCGTTACAAACAGCAGGTGCTACTTAGGAGCAAGCTGCTCCTTCACTCCTCAACTTCTAACTTGAGGCGCACGACTTCGCCTCGAGCCTTGATTCCTTCCCTGGCTTCACTGGAGGCGCTCGATCTCCTCCTTGTTCGCTTGGCTTGCGCGCAGCCTGCGCCGGATGGCCTCGACCTCCTCGGTCTTGGCGCAAGAATCGATCGGTCGAGCCTCGCTCTGGTGACTCATTGCTCGGCCGTCTTGAGCTGCTCGTCCAGCTCCTTGACCTTCTTCTCTGCGGTGATCACCCTAACCGCCATCCCACAAGATCTCCTCGATCTCTTCCTCGTGAAGCCCACAGGTCGAGATTTTGCTTGAGACCCGCGAAGTCTGCTCTTCCTTGGCAAGTGGGCCTTGAGTCTCTTGGCTTCCGCCATGAGCTGATCCCGCCATTGGGAACGCGTCGAGCTGCTCTTGAGCCACTTCGAGCGGCCCACCTCTCCTCCGCAAAGATGCTCGCCTTAATGGCTTGCTTGGCTCCTCGGCCTCTCCAGAGAGACTCGCAGAACGCCTCTCTTGGCCAGCTTGACTTTGAGCCTCTTCACCTTCGCCTTCACCGGCTTCGACTTTGGGGTGGTGCAGAGGGCCCCACTGACTCCTCGTCTGAGGTGCTCCGGAGCGACGCCAAGACGCGCCCGCCGATGGTGACGCTGCCCTCGAGCTCCTCCATGGTGTCCCCGAAGACCGAGAGGAAGAACAAGTTAACTACTTTGCGATGATGTAGCTAAGTTTGAACAAGATTTGGTCTTGGTGCCTACCTTGCCAAGTCGGCGTTTGATCCACGCCAGCAGCGGTCCTCGAGGCCATCGTCCACGAAGCCCCGCTTCGTCGGGGATGAGGCGGCGCGTTCTTGCCGTCGCCGCCTTTGTTCGCTCCTTCTTCTTCTGAGAGCGCATCGCCGGGAGCAGAGCGACGGCGGCGCTTTCGTCTCCACGCTCCCTCTCCTCTTCCTTTTTCTCTTCCGCCCGAACTTCTTCGGGCGAGGCCGGAGCCACTGTGCTGGGTGGCGCCGTTGCCTCCACGGGCAGGTCGACTTGCGCGACCTGCTCGGGGGCTCTTTCTTGTTCCTCGGCGATCGGGTTTCACCACGCCACGGAGAATCCTGCCGCCGGGGTGAGCTGCCCCTGCGACGAAGTGTCTGGCAGGACCGGTTGCTCGGTCCCACCCTGGGCAACTTCCGGAGCCGTCGTCTTGGCTCCGCTCTCCGTGGCGCCGCGCGCCGCTACTTTTGCCTCCAGCCGCTCCACCGCGCCTTTGAGCGCGTCGACCGCTTGTCGGAGCCGGCGGCAGAGAGCTCCACGCCGCCAATTTGTCCTTGAGGCACGCTAGCCTCATCGCCGTGAAGCGCCGTGCGATGCTCGGGCAAGCATGACCGCCGCCGCCTCGACATCATCTGTGGCGATCTCTCCTTGGACGGTGATGAAAAAGAGATCATCGTTAAGTCTAATGCGGTCGAGAGGTGGGAGATCCGAAGTTGGGTTTCTACATACCGCCGTGAGAGGCTTGATCCTGATCTTCTTCACTGGAACTTTCCGCCTCTTCCTCGGGGCTCTTTGGCGGCTTCTCCGCCTCGGCCCTTGGGTGTTCAGGCGACGAGCTCAGCTCCCAGTAAGCCGAAGGCCTTCTCTCGCAGCAAGAAGAAGTTTTTCCTTGCGTGCGACTTCCTCTTCGAGCCTCCTCTGCTCGGCGACCTGTTGGAGCCGCGCCAAATGGCCCGGGTGAGTCTGCGAGTAACGCCTAAGCCAGAGGGTCATGTTCTTTACCTCTTCGTCGCTTTGCTCGGCGAGGAGGGAAGGGCTTGGTCTCTTCCTCATTGGCCGACCATGGCTACCGCTTGGTCTCGCTTTCAGTGCGCTCCGTCGCCGCACTTGGTCTCTTCGACGGCTGTCGGCCCCCGTGTCGCGGCGAGCTCCGCGTCGGCTCGGTCGCCACCTTGGGCTTTGCGGCCGCCTTGGCCTTGCCTTTCATCACCTTCTCCTTCTCAGACCCGGAGAGTTCCTCTACGATCCCTCCAAGGATCAGTTGGTCCTCCTGCGCGTTTTTAGAAGTGAGCATTAGCACTAAACAACATTGCGAGTCTAGCAACACAGACTGAGGGTAAGTATTTTACCTCGTCTGTGCGGGCAAGCACGTTGCGCGGGCAGGTGTACGCCACCTCGCCGGTGACCTCCCCGTCCTTCTTCGCCGCCTTCAGCATGGCGTCGACCCGTTCGGTCACCCATGTGTCGGTTGGTTTCTCTGTCCGGACAGATGGAGTCGTTAATTCCTGTTCGGATGGAATGATCAACGAAAAGGTTGAGTCTTAAAGGCACTTACCCGTGCTCTCCCTTGTGATGTCTTCCCATCCCTCTATCTTGTAGAAGGGATAGGACCTCCTCCGCAGCCGATGCACCACGTCATTGTGAAGTCCCGAATGATCTCCCGCCTGCGGAGCCCGAGGCTCACGAGGAGGCGATCTTCCTTGTCAGTACCAATCTCGGCGGACATCTCCGCCGAGGCATTGGGGTTCCTTTGCTTGGCGCCTTCCGGTGAAGACGAAGTTTGTTGTCGCCGCCCGCTTGTCAGAACCACCTCACCCACCACGCGCCCATCGAGTCGAAAGCAAAGGGGGCGAGGATACTGGCGCGTCGTCGGCGGTGGCCCGAGCTTGAGGTAGTAGCACCTCAGCGCTGAAGCGGCGGAGCTGCTCCTCGCCACTTTGTAGTAGTGGAGGAACATTTCACCGGTGGATCGATGCTCAGATAGCCCTCGCACAGTGTGCGAAGACGACCATCCGGAGGATGGAGTTCGGATTGAGGTTTGCCACCTCCAATCCATCGATGTTCAAGAAGGCCTCGACGAAGTCGCCTCGGAGACCTCAACCCAACAAAGCAAACTGCTCAAGTCGATTTAACTCTCCTCGAGCGGCTCGGAGTATCCTCCTCTCCGGCACCCTCCACTACCGGTGTCGATGTAGCCCTCCTCCTCCCGAGATCCTAAGGTCTTCCTCGGTCAAGCTAGTGCCTGTGAATTTGGCCATAGCGGTTCTCAGGTATCGGACGAAAGAGGTCGGTGATGGAGTTTGGGTGCTTGATGCTGAGCGCGGTTGGAGCTAGGGCTTAGAGAGGAAAGGCGTGAGAGCAGAGTGGTGGCATGGGCGGCTTGGGTGCTTTATAGTCCCGTATAAGCAGCTCTGCAACGGTTTTGTCCCGAAACGGCTAATTTTACCACAACGGCTAGGTAAAACGGTCGCTTTGTTTTCATCGCTGCAATGATAGGAAGTTACCGTTGGAGTTCCGCTAACGGCTATTTTTTCCAAAGGTGCAGATCAAGGTGAGTGCTCGCTTTCGACAGATGTCGTTCGCTCGACGAACGGAGTTGCTCGGCATCTGATCGGGTTTATTCGGTCCCGAACAAGTCTTGTTCGGTTGAACCATAACCTGTTCGATGCGCTTTGTTACATGCCTTTGTAGCAGAAAAATACCCTCTTCGTGACTTTGAGTCTCAAGAGGACGACCCACTCTAGTGAGTCCTTCTACTTGAGTCTCGGGGCTAGCTGTCGGGATTAGATCACGCCCATTGCTATGGCCCACTCCCGACCGCCTAATCGAATGCGACCTACCGTGGTCCAGCTCCTGAAGGTTCTATTAGGCCTATGTGCATCCCGCCAATGCCTTCTGGCCGCACGGTGCGTAACGGCCTAGGATTCGTGTTTGAGTCCGACTCGAACAGAGTTCTGCACGGCTACGAGAAGACCCGGACGTTGGTTTTCCGGATTGGATTAGGAGTCGTGATCCCCAAGACTAGGAGTATGTCTTATCTACCTCGGGATATATTTGGCATGTACTGAGTTCGTTACGATCTCGTAGTTAGCCCGGCCCGATATTCCCTCGGTAGGTCGGTTTGCTCAGCACTATATAAACAGGGCCCCTATGGCGTTTAGGGGATCCCGGGCATTGAGTTTTACATCTTAGTTTCTAGCTTAGACCCTTAGCAGATAGATTTTCGCATACTACTCTCCGAGACCTGCCGATCTCGCCGAGTTCACCTTGTAATTCTCTTTGATATAAAGAAAGGCTGGACGTAGGGCTATCATCTCTCCCGAGAGGCCTGAACCAGGATAAAAACCCCGCCTCTGCTCGTTCTTTGTTCGTGGTTGTTCGGCGTGTCTCCTATCTCCTCTTTGAAGAACCTTGGTTGACTTGGGTCGATATCCCAACCGTCGACACATTCTGTTAAAAACAGTAAGGAATGTGGTATCTTTCTTAAATTAGACTTTGAGAAAGCGTATGATAAAATTGATTGGGATTTCCTTTTTCATATTTTGGAGCTGAGAGGTTTTCATAAGAAGATGATTCTTTGGATTAAACAAGTGGTGGTTGGGGGAACACTGAATGTGAAAATCAATAATAAACAAGGATCCTATTTCCAAAGTACACAAGGGGTGAGGCAAGGGGATCCATTGTCCCCTTTGCTCTTTAATATTGTAGCTGATTGTATGGCCAAAATGATTTCGGTTGCTCAAAACCAGAAGTTGGTGAGAGGGGTAATTCCAGAAATAATTGAGGAGGGGCTAGCCGTTTTACAGTATGCTGATGACACGATATTATGTTTGCAACATGATCTGGATTCTGCTATGATACTAAAATTTATCATGTTTCTGTATGAGGCTTTGTCTGGATTAAAAATAAACTTCCATAAAAGTGAAATTTTTGTTCTTAATGGTGATCACTACACAGAAGGTCTTTATTCGGAATTGTTCACCTGTGATGTTGGCTCTTTACCAATTACTTATCTTGGTATGCCTGTATGGGGGAGCAAACTAAAGATGAGCCATTGGGATAGGATGGTGGAAAAAGTTGAGAAAAGGCTAGAGGGATGGAGAGGGAGTTCTTTATCATATGGGGGGAGGTTAACTCTTATTAATGCTTGTCTTTCTAATATTCCCACATATTATATGTCCATGCTCCTGCATCCAAAAATGGTCATAAAAAAAATAGATAAGCTTAGAAGGAATTTTTTCTGGAAAGGTTATGGTATGAAGAAGAAGTATCATCTTATTAAGTGGGACAAAATTTGCAGGCCTAAAACTAAGGGGGGTTTAGGTATTTTGAACCTTAGGGATATGAATGTGAGTTTGCTCTGTAAATGGTGGTGGCGCTTAGATAATGAATGTGGGACTTGGCAGAGATTAGTGAAAAGGAAATATTTAAAAGGCAGCCCTTTTTCTATTATTAAATCAAAACCTTATGACTCTCCTGGGTGGAGGGACATTATGAAGTGCATGGAGTGGTATGTGGATAATAGGAATTACATTGTGGGGAATGGGATGAAAGTGGATTTCTGGAGGGACTGTTGGTTTGAAAATCTTCCTCTTAAAGAGAAGTTCCCACATATTTTCTCGATCTGTCTGGAGGATACCATAACAGTAGCCCAATGTAGGAATAAGAATTGGAGGCTATCCTTTCGCAGATGGGTGGATCCTAGCACTAATTTAGACTGGTTTGACCTGTGTTCTCGTTTGCACAGCATCAATTCTAATAATGAGCCAGATAAACCTGTTTGGAAGGTGGACAAATCAGGAAAATTTTCTGTTAAGTCAGCTTATAAGAGAATGTCTGAGAAGTGGCGGGATAATAACCTTAACAGGATATGGTGATCTAAGATACCTTTAAAAATAAAAATTTTCATGTGGATGATCCAGCATAAAATTTTGCTAACAAGAGAGAATTTAAGAAAAAGAAAGTGGATGGGTGACCCTAGATGTGAATTTTGTGATAATATAGAAACCTTGGAGCACCTTTTCCTCTCTTGTCCAGTGGCAAAAGCAATGTGGGGGATTATTGCTGCTTGTTGCAATGTTAAAGACATACCTACTAGTTTGGAAGGGTACTTTTGGATGCATCAATACTGGCGTGTGAATGATAGGATACTTAACTTTTGTCTGGCTGCTTTTTGTTGGAGCATATGGATTCACAGAAATAAATCTTTCTTTGATAACAATAAGATTCGATCTCCATTATCGGTGTTACTATCCGTGTGTGTGTTTATGAACTCCTGGTCAATCCTTTTGAAAGAGGAGATGCAAGACATGATAAAGGTTTGTTCCCACCGGTTGGGCTCTTTTGTTGCAGGTCTTGCGCATATGGATCAAGGAGGAAACAAGATCAAAGATGCCAATGTCAAATCCAGGGCAGGGGTTTGAAAAAATGCTTGTCAGGAAAATCATAGAAAAAATAGGGGGCGTGGAAAAGCCGGGAAAGGAATACTGGGAAGGATTGGAGTGGTGTCCAGGCTCCCAGAAAAAAACAGAGACTTGCTTCTTTTGTTTTGATGCAATTTGTAATAATTGTGTTTTGTGGACCTAATCTGTAGTTAATTTCCCTATAGCCTCTGTGAAGGTATATACTATGTGGGATCATGTCGTTCAAAAACCTGGTACCTTTGTATTTCCGTTATCTTTCTGATCAATGGAAATTGGGGTATTCTCCCCTTATGGAAAAATAAACTGAGTTGATCTACCATCTATACCCTCTCTACCACCTGTCCTACCTGACGGTGACCCCTCTCTTCGGAGTGATTTTTAGACAGGTTCTTGTTGATCTTTTATCTTTAATTTGATGGCCTGTGAGTGGGTAGTAAGTGGCAACAAGGGTACTAATAAGTGCAAGGCTGCAGCTCCGTCTTTACATCTTTGCCAGAATCCGATACGTGCAAAATGCGGGCGTATCACAATATCAGCTAGCTAGCCAGACAACCGCAATCAATTACCAGAAAGAAAAAAGAACAAAACATTTCGATGTAAAAAGTGACACAAAATAAAACCTTTGGCACTTTTGTCGGTCATCCGGAAATGGTGTCTATTTGTTCCGCGCTTCAATTGAGCAGTATGATTATATATAGAAGCACGAGGTTATCATGAAATCACCAGCACCGTAAATTTTACTTCTCAAGTACAAACAAGTGTTCTGCAGAGGCAGAAGACACATATGACATAAGGTGATCACATGAAAAATAATAATCTACCTTTTTTAACTTGTGGCAAATGTTACACATGTATTAATACCCAAAAGATCGCGGAAGATATACCACCTACAAAGCATGCTAGGACACTATTTCCAAGCTATATTACACTGTCATACATACTCCATCAATTCCTAATTAAGGAGAGTTTTCCTCACTAGTGTTCAAAAAATAATAAACATGTGAACACAGCATTACAACCGGTCATCGCACAACCACCACGCAAAGCATTTCTCATAGTTGAAGGGTCAACGTGCTGATGGCTTGCAAAGGTTGGAACAGCAAACCATGATTAAATGCAAACCGGAAACATGCTCCAAAGCAAAAAGACGCCTTTGAGTTAACCAATGTATTTTGATCTGTAACTGTGTGTAGAGATCTATGGAGAAACAACAAAACTATGGCAGAAAAAAATGGGTCATCCTGACAAAAAAAAAGCAAGAAAATATCAGCAAAGGGCAGAACATTCATTTGATATAGCCATACAAGGAACAGGATAAGCACTCACCTCGAACAAATAGTGGTTAAAAAGAACACTATGCACAAGTGGGACAAGATTCATCAGTCAATTGGATGCTTGTCTGTTTGCCGGGAGGTGTATTGGGCTGAAATCAAAAGCAAGGACAGGAATGCACTCGCCACAAATATAGCGTCAAACCAGCGGTGGTAGAAGTCAAACTGAATATCACCACCCAAAACTTCTGTAATGATCACCCTGGGCAGACATACATTAACAAACATCAATTTCCACAATGACGTGTGACCACGATGTAGATTTCAAATCTGGCAAAGCAGGGTTTTACCAAATCATAACTCCATTTTCAATGAACAGTGTCATTGTTAGGGATTCCAGTCTCTTTTGTTAAGGAGTCAATTGAGATGAGTATACTTAGTGCAACCAGTTCATTTAAAGGCTTTAGTATAAACTATTTTGACCCCACATCTTTGTATATGCTACTGCAACAATCTCTACTATTATAAAGCACCTTGTGGTGATGGTGGTGGTGGTGGTAGTTCGAACTCTCAATCTGGACCATCTAACAAAGACCGACCTCTTTACACTGTTCGATCTACAAACCCCAGTCTTACCCAGCCGCCGCCCCTAGGTTTCCCCTCCACCTCCCACGATCCCGCCGCGGCGCCGCCCCGCCAGCCGCCACCCCACCTCCCTCTACCCCCCGCGGGTCGTCCCTCACTCTCACCTGCAAGCCGCCGGGGCGCCCTCCGCCACCTTGAGCCGCCCGTCCCGGCCTCGCACCCCTTTGTCTCCTCCTCGTCCTCGTCCTCCTCCGCTCCCACGGCGCGAGAAACCGATCAGGCCGCCGTCGCCCGCTGCCCGTGCGCCATGGCGAGCGGCGAGGGCGGGTGCTGCCCCCCGATGGATCTGATGCAGTCGGGTGCCAGCACCGCCTCGGCGTCACCTCCGCCTCCCAGCGCCGGCCCCGAAGCTAGCGACCCACCTCAACTCTGCCCCCAAGGCCGGCGACTCCTTCGCCATCGCCGCCATGCAGGAGGTCGCCGAGGCCCGCCTCCTCCGCCGTCCACCTCGGCACCCGTAGCCTCGCCGCCGTCACTTCTGCTTCCAGAGCTGTTTGTGAGTTTTGTTTGTTCATATGGTATTACTATACCTATGAAGATTAGTTTCTTATAATGAAAGAATTCTGTCATTAAATATCTATGGCTCAATTTCATTGTTAAATCAGTCTTGCGGATGCCCCCGTCAAGCGATACAGGAAGCTGCTTGCTGTGATATTCCCCAAGACTCCTGTAAGTGTTTGGTGCTCGCTCCAGTAGGTGTTCGTGTGGTTTAGCAAGTCCAGGGGGACGGGTTTAATTTAGACTGTTTGATGCTGGCATTGTTGTTGCAATCGTTTAATGCACCGTGTTGTCTTTTATCTATGGAACACATCTTCTTGCTTGTAACTTTTTTTTTTTTTGGTGGTGAACGTAGCTATTGTTTACTACCCATAATTCCATAATCGAGTGCATTGCTGCTTATGTCGCTGAATTTACTTTTGTAGGATGGCCCTCCGAATGAGAGGAAAATCATGAAGCTATGTGAATATGCTGTGAAGAATCCTTTGCGTATTCCAAAGGCATGTGATGCTGCCATTCGGCCTTCCATTTTGTTGCTAAAATATACGTTAGGATCATCTGGTGTGGTTATCCATCATATATGCTTTTCCTAATTCTCTTCACTGCTTGCTCGTCAGATTGCTAAGTTTCTGGAACAGAGTAATCACAAGGAGCTGCGATCTGTTCATGTGAACTTCGTTAAAATTATCACTGAAGCGTACAGCAAGCTACTCTTCATATGCAAGGAGCAGATGTGAGTTTGTGATGTTCTTATAGCTGACACTTGTTTCTTATGTCAAAATGCCAACGGCTTTCAATGAAGTTATATGTCCATTTTGGGTTGTTCCCAAAATGGACATAGAACTTCTCCATTTTGGGTTCTTTAAATATCTCCATTTTGGGTTGGTCCCAGAGGGAAACAGATCCTTGGTGTGAATGCCTTGTTTTATTAATCTCATAAACAAACCAGTAAAATTTGTGGTAGCCATACTGCATCCAGGCCAAGAAAATAATCAAAATATGTGAAAGAAGGAATGCAATATATAGAAAGATGATATATTCAATATCATATATGAGAAGATGATGCTTAATTATAGTTATCCCATATTCTGCATTGCTTGCCTGTATGGACTAACAAGAATTCCTTTTGGTAAAAAGCATGGAACCTACAAAGATTTTTACATTATGATGTATTGATGTGGAACTCTCCAAAGGTTATTCTAACAATATTTGAGGTAACAATATTTGTTGCAGATGGGTAGATGTTTGGGATACACTGTGTTCGTTTTCATGCTCCAGTAGTTTTTTTTATAGAAATGTAATATGCTTTAGATCCAAGTGTATTTTTAGGCCTTAGTTAGCAATTTGATTACTATTTTTGAAATACTACGTGTCTTGTTGTGATATTTTTTCCCTATGTTTTTACATTAATGCTATGGTTTTTACAGCTTTTTTATTTGCAATACTGCTGTAGTTACTTAAAAGTGATTAGTCCATGGATTAAATATATTTCTTGATATTAATACTATGCACTTGTATCTTTTAATGTTTGGGATCATGTGAATATTGAGCTCACTGTTTGGAAGGCTGTATGCAATCTTAAATTATATTGAATTGCTGTCTTTCAGTTGCCATGTGTCTGTGAAGTGCTATGTAAGTGCTGGCAATTTTGTTTCTGCAGCATGTGAATTGGCATATTGCGGGGATGGAGGGATATGCAAAAATGGCACAGGTCTCAGCTACCCATTGCGAGTGCAAGGAGGGTTTTAGCAACCTTCTGAAGATGACAACGATGCCTTGCTTTCAGAACTGTAAGATCAAAATGCACCAGGAAAATATGAGATACGGGCTTGTTCACTAGATGACCATGAGCTTCATTGCACCTTTGTGAATCAGTATTTTTTATTATGTGTTACTGATTGCATTAGCTTCTGTTACATTGTTGCATTGCAGCGCTGACTACTGTCTAAATGATGATTTATTGTAACGCGAGTTTATGCTGAAAGGGCGATGGTTCCAGAGGATGGATTTGGAGGTTATATGCTACTATTTCTATAATATGATGACTCCATATTAACTGCGACCTTAGAGCCTCCTATATCTGTTTTGTTGTGCTAGCAACTTTGTAGAAATAAATCTGCCATACCAATTGTCACATTCGTTGTCACATATTTTGTGAACAACGATTTTTCTAATAGAAGAATTATTTAAAATGTACCTTTGTAATCTGAATAAGTTTAAGAGAATAAATCTAACCGCTCAAATCATTGCAAACATGTCTACTTTCCTTGCTGTAATTAATATTGAACCTGTTAGCAAGGTCTCCTAAAATTTGAAATCACGATGAACTAGGTATTCCTTGATTCAGGGGTTCCTTATTACCTAATTTAGTGTAAAAGATTGCACATTTATGTTTCTACTTTGAAACATTTTGCATTGCCTTCTTTTTTGCTCAATGTTTTTAGGTATGATATATACTACAAGCTGACGAAGAGGGAAATAAAATAATATGGACAACTACTTCCACAAGGTGGAGTCTACTCAACTGATCGATCACTGGATTGCGAAGAACTCACGGCACCCCGTTGTTTGAACCAAAGTTGCACTGCCTGCTTGAGGAAGCTGTTGCCATGGTGAGCCCATTCGCCCCCAACCAATTGATGCCAATTTATTCCACTTCCAAGTTGAATCCGTTGTCCTCTACACAACTGCTAGCTAATGTGGTTAAATTCGGTGGAAAGAGATTTGTTCTTATTTTTCATAATATTTTGGCCCATCAAATTTGTGGCATGCCTCCTAAATTTGCATGCTTCTGTTTCATTTGCCTTATAGTGTTTGGGAGCAGATCGATGCGCTAAGAGAAGGACGCGATCACAATTTCTGAAACTAGCATCTTTCTACAACAAGAGAAGGTCTTGATTGAATTGTGAAACTTAATTGCAACTCTGCTAATGAAAGGTTGTGAAGTTTTCATGTAATTTGCAACTCTGAAACTGCTGTCTGGTCATGTTCAGCCTTGGCCAACTATGTTCATGCAGAAACGAGAGCAATTGGCACGGGGGATGCTTTAGCATGTAATTTTCAAAGTTATGGGAGGTATAACAAAGGCATAAAGAAGAGGCATACATTCCAATACGTTGATTTCATACGACTCTGATCAGATCTATAATAAAAAACTCATGGATACATTAAAAAAAGAGTTTTTGTACTATTGTCGTCGGTGCGAGGATTTTTATTTCTCCCATTGCAACGCAGGGACAAATTTGCTAAAGTTTTATTTCTTATGTGAATTAGTATTTTTATTTCTTCCTATGGTTCTTAAAGTTTGTCATAGTGTTAGGTAATTTAGTATTTTTATTTCTTTAGTTGGTCCCTAAATTTGGTTACTGTGGTGGTTGGTGACCAATAATTTTTATGTCAAATAATGTTTCTACCTAAACGATTCAAGCGACAACATGTCACGTGCTACACTCTCGATCTTTCCTACAAACCACTCTTCATGCTTATATTTTTGTCTACGAATTATGTTTTTCTTTCATCCCTTTATGATCTGTGGCAGAGCACGGGCATTTTACTAGTAGTTATAAATGCAGATAAAGAATATAGAGCTAAGAGGCACACTAGAGCGAAAATCAATGCATCAGATTCAGTTATAAAATAATAACAAATACAATGCTAGTATATAGGAAAGGAAGTTGTCGAGCAACAGTGAATACCTGTACTCGTTTGCTAGGCTTTTTCTTATGAGAAGAATAGATGATATGAAGTACATGCCCATGATCTCAGATAGGAAAAGAATGACATTAGTTGTTGAGCCGCTGCCAACTCTAGAAACAGCAAAGAAGAACTGCAAAGAAAACAAGACAGGATAGGATCAAGTTTCAACACAGAAAACAAGTGAAACTATGAGAATAGGGTAAATCTATTTAACTAAAAGGAAAATGCAGATGGGAAAAAGATGCTTATGCATTACAAACAGCTGTAGTTTTACCAGCAGTTTTCAACAAGCTAAGTTATTAATGGGTCAGATACTACAGCACATAGGGCAGACAAATGAAACAATTCAGACATATAAAATAAGAGGTAGTAAAAAAAGGAACACTAACCTTCATAACATTTGCCAAGAAACCACGAACAGATATGACAACCAACATCCCAATGAACATCAAAGATATGTACTGCAAGCACAGGTCAGTCGTAAGACAGATGTAAGCAAGAACATGAATCATGAAGCTAGAAAGGGGAAAAAACTATGGAAGTCGGGCCAACCCAATATATATATATTGAACCATAACCTATATTCTACCCACTTATAGAACCGCAAAGAGAGTTCTAGAAAAGGGTTAAGTGCCATGCCAAATTAGACCTATTTATCAGAAATTAAAGGCTATTACTACTTCGGGTAAAAAAGAACTGTTGTCCTGAAATAATGTCGATTCATTCTAGAATTATTTTAGCTTTAGCGTAGTTACCTGAGATAAAAGTGCAACATCAATACCAATATCAAAATGCCTCAAAAAAATGGTGATCGTCATTGTCACCGGATCAACAGAGCCTGCCTGGGAGGAAAAGAGGATGTAGGTAAACAACAAAATTTTTCATGAATCAGAAATGGCAAGCAATTGTTTGAGATCCATGAATGCATGGAAAGGTCTGTACCTCTTTAAAGACTACACTCTGCAAGGACTGCAAAAAAATCAAGTCAGAGAAAAGTAAGATAAGCAAACTAAGGTAGCCTTACAAGTGTAGGTAGAAATTAGAACAATATCTCACAAAATAGAGCTGTATCAGTTGGAGACAAGAAAATGTAGAGGCTGGACAACATTTTCGTAAAGTGAATTGATTAACCACATATTTCAGTCACTCTAGCTTTGTCACCATTTTCATGGTTACATGTTGGAAAGTGAAAAAGGATGACACAAAAATCAAAACAACTGAATGCATTTTGTAGTAATACCTTGAGCATCTTATAAACACAATATACTGACAAGGCATATCCAAGAAGATTCTGAAGATGTCCTCTCCAAGTTCGAGAAAATGCAGCAGCTATCTGGAAGGAAACCGAAGAATTTATAAGGTTAACTCAATTTTGCTTACAAAAGTTCTATTGCTAGCAAAGACCACAAAAAATAGCCCCGCTTCTGTGAAATGGCATAAGATAGATGTATGGCTTCCACATAAGCAAAACACAATGTATGCAACCAAACAGTAATGCAATCTTGTCAGTTAATTCTTGCTGACAATAATATATTCGATTTTCATATAAATGTTGGTGCTATATTTGGGGAAAAAAAGCTAAAGAGCAAGTTATCAGAGACCACATACATGGAACAAAAAGACAATTATCAATACGGGAAAACATAACACTTAAGCATATGGCAATAAACTAATGTAATTGGACATGTGTTAGAACATTTATACTGCTGTAGTGCTGTTCTGATATGTTCTGTAATAAGAGTATCTGGTTGTCTACCTTGTATCACTAAACCCTTGTTGAATTGATCACAACGCAAAACAACAATCAAATTGATGATTGCAATTTCCAGGTGTTTATAAGATTTTAACACAAGGTTTAGAAGGTATAGGGTATATGTCCCATTGGTAGCAAAGGTGCAATATGGATACCTTCGCTTGACGGAGTTCATATATCTCAAGGAATAGCTGTTTGGAAAGCTCTTCTAATGCCTGGACCTCTGCTTCCCAGCTTTTGATATCTTGATATAAATGCAGCAAATTAATAATTTTCACTGAAAAACAAATTGCAGAGCCAACAAAAAGGGGGGAAATACAATATACCCTGTTCAGTTTGATCTTCTTGGACAGAACGAACAACTGTTCCAACTATACGCTTTAGAAATGATCTGGCTTTAAGCTTCTGCGAGTATCAAGTTTTACATTAGGATGAGTCATACAAGGTAGGGAAAACATAAAACAATTAACGAGTGCCCTACTTGCAAGTTGCAATTTTAATGTGTGTTATGATATTTCCCCTTTCTTTTAATGCAATGGGACCCTGTCCTTCAATCCCACTACATGCAAGCATAAGTAACAAAATATGGCAATTCTGCATAGCTTAATTGTAGTTATATTCCACTTTTTATTATTAGAATGGACCACTATTCCTCTCTAGTCCCCACGAGAAGGAAAAAAGGATATAGCAACTAGATTTCGCAAATCACAAACATTTTTCCTTTTTTTTTTTGTTATTGCAAAGGGCTGCCACTACAACTCCATGAGCGTGCAAATCTGTGTATATTTTTCCCTAAGAGTACATGGAATGTTTGCAATCCAATACTAATTATTAACACAGGGTTGGATGTTTGAAAAGAAATAGAGAGACAGCAACCAGTAAGCACACCTCCTCTGATCCTTGAATCCTCTCCATCTCCATTTTGGACAGAGTAATTTTCTTTTTCTTCGCAATACATGTCTCCATGGATTGCATCAGTTGCCGCTCCAAAGTTTTGATGTCTGTTTCGTCAATTTCCCTGAAAGACATCATAGGATAGGTCAAAGTGATAAGTGTAACATACTAACTTAGCATAGGCCCAAACCGAAGCTAATTGTCTGCAAAAAAAGCTTTGATATTAATAAGAGACCAAGTATATATCAGAGTTGAAACCTGATAAAAAGTGACAGATAGCTGTAAGGCAGATTGACGGCACCAAAACCAGAAAGAACAGCCATGACACTCACTCCAATAACACCAATCCTACTGACCAACTGTGGCATCGTAAAAAACCCTACAGAGTGAGCACAAGTCAAACCCAATGACAAGATTAGGCACTGGTTGAGCATATTAAACAGACATGAGAATATGGTAATAACACATTGCCTCATGGATGAAAATAACAAGCCGTAGCAACGAGTAATATGATTTTACCATCATTCATGTCATGATTATAAAGACCAAACCTTTCTCCGGTGAAGGCATGGGGAAATGAATCCCCATGCGCCAGAACCCGTAGAGGAACACCAGAAGGAACAGCGCCGCGATGAGCCAGGCCCGCTCCCTCCTCACACCTGCGGTCACCACCGATCAGCTGATCAGAGTAGCCACACGCGCGCGCAGAAACAAATTGAGACCACGCTGGATTCGGTCGCAGACAGAGAGTGAGAGACCTGAGTTGCTGAGCAACAGGTAGCAGTGGTAGTACGGGAGGACGAAGACGAGGAGGACAATGAGGCAGAAGAGGTCGAGGTGCCAGTTGAGGAAGCGCGCGTGCTTGGAGAGGACGGGGAGGATCTCGAAGAGCACGAGCTGGAAGAGGTTGCAGGAGAAGGCGAAGACGAGGCCGAAGAGGATCTGCACCAGCGCCCGCCGCTCCTCGTACTCCTTGTACAGCCGCCGGTTCAGGAACCACAGCCCCGCCCAGCCCAGCCCCACCAGCGACGCCCCCACCACCGCCCCCTCGTATACCACCGCGCCCCACCCCATTCCCCCTCCCTCCTTTCGCCCGCCGCCGGCCGCCGCGCCGGCCGGAGTCGGAGTTGCCGCAGTCGGATCTCGTAGGAAGCCAACCGCACGGGGGGAGGCGTGAACGGTGAATCTGCCGTGCCTCCTTTCTCCCGCAGC
The DNA here is from genome assembly GCA_036346415.1 of Raddia guianensis. Classification (NCBI taxonomy): domain Eukaryota; kingdom Viridiplantae; phylum Streptophyta; class Magnoliopsida; order Poales; family Poaceae; genus Raddia; species Raddia guianensis. The sequence goes on from CM070537.1 coordinate 50,513,582, forward strand.
GCCGTCTGCTTGCCGCGGGGACGTGCTGCTTCTGGGCCGGGCTGTCCTCTACAGCCCAAAGCCTTCTGAGTCCATTATTATCTATGGGCTGCCATGGCCAAAGCCCACCAATCAACCGGCCCAGATACACGGGACACTATGATAGCTCTTGCGTAGCTTCGTCGTGAATTCGCGATGCTGGCTGCACCGTCGGGCGAGCTCGGGGCCCATTAATCCATTAATTATCCATCGAGCTTCACCATCACGTGCACGGCTCGTCGCCGGAATTAATGACTCATCCGTCGACCGTCGGCAGCAGGGGAGTCGGGACCATCCAGCATTCCGGCGGTACACCGGCGAGTGACCAACTCACCAATGCTATGGAAACGCAAGGAAATGACTTGCTGCTCACACCAGATGTAGCTCTCGAGCAAGCCCACCCAGCGGCCGGCAGGCAGCACGGCACGCTCCAACCAGAAGCACTTATTAGCAATTTCGCGTAGAAACGAGGAGGCGATCGAGAGATCGATGGATAGATGGCACGCGGACAGATCCATTCGGGGACCGCTGCTTTCTAGTGGCCACCACTGACCAGCAAGGGCCAAGAGGATCACGTCCTACGACCTAACTCGCGCACGAAACCGAGACGTGCCACTGCCGACGCCAACTTGCCCCCCTCCGATCGTGTCGGCGTGGCGTGACCCCGGCGTGCGCTGGTGCAGGCTAGGCACGCAGCAAATAGCACATGGCCGTTGCTTCTGCCGTGGCTCGAGGGGACGCGAAACCAGTAAGCACATACGGTGCGGCCGTTAACACCACCGATTCGGCGGAAGTGCGGAACCAGTAAGCACATACAGTGCATGCGCCCGTTTAACAGACACCGATTCGTCCATCCCAGCGGCCGCGCCAACGGCCACGTGCGTCCGGTACAGCGCAGCATCTCTCAGCCCAAAGGCGATTGATACCAAATGTACTGTTCAAGCATTACGGGTTTTTTTTATGATTAGTGATGGTGACGGTCAGATTTGGATAAATGCTCATCGATCATGGATATGATGAGATTTGAAACTTGGGGATATTGTTGTCAATTACGGATGAATAAACACACTTTTCATAACCTCTCGTGGGCTCGTGGCCACACGAAGTCTTGCGAAGCAATGGACGAGTCACAACGCTTTACGAGGAACACAATTCTAAACCACAGGTTTTTGTCTATGCCTTTTCAAACCCTAGCGGCTTTAAGATTTCTTTGCTACGTAATGACCACGCCCTTACTTTTCCTTCTTTACCGGTACTAGTATGTCATTCCGTGTTGAGCAGGACGAAAATGTCCTTCCACTGTCATAGTAAGGAGAATATGCATAGGGTACACGGTTATGGTTTATCCCTCATGGGAGGCATCCAATGATGCACTTCTCGACGTGTAGTGGGTTCCTACGGTACAATTTCACCCGAACTTCCTTACCCTTTATGTTGGGCACCTTGCACCACTGGGACCTTGCACCATTGGGGGTGTTGCAAAATTGCTCTAACTTGACAGTTTCCAGATTGTCCTGTTTTGCCTCGCGAAAGAGCTCTCGACATAGCAAACATGGCTCACTGAGGGGGGTGTTCCTTTGCTATGCACGTGTAGGATATTTGTCTTTGCACTTGTGCCCTCAAGGTTGTTTTCTTCACCTAGTGGGTGAAGTTGTTGGCGGGGTAGGTCCATCTAGTGCCACCACGCCGCTTGAGCATTGCTCCGCATGATCCAAGCCTCTCTCGGATGTTGCTCACCATGTCATAGGAGTGGGTGTACCCGTGTTCTACCCGTCAGATTGTCATCGCTTCCTACGATATGAACGTGAAAGAAGAAATTTGCCACACGCGCACACAAGTTGTGTAGTACCCTATCCCTATGGCCTCTAGCACTGCTGCAGTGGCCAATCTGAGCAGTAGTGATGACAGTTGCGTCTACTCTCAAGACCACCAGCAAGTGCATGCACGACCCACATGCGGAGCTACGTTTTGTTCCTTTACCAGTATTAGAGCATCCCCAATAGGTTTTAATTTAGAACTTTCTAGCACCGTAGAAAATAAAAAAAAAAAGATAAAAAATGTTGATTAAACATGAAAAAGCTGAATAGTGTCTAAGGCCTAATCTTTTCCGTTTAAATTAAATTAAATTAATGATTTAGTATTTTATTATTATTTTGTGGGGTTTTAATGAATTTTTCTTAGAATTTGAAAATATCTTTTATAATTTTTTGAACTATCTGAGATCTCTTTTGATGATCATAATTTTTTCAGATTAAAAGTTTCAACGACTTTCGGCTGAAAAGAAAGAGCTGAGTTACGAATGGTTGGAGATGCTCATGTTGCGTGCTTTACCCCGTCTCCTCTCAGCTCGATATCGCTCTGTCACGCCAAGGTAACCATAAAGAGGCATGGGATATCAGGAGCGCGCCCATAACATGCAGCGCGTGCAGGCCAATTCCAAGAGATGCCGATACATGACGACTGTCCCTTCGAGGATTGCGCATGAAGCTACCTCGGATCGGGGCATGCCGCCGCGACAAAGCAACAGGATGCCGCTGTGCCCGTTCATCAGAATCGCATGCCGTTTACGGATCCACGCAAGAACCGGTCGATACAGAAGAAAGCTGACGGATTCGGTAGGAGAATTGAGGTTTCAATATCAAGTACAGGAGAAAGGAGCAAGAACGACTGGGGAATTGAGGTTTCAATATCAAGTACAGGGGAAGGGAACAAGAACGATCGATGCCACGCCCCATGCCCATGCATAGGTGGGGATCTTGACATCATCGTGCAAATTCCGATAGGGTTAAACATAGCAAAATACACGAGCATGTTGTTCGAAAATTACAGCAGAAGGATAGTCATAGAGGTGCTTGTTTGGGACTTCACTGGTACGAAACGAATCAGCAAAACGGTGGCAAAGCTCACGAAGTACGCCGGGATCAACGTGGTGTTCTGTGCTCACTCATCTGCACCGATTTAGGGGAGTTCTGAATCAGAGGTCACGCAGATGCAGATTGCTTGGCTTGGATTGAGCAGATTAAACGAGGGATTTACCGAGAGTATGTGCCGGTGGGTGACCGGGAGCTGGTGGTGGAGAAGTCAGACGTGGCCATGGGGATGGAGATGGAGAGCTGGGTGGCCGGGAATGAGGCGACGCTGTTGTCGTCGGCGAGCTCCGGCCAGGAGTCCCTCGCCTTCGGCCACTCGTCGAAGAAGGGGCGCAGCGTCTGGTTCTCCTGCTTCGCCGGGTCCATGGCCACAACGTCGCTCCCGAAGAAAGAGAGCGGCTCCCTGTCCACCTTCGGCAGGTCACTCAGTGTCCCGAGCAGAGGGTAGCTCGAAACGGAAAATGCGGCGGTCTGAGACGGCAGCAGGCGCCACGAGCTGTCCATGGAGGTGTCCATAGCTCCGGTGATGAGCTGGCTGTGCTCATCAGACAAAGACCTCACTCCATAGGCAGAATACCTGAATTTCAGAAGCCACCAAGAACGGTGAGTACATTAAACAGTTACAGGGGACACTCATCAACCATGTACAATGAACTTGTTGGGGGTAAAAGTGATTGTGCAAAATCTGGAATACAAAGGTGCATAAAAAATGAATTCAAGAGGCGCCTAATGTCAAATGCCATCTATATGAGCATAGGAGAAGGCTGGAAATGCTAATAGCGCAACTAAAAAGGACAAAAATTATTGCAAATATTTTATAATACACAAAGAAAGCATGCTAATCAATAGACAGATAATGGAGTTGTTTCTTATCATACCGAGGTTATATAATTGAAGCTAATTGGATAATAGTGGTCTAGGAAATACATTAGGGTTCACTTTTTTTCAGATAATGTAGTTGTTTGGAGTTTTACACATTTCTTGACTGCTAATGACGAAAGCAAGGGAGAAAGTTATTTCTGCCGCAAATGTAAAACATCACTTTATACCAAAACAAACAATCAAAAAAAAGGAGAAGGAAACCAAACATCCAAGCAAACATTATTGGCAGCGATGCACCATCATGTGCCAACTGCCCCGCAGGCAACCCTACAATGACAGGACTCCGCTAAAGTGGAATTGTAAACTCACAAAGTACCTAATGACAGGGGGAAAAGGGTTCAAAACGGGTGGGCAAAAGGAGATGGGCTTCCAGCCTTCCAGTATCATGGTAGCCTTTTCAGTTTCAGTTTTTTTTTTTTTTGGGACAAATCAGTTTCAGATGGTTTCCGGCATAGGGACGAGTCGTCCCGGGTCAGAAAGGCAGAGACAGGGCAGAACTGCAGTTGTTTTTCCAGTCCAATATCCAGCCACTAACAAGGAAGAGCACAACAAACACAGAAAAGGTCAGCAGAGGAATTGAGAGGTAGAATAAATGCCAGGTCTAAGATACAGCAGGAACAGAGAACCAGAGAGCAGCAGGCACCAGCTGTGACTGTGAGCACAGAGGTCAGATATATTGCATTTTTATGCAGATCGTGTTTCAATCTAGTTTAGAACACACTGCTCTGAACATGCACCAGAGCACCACCCTCCATCTAGAATCTATCAAGACTCTGCTGCTCAATCTAAAACCTGGTCCCAGCAGGAAACATCGCCAGAGCAATGAGGCAGCAACATCAGAATTCAGAACAGATCACTGCATTCCTTTGGGCAGAGCTGACAAAAGATCTTTTTTAACTAAGCACTGATGGTGCTGCTACAAATCATCAGAGGAGCACTTACTAAAGTACTACTAATGGATGCTGCAATGCTAGTCTGAAATTCTGAATTGCTGATCACCACTACTGTCTGAAGCTCTCTAAAAAAAACTAGTATTGTCTAATATATGACGCAATCATGCAATCAAGCACAAAAATAATGCAAACATCCGCATAGTTCGTCGGTGAATCCATCTGGCATCGATCAGGACACCTGATTCAGGTGGCTGAACACTGAACATACAGAAAAGTATAGAGAGTTTGCATTACAGAAAAGTAAAATGATACCTGAGATCTTTGCTTGCGCCACCAGTGGCAGTCACGAAAGACGCAGCGTTGTCCATGTGCAGCTGAGCAGCAGACCCCAGGGTGAACGAGCCAGGAGCATTGCCGCATCCGCCTCCGCCGCCGCCGCCGCCGCTAGAGATCGCCGGGTAGAGCGAGTGGTTCTGGTAGCCGGCGGCGGCGGGCGCAGCGGCGGCCGGCGCGGGCGCGGGGGGCTGCTGCGAGTGGGGGACGACGAGCTGCGTTTCCACAGGCTTTCTTGAACGGTTGCGGCCGCGGTGCATGTGGCGCTCGCAGTACTTGGAGTCCGGGGCGGCCTCCTTGGAGCACCGCCACTTCTTGCCGTCCGTACGCCGGCACCGCCCGGGCTCCGGGTCCAGCTTCTTGCCGAAGTAGGACCCATAGCCAACTGCAAGCACCCAGCAGCGACACGAACAGCGCGGGTCAATGATGTGACGCGGGCATGCATCCGGTGCCGCATTCACCACACACCTTAAGTACATAGGACTATAGAGTACACTACACACATGTGCATTCTCGATAAGTAATTGGTTTCTAAATACAAACTGCTTTTCTAAATGCACAATACGGAGTACTATCTTGCCAGCTGCAAATTGTAACTACCCGAATCAATTCTTTGCTATGAGCCATCAAACTCACCAGGCCTTTCACCTTGAAATTTTTTTAACTTTTTTTTTCTCAAATAGAAATACTGAAATAGGTTGTATGTTGGATGAAGATGTAAATAGAGCCATCGCGCTCAACGGTAGATCTACCTGAGGTCAATCATTCACCTCCCAAGAACGCATTAGATAAATTTTTTTTAAAAAAAAGTGAGAGCTGTATCTGACGCTGTACTGTGCTGCCTGTTTCCTTTGGTTGTTTATTTTGGGGGTCCATTTGATGATACAGCTAATCGCAGAAGCAGCAGTGAATGCGTGGGTAAGGCTCCCAACAACCAGACAGGAATAACCCCTTAAGAAAAGGACCAATAAACTAACCACCTCTCGGCCAAGCCGTGGCCCTTGGCTTGTGCACATCTAATCAAAGCCACAGTAGGCTTGCATCCAGATTAGAAAAATGAGACTAGGATACACCAGAGGAGGCTAGCTAGACGGAGTAGGAGCAAATCTTTGAGCTGGGCACGAGGTTTGGATTAAAAAAAGGTCAACTTTTTCGTGGCCAAATCCTGAACAAGATTAACAAATGACCGGAGCCAATTAACAAAGAGAAACGGCGGCCAAGTACACCTGAATCCCTCGATCCGAATAAACAAACTGCGGGTGAAATCTTACGAGCAATGCGGAAGCATCCGCAGATGCGTGGGTATAACAGTGGTAGGAAACTAGGAATGGCGGAGAAGGGCGAGAGCACGTACGGGCGGGGTGGTGGTAGAAGCGCGAGGCGAGCGAGTCGAAGCCGCGGCGGATGGGGAGGAGGAGATCCGGCGGGACGGGCACGCCGGCGACGAGGTACTTGTAGATGAGCGCCTGATGCTCCAGCTCCTCGTACTGCGCCGCCGTGAACGGCGCCGGCCTCGCCGCCGCCGCCGCCCACCTCGCGCTCATCATGTGCTGCGGTGCCTCCTCCCCGACCCTGCATTAGCCACGCCTCACGCCGTAAGCCAAGAAAGAAGACGACGACGAAGAGGAGGAGGAGGAGGAGGAGGAGGAGGAAGAGAGCTTTGTACGCGGAGAGAGGGGAGGAGCGGCAGAAGGGGAAGATGGAGGAGGGGCGGTGGTCGGCTGCCGGCGACAGGGAGGCAAAGGGCATCGCCATATATGCTCTCCTCTCTCTCTCACACACACTCTCTCTCTCCTCTGCCTCTGCTGCTGCTCGCGCGCGGCCTCTCTTTTAATGTGCTGTGCTTTTGCCTTTTACTTGCCTGGCTCTCTGTCTCTTTCCCTCTGTCTCGCTCGCTGGCTGTGGGCTGTGTGCATGCGGAGTCTAGGCGAGGCAGGGCGGCTCTGCCTGACGACGACGACGCCGAGGGAAGGGGAAGGGGGCATTGCGCTAGCTAGAGGCTAGGCCCAGCCTTATTATAGCCGCAGCGCGGTGCGAGCGACGCCGACAAGGCACAAGCACCTGCATCTCTCTCCTCTCTGCCTGGATGATCGGTTTCTTTTCCTCCTCTGATATTTTCTCTCCCCCGCTCTCTCTCTTCACACACAGGACTGCATTACTGCTTTCTTTCTTTGGGTTTGTGTGCTACCTCGCTTTTCTTTTCGGTTTTGCTCGGCGGATAGGGATGGGTCGTACCGTCGGCGTCGAGACATAGGTGGAGAGCACCGGAGCTTGTCCGGCCGGGATCTTTCTTCGGCCGCGCAGCGTTTCACCGCGCTGCGACGGCATACCCCGTGTGCGAAATTCCGGACACGGCTATTTCTCGAGTGCTCACAGTTATCCGTTCGGCACTGTGGAATGTGGGTCGTACAGAAATCATTTTTATGTAATACTTTATTTGTTCTTTTTTATTTGTCTTCGTTGAGTTTTAAGCATGTTTTTTTATCATTCGTTTTATTCAGAAAAATATTTAAGCATCATTTATTTTGTTATATTTTATTTTATTATTAAATATATTATAAGTATTACTTATATTTTTTCATTTTTATACTAAATTTTTTAATAAGATGAATGGTAAAAGGGTATGTCCGAAAAAAACAACGACGACAAATAAAATAGAACAGAGGGACTAACTAATAAGTTCGATACCATTTTTAGAGACAAGTAATAATAGCTTACACATTTTTTCAAAATAATAGAAACGAGCGAGGTGACCCGCGCGTTTGCACGGCTAGATTTGTTTTGGTATATAGTGTTTATCTCTAACTCATAATCTATCTCTAACATATCAGATCGGATTTAGAGTTTATCTCTAATATATTATATCAACTTTAGTATTTAATATGAATTTCTAATATTTTCCCTTAATATAAGCCGCATAGATCTTTTTTTTCTTTGATTAATCTATCCTGTTATAATTTGGTCCCATAGTTGATTGAATGGATAAAATAACCATATTATATCATCTTTAGTATTTAATCTGAATTTCTAATATTCTTCTTTTAATCTAAGCCGTTATAATCCGGCCCCACAAAATCAACGGCATAGATCTTTTATTCTTTTCTTGATTTATGTAAGAATTTTTTTGATTGATCTTGGTCGTTATAATTTGGTCCCACCGTTAATCGAACGGCTGAAATAATTTGGATGATGTGGACGAACGTGGTTTTTCTTTGATTAATCTATATCGTTATAATTTGGTCCCACGGTTGATTGAACAGATAAAATAACTATATTATATCATCTTTAGTATTTAATAGTGTTCGCCTAGTCGGCCGACTAGTCGTGCTCAGTGGCAATCCGCACTGATTAGGGCCTAGTCAGTGGATTAGTTGGTCAGACCGCCTAGTAGGTCAAAGTTGGTCAAAATCAGACTAGTCGGTGCTAGTCGGTCGGTCCAAGTCGGTGACTAGTCATTTAGTCAGGCCGACTAGGATAATGAAAAGGTGGGTACACAGTCACATACTAGTTACTAGTACACTAACAGTCTAATACACATATACACTGTAGACCAAACTAAGGTTAGGCAGCAGCCGGTGGTCGTGCTCCCTCACCACGCCTCCCTCTTCCACCCTTCAGGGACGACGCCACCCTCCAGCGATGTCTTATGTGTGTCAGTGTGTGACTTGTATTATTATTTTCTGTATTTATGTTTATGCTTATTTGTATTAATATTTCTTGCTAGCCATATTAGAGTCTCCGACTAGTCGCCGACTAGTTGGCCTAGTCGCTAGTCACTAGGTAACCGACTGACTACCGACTAGCGACTAGGTGAACACTGGTATTTAATCCAAATTTCTAATATTCTTCTTTTAATCTAAGCCGTTATAATCCGGCCCCACAAAATCAACGGCATAGATCTTTTATTTTTTCTTTGATTTATGTGAGAATTTCTTTGATTGATCCTGGCCGTTATAATTTGGTTCCACCGTTGATCGAACGGCTGAAATAATTTGGATGATGTGGACGAACGTGGTGGCTTATTTTTTTTCCCTCCTTTATATATATAATAGATAATATTTCATTAATATTCAACCATGTTTAAAGTAGAACATTATGGCTATGATCTCAAGCGAGGCATGTCTGGACAATCTCTTCTCTTTCACAATTGTAGTTGGAATATGCACAATAATATAAAAAATCATGGTTCAAATATGTTTTATGATATTTCTATAGACAAATGTTAAAGACAAGCTATACATGCATTTTCTTTTTAATGCCTCCTTACACAACTCTTACTGTACAGCTAGCCTAAAATTTGTATTTTAATAGGAACAAATATCTTTTCAAAGCAGCATGTTTGATTTGTTCGACTCACCCTCTCAACTCTATTTTTAAACACTCACACGCTCTCGACAACGTTGTGTTTCAACACATTCAGATCTTAAGTGAGTTAAAGTTGTGATGGTCAAAATAGGAAAGATGTCACCAAATGATGGCAGGTAACAAGGTAATAAGAAAAAGATTCGAACTCACAAATTATAATAACATAATCAAGCACTTTCCTTGTAAGTACTTAGGGCTGCCTCTTTGTCCTACTAATTTAAAGAAATACGACTATCAGAAAACAGAGAGCTGGGTGGAAGAATTGATAAGCTTCGTCATGACTTCTTTTGGAAGGGGAGCACCAGTGGTGGAAAGGGAGCTTGCTTGGTTAATTGGAAGCAGGTATGTAGGCCAAAGAAGCTGGGCGGACTAGGTGTCAAAGAGATTTCTCTCTTTGGTCAAGCCTTGAGGCTGCGTTGGGTTTGCTACTCTTGGGGATCTTTCTCTAGGCCTTGGTATGCACTCCATATTCCTATTAATGCAACTGATCGACACATGTTCAGAGCAAGCACCTGGATTGCTATCGGCAATGGCAGGTACACAAAATTATGGACTAATCATTGGTTGCAAGGTGAAGCGCCTTCAAAACATAGCACCCCTCTGCTTCCTTAAAATAAAAAAGGTATCAATGTAAGCCAGGGTATGTATAATGGTGCTTGGATTTCGAACCTTGCTGATTTTGTTTTCTAAACCTGAACTTAATCAATTTGTAAGTTTATGGCTACAAGTGCAACAGGTCAATCTGTGTCAACAGGAGGATACCTTGGAATGGAGTTGGACTAGGAATGGAGTCTACAATGCAAAGTCGGTCTGCAACACGCAATTTCTTGGCACTACCGTTGACCGTTTTTTTCCATGCCATTTGGAAGGCCAGGGAAGCATCAAATTGCAAAATATTCATTAAAACCCTCACTTCTGATTTGTTGGAAAGCAGAGGATGCCCGAAATTCTTTTTTTGTCCTTTATGTGGCTTAAATGAGGAGATAGCTAATCACCTACTTGCACAGTGCCCTTTAACTAGAACCATTTAGCATGTGCTGCATGAGCTGAAGGATTTCAACCTGCGGATACCATGTACTGTAGACGGATTTGGAGATTGGTGGATCTGTATATGAAAGAAGGTTCCTAAGAGCAAGAGGAAGCAGTTTGATGGTCTCATCGTCTCTGTCTCTTGAATTGTTTGGATAGAGCGTAATGAGCGAATTTTTCGAGTTAAGTGCCATAATGTTGTGCAGGTCCTTCAGGTCATTAAGCGAGATTCGGTGAATTGGATGTTGTCTTTTGGTTTTGATGACAATGGTTGAAGGTGAAAATTCAGTAGTGTCTAGCGTTATTTGCTTCTTCAGAGTCCCTTCTTTTCTTCCTTTTTTCAGCCTTCAGAGCTCCATCAAGTTGGGGTGAAAAGCTAGTTCTTTTCTACTCTGTTTTCTACAACTCTTTGCTCAGAATTTCCCTCTTCTTCTCCAAGTTTACAAATGAAAGTTTGAGCAGAATAGAAGATGGCTAGATGCTTCAGTTAGGGTGAGTTTGGTTAACTGAATGAGATGGTTCATGTATGAGATGATACAATCTGTCTCCATCCATGTGTTTGGTTGGGTGAATTATACCAAATCATCCTGAACGGTGGGATACTGAAAAATGTAATATTCTCTCAATATACTGTATGACTTCGTTTGCTCGATTTGGTCGAACGACACCGTACAACTTTCTCTCACAAGCTATTACTTCTTCTTAATTCATTTGTCCTTATTTTATAGTATACTAAATTTCAAATTGATTTCAATTCCAAATTCGGTTTAGATTTGAATTTCGTTTTAAATTTTAAATCTATTTTAAATTTTAAGATTTTGAATATGAAAATATGTTTGATTTTTTAAAAAAATTGAATTTTCAATACACCGTGAATATTTAATTTAAAATCTGATTTGAGTTTTTGGACTAAAATTTGAATTTGCGTTAAATTTAAATTTCAAATCATATTTATAACTTGCTTGAATCCTGAATTGAAAATACGACTTGAGTTTTGAACCTAAAATTTAAATTGAATTTAAATTTGTTTGAATTCAAAATTAGATTTGATTTTGATTTTTATTAAAAATTCAAATGTTAAATGTGGTTTGAATTTAAAATCCAATTTGAATATTGAATCCAATTTGAATGTTAAATTTTTTTGATGTTGAAGTTAAAGTTGAATTAAATTTAAATCATCCAAAATAAAATCATTTGTAAGGTTAAATTTTCTCAAGATATAAAGTGTTTTTTGATGGTATTTGAATACTTGAACCATTCTGCGTCATCCTATAGAATAAACCAAACAAAATCTTATATGATCATGTTCAATCAACCAAACATCTCACTTAAATCATACCGTACGGGATCATCTCATTCAACTTGTACCATTTTATACAGGTTCAATCTGCTACAAACAACCAAACACGCCCTTAGCCACTCTGTGTGAACCAACTCTTAATTAACTGCTTAGCTGTTGCGGACCTCCTCCTGTTATTGCTGGATCTGTTGGAAGGGGAGGGTCTTTGAGATATTTTGGTCTAGTTTCAGATCCTCTCGTCGGTTGCTTTCAGTTACTCAAAGATGTTTTCCATCTTTGGAGCTAGGGTGGCGGTGTCCCTCTAGACCTCTGCTAAATAGTGTTGTTTTGTTTCAGTTTTGTGCTCTGTGCAGGTCTCTTTCAAGCCCTGTACTATTTGTGTGAACTCCTTATTTTAGTTTTGTTTTTTTTCCTCCTTCAATAGAGCTTAAACAGTGCTGCTCCAGTTCTTAAAAAGAAAACAATAACATAATCGCAATGCTAAAACAGACTTTGCCTTCCAGGAACCAACCGTCTTGTCACACGCCGGGAAGCGATAAAATCTGGCACGGCACGGCCTGTAAGCACAACGGGTCGAGGTTGCGTGCGTGCCCAAGCACGGCCCACGGTCTTGCAAAACAGCAAGAAACAACTCTAAAAATTCAGAAGAAAAATGAACATTTCAATAGGTAAGACATGAATTATCACATGAACCAAACTGATGACCATTTCAATTATCACATGGAACAAACTGATGAACATTCTAGAAACAAACTGATGACCATTTCAATTATCACATGAACATAATCAAACTTGACAAAATGAAACTAAAAGTAGCTATGACATGATCACATTCACATGAACTGATGAACATTTCAGAATCAAACCGAAGACATTTTTGAGTCTTCACAGACACATGAATTGATGATCCCAAGCCAAAAAATAACACAAGAACACCAAAATTGAGGGAAAATGGATTTTATTAATGGTCTGCCTCGTTAAAAACCTTACACCCCAGTGTGGGGCTCCCTCTGTCTGGAAAAAGAGCAGCACTATGCAAAAGAGTTCGATTCACCCACATTATACAGTTCAGACTGTCTAGTTACATCAATAGTGACATAGTCACACAGCTAACAACATTCAACACACAGAAAAGAGAAAACTAGTCAATGTTGAGATCTTCCACTGCAAGTTCAATCTCAGGGTCTTCTAGTTGATGCTGCTTCCTTTCATCAGCTCTTTGCCAATCCTTGAGGTATGTGATTGCCTCCACTGTCTCAGGTGCAAGAGAAGACCTCCTTTCTTCAATGATCCTACCAACTGTGCTAAAAGTAGCTTAAGAGGAAATAGTTGAGACAGGCACAAGTAATATATCCCTGGCAAATTGACTTAAAACAGGAAAAGAGTACTGGTGTTCCTTCCACCATTCTAGAATATTTACCTTGGAACCCCTCAGAGTATGATCAGTGGCTGCAAAGTTAGTAATAAGATAGTGATTAAGTTCAGCATTAGGATTCCACCTGTTACCAGATGTGGAGGTAGCCGTAGTTTCTTTTCCCTTGGCCCTCTTCCACAAATGAGAGGTCAAGGACTGATCAGATCCATCTCCAGGTCAGCTGTATGGGACTCCACCTCAGTTTCCCCAAATTTCCTGAAATACAACTCAAATACTCTAAACAATTCTTCTTTGACATTAGCAAAAGCTTCAGAGAAATACATGTCTAGTGCATCACCTATCCCCTCCATAGCATATTGTAAACCATCTAATTTTTTACGTGGATCAAAGATAGTAGCAAAACAGTAGACATGTGATATTGCCCCAAAGTATTTCTCAAACTTTATCTGCATTGGTTCAATAACAGAGCAAATAACAGGATCTGATTTATACTTAACAAATAATTCAGTAATTAACCAGATGTACTCAATCACTAAGCATGATGTGGGATAGCAAACCCCAGAAAGAACATTAGCTGCTGCATAGAAGTTCATTAAAAACTCTCTAAATTGAGTAACAACACTCCAATCATAATCAGTAAGCAGCAAATTAATGTCAGAAGCATTTGCATTGACAAACACAGTAATAATAGTTTCATAACCCTCCAGCTTCTTGAGCATCAAGTATGTGGAATTCCATCTTACCTTCATATCTAGACCAAATTTTCTTGGTTTTATTTTATTAGCCCTGCAATATTCAGTAAACTTAGAGGAAACCAAAGGACTACTAGATATGTATCTAATAGCCCCTCTAATATTGTTTAAATATTTGGAGACAACATTCATACCATCTTGAACAATGAGATTTATAATATGGCAAACACATCTCTGGTGAATAACATACCCACTAATATATGTTTGCAGATTAGGTTCTAGGTAATCCAAAGCAGAAGCATTAGCAGATGCATTGTCAAGAGTAATAGAAAGCACTTTATTCTCTATTTTGAAATCATGAACTACCTCAAGAATAGAATTGGCAATGGCAGATCCAGTATGAGATTCATCCATTAATCTAAACCCTATCACTCTTTTGTTAAGGTGATAAGATTCATCCAAGTAATGTGCAACTACACTTAAATAGCAAGTCCTTTGATGGGATGAATTCCAAATGTCAGAAGTCAAAGCAAAAGAATACTGGACCTTGCTAAATGTTTGTTTCAAAGCAGCAAGTTCATTTTTGTATAAAGATAACAAATTAGATTTGGTAGTTCTTCTAGTCACAGGTTGGTACTGTGGACAGAAAGCCCTTTGAAGCATTCTAGTAAAGTTATGGCTCTCACCCATCATGATAGGCAAATCCTCAGAAACAATAAAGCGAGCTATTTCATCACGAGCTACCTGTGGGTTGTACACCCAAGTACTTACAGAACCGTCGGTAGAGAAGTTCAATTGAGCCTGCACACCACCTCGAGTTTTCCCTAACTTGATCAAGCAAGTTTTGTAGTGCCTGTTCAAGTGGCCAGTGCCTCCTCCAAAACCTGCAGTCAACTCAGCTTTGCAATAGTTACATATAGCCAATACTGTAGGTACACCTTCAATGACAACCTTACGCTTCTCCATGTGATTCCAACATTCTGCTATTTCTTTCTTACTCCTACTCTTACTCTTAATGCTGCCATCAGCACTAGATGGCAATGGCGCACTAGGAGGATCAGTTCCAGTACCTGTACCAGTACTAGTACCATCCCCCTATGAAGGATTAATCACCGGATCAGTACCTGCACTACCTGTGTCATTTACAGCATCTTCCTCTCCCTCTATGCCATCCATATGACGGTCATCCATGCCATAATCTCCCATGCCTGGGGAGAGCTGGCGAGGATCGATAACAGCATCATCATCGCAAGAAAGAGGATTAGAAGAACTACCATTGGAAGCACTAGCAACGCGGGCTGCAGTGCGTCCTTTTTTGGGGGCTACTTTCCGATTTGCAAGCTGCTTCCTCCTCTCCCTCGGCATCATATTCATAGGCATAGCATGAACAATGGAGAGGGATAAAGAGTTACAGACTGTGAGAGAATGAGAGAATGAGGGAAGGAGGGTGAAGAGAGAACTCCTTTATAGGAGCACCGGAGCGAGAGAGAGCAGAGAGCAGATCTATCACGGAGAAAAGGCGCAGAGGATGCGAGGCGACGGGAAGAAATCGATGCACCGGTGACAAATCGAAGCAAATATCTCCATAATTGCGTACCATTGGTAGATGTGATCGCCATTGTGGGCGGGTCGTGGGCGGAGTCACTGCGTTGGAGACGAGGTCGACGAGGCGCGTCGCCTAGCATGCACTGCCTCCCCACGGCCACGAGCTTATCCCGCCGCCTGGTACGTTGTCGACGAGGCGCCGTCGTGGAGTCCGGGCCGTCGTGGAGGCCGCGCCGCCGTGAAGCCCCAGATCTGGACGCCACACCCTCCGCCGCCATTTCTAGGGTTAGTAATCGAGGGGTCACGAGAGGATAGAGGGGGAGAGGAATGGGGAAAGTGGAGACGACTGCGGGATTTGGGTGGGGGTGGGGGCGATTCGGATGGAGATATGGCTGTCGTGCTTGGGTCGGGCCATTTTCGTGCCGGGTCGGCCAAGCACGCAGACGATCGATCGGCGCCGGCCGCAGCACGGCGGGTCAGATTGTGGCACGCAAGACGCAGACACGCTAATCGCCGGCCGCACGGCCCATCTCAAATCGGCCGTGCAAAACTTCGCAGACGGTTTTTTCGGGCCGTGCTCGGGCTGGCACGTTTGGCCCGGCCCATTTTCCCAGCACTAACCGGAGATATAACATCCAGAAAGTCCTTGAGGCCTTGTTAAGCATGCGGCGGTACAGTAATATTTACCAATGCATGCATGTAAGTAAAACCGTTCTCCCGTGGACCTGAAGGCATAGCTCACTCATACCCATGCAGACGTTGCAGCCTCGGTCTTATTCTATCGAGAGCATGCATGTACCGGCGGTACGGGCTTCACGTGCTGGCGAGCGGCAACTCCCCTTTCATCATCAATCCGGGGCCCCGGGGCCTCCGGGCTGGAGACCATCGCAAGGTAGCGCACGGGTCCTAGCATAGGGACGCTGCCTTCGCAGTTCACACACAAGAGAGGAGCTAGCTAGCTTAACGTCGACTCGCCGGCCGGCCGGCGCTATCGCAGGGGCGGAAAAAGACGCGAACCATCCCAGCCTGAGTTGTATGAGTCAACCAAGCTGAGAAGATGCAAGTGATGCTGTTTGATTACCCTATACCAGATGAGTATCCTGTACCAGATGAGGCATGCTACGCCGAGATGTTGTTTGGTTAACCACACATGTTAGAGTGAGATACATAAATTCAAGAATAGGACAAACAATTTTTGAAAAAATCAATTCTTGAAAGTCTATAAATTTTAAATGAAAATAAAAAATTAAAAAAACAATAGATAATAAAAAATTAAAAATAAAATTTTTGATTTTTTGAAATTTATATAGCAAGTGTGGTCTAGTTTTGTTCGAAAAATGTAAGTAACCCATTTTTGAAATCAGTTTGATAATCGAAGATGCTAATAAAAAATATAACCAAAAACGAATCAAATGAGTTTTTGCATGCTGTTCGTTGACCAGGTGCTAGGTGCCGCTCTGAGTATCTTGACGATATATAGAGATTTCTTTGGAGGAAGGAATCTTTTAGAGGGTAGTGTAATTTATAAAGGAATTTTAGAGGGATGGATATAGGGGATGCTAATAGTGTTTTAGAGGGGAAATATAGAGGAGCTGCTGGAGTTGCTCTAACCTAGCTCGCGGATACGGCCATTTTGCTCGTTCGCGTTGGGTCTGGCTGCTACAGACTTTTTGCACCAACTCAGCCAGGCTGCAACAATTAAATTACACATTTGCTAGTTATCAGGCGACTGAGACTTATTTATCTCTCGGTCAATTTTCTTACATACGTGGATATTCGTTGGATCTTTTATGTGCACTATGAAGGTGTTTGATCAACGGTTCAAAAAATAGACTGAGAGTTAAATAAGTCTCAGTTGCCTGATAAGAAACCAGTCCCATTAAATTAGGCATCCAAACACCTGCCGACTGCATCAGTTCAACCAGGCTGCTGCAAAATCAGGTAACCACCACGTCCGAAAAGAGCAGAGAGCTGGCAGATGCGACTTCCCGCTGCCTTTCACGGCTATGCAACGGCTAAAGCTTAATGCTGCATCTTTTCTTTTCAATATGGCTTCCATGCTTTGCGTGATGGGATTGGACATGTGCGGGAACAGATGCTCACCGCTGCATCCGCCAAGCTCCTCGTTGCTTGCCCATGTTGCCCTGTTTCATCGACCTTAATTGTCACCTCTACTAAGCTAGCTACCGTCGGCCGGCTCGCATAGGAATACCTACGGAGGAGAAGCCGACGAAGCAAATCCATTTCGCAGCGCCGCATGGTCGCTGCTGCGACTGGACCCAATCCATCTCGAAGCTGCCGTGACACTCGCTCGGCACACGGTACAGACGTACAGTATCAGTATGCCGCCTGTTGGTAAGTGCATCGCAGCATCGACTTGCAGAGCAGGCTCAGAATGACCAACCTGTGCCCAGAGCCGCGACGCAGAGCTCGACAGAGACAGGTAAAATATGCATGCATGCATGGCAGCGATCGATGGCTCTCTCTCTCTCCTTTTGCACGGACCAGTCGTAGCGTATAGCATATACTTATACTATATATATATAGCCATAACCAAGAAATATCTGCATTGCAATTTGCAAGTGGATAAGAGGATGGCAGGGCTGGACAGCAGCTAGCTAGCGAGGGCTCGGAACATGCATGGACATGAGCGACATTATTGGCGGAGCAGTTATGAGGAGATGGTCCAGCGGCCACCTCACCGGCGGATGGTGCACCGGATCGGGGCACCTGTGCCTGTGCGCACGAAGTAGAACTAGAAGGAGTATCATGCATTCATGTATGCGCGACACTGTCCGCGCGTAGGTGTCCGGCTCTGGCTGGGGCTTTGCTGGACAGCTGGTGCACGTGATGGCCCGGGAGGAGGCATGCCTCCCCCTCCATCATCCAGCGTCCGCAACAGGGCAGCATATATTTCTCATTGCCGTGTATCAATCCCAGTCAATTTTCCACAGCGCAGTCTCGATCTGTATCAATATCTCCCTATATCTTCGTATTCATATGGAGGACTCACTCTTCAATCGTTATATCATTTTAAAAGTAAAAACTCTACGAAAGAGGATAAGAAAATATAGGAAACAAATAACGGTATAAAGATGAAGCTATCAAGACCAAAATTTAAAGATGTTGCTAGTGATCCTCTTAGATAACCGTAGGCATCTGACCAAGGATCTTCGACTAAACCCACGGGTGTGGCCGTGTGTTTCGACATATTATTGTGGGGTAACTACTTTGCGGTTGCCTGCACAAACCAACATGATGCAGACAATTATTTGCCTCATGTAGTTGCAACAAGACAATGCCACCGCCGTCGCCACGGAGCACAATTAAATCACAAAACAATCACTGTTGCCACCAACGCTACTGCCATCACCCGGAGTGGATATGTAGCCGTTGTCAATGACGTCACGCGTAGCGCAACCATCCCAAAGATTTTTCCAATATAGTATTGTAGTTTTTTTGGAAGAAAAATTGTGGAAAAACATAAGACAATGGATGGAAAGAAGTACGAAAATTGTACGGCACTGACGATCCGCCGTTAGCACTCAAGACATGGCTACCCGTCTCACCGGAGCATTTAAAATTATCCCCAACATAGCGATACATTTTTAAAAGAGAAAAATCGAAGAAAATAGTTAAAACAGACTGAAAACCGGGTACAAAAAATTAACTAAGGCCTTGTTTGTTTCAGTTTAAATTAAATTAAATTAAATAAAAATTTGTTATTTTTATATAAGCTAAATGACGTAATACTTTGTAATCATTTTTGTAAGGTTTTAAATAGTCCTTCTTAGAAGTTCATAAATTTTTTTTTATAATTTTTGAACTTTTTAGAATGTCTTTCAAAGGATCACAATTTTCACATATTAAACTTTTCAGCAACTTTCAGTTTAAACAAACAAGGCATAACGGTCTATCCAGTCTGCAGAATAGCCGAGCCCGTATTACTCCATCATCTCGCGGTTAAACGTCCTAGAAACATAACCAGGACACCACTTCACACCGCTCCTGCACAAACAGATATTGTGACCGGACGTGTAGATTCATCGCTTCGTTATAATCTCGGTGTACATGTATTGTGTGCTCTGCGCCTTGACGTCGTGAGGACGCGATCCTAACAAGTCACCAATCCTGGCTGTACACAGCGCATCACCTCTCCCTGTCTCTGGTACTGTTCCGTTTCCTTGTTCATTGGGCGTTGCTTTCTCGGTGCATGGGCAGAGCAACTCCACGTTGTTCGTCACTATCGGTGCTGTTGACATATAGGGGAAGGAAGTACCATGGTTTCAACCAAAACAAATAAGACGTCCCCACACATTTATGTGGCTAAAATTTTTATATTTGATACGTGTTCCTTTTCTAACATCTTATTTGATGTAGATTTTTTTAGTTACTTTTATATTACTGTAGTTCTTTTTATTTAATCTGTTATAATTTCGATCCACAATAATTCACGGCGTAGATTTATTTTAGAATTAATATGCTGGTTTCATTTAACTCTACTGTAGAGATACACAGGGATTGCTAGCGATGCTCAACAAGAGTTCACCCCATAGGCAATTAGCTAGCTAAATCCTGCTGTCGACGGTTGAGATAACGATCTCAAGTCGCTAAGGTTCTTGAAGATTAAGATTGGAGACACGCCAAACAATGCGAACAGCAACGAACAGGGAGACAGGAGTTTTTATCCTGGTTCAGGCCTCTCGGGAGAAATAAGAGCCCTACGTCCAGCCTTTCTTATATATTAGGGATGAATACAAGAGGTGGCTCGACGAGACGAACAAGTCTTGGCGAGATTATGCGTGTACAAGTGCCAAAGCTCTAAGCTAGGTGCTAAGATGTAAAACTCAATGCCAGGGATCCCCTAAACGCCAAAAGGCCCCTGTTTATATAGTGCTGAGCAAACCGACCTACCGAGGGAATATCGGGCCGGGCTAACTACGAGATCACAACGAACTCGACATGCCAAATGTCGACGGTTGAGATATCGGTCTCAAGTCAACCAAGGTTCTTGAAGATTGAGATAGGAGACACGTCGAACAACCACGAACAACGTGAGCAGTGAGACGAGTTTTTATCCGGTTCGGGCCTCTCGGGAGATAATAGCCCTCGTCCAAATTTTCTTATATATCGAGATGAATACAAGAGGTGGCTCGACGAGACGAATGTGTCTCGGCGAGATTATGGTGTATGTCAAGAGAATGTATCGACAAAGTAATCTCGGATGCGGATCGTCTAAGTCGTCCGGATCGGCCCTCAACACGTCATGGGGTCCTGTTTATATAGTGTTGAACAACCGACCTACCAATGGATAATCGGTAGGTGACCACGAGTCCGTAATTTAACTCAAGACATGCCAAATACATCCCGAGGTAGATAAGGTATACTCCAATTCTTGGGGATCACGACTCTAATCCAATCCGGAAACCACGTCCCGGTCTTCTCGTAGCCGTCTGAGAACTCTTGTTCGAGATGGACTCAAACACGATTCCTTGGCCCTCGCACCACGCCACCAGAAGCATTGGCAGATGCATATGGGCGAGATAGAACCTTCCAGGAGCCGGGTCCCGGTAGGTCGTTCGAGTAGGCCGTCGTGAGTGGGCCATGGCTATGGGCCGTGATCTAATCTGACAGCTAGCCCCGAGACTCAAGTGGAAGAACTCACTAGAGCGGGTCATCCCTTGAGACTCTAAGTCACGAAGAGGTATTTTTCCTGCTACAAAGACGCAGTAACAGCGAATCAAGTTATGGTTCAATCGAACAATACTTGTTCGGGATCGAACAAACTCAGCCGCGCCGCCGAGCAACTCTGTTGCGTCGAGCGAGGAACGACATCCGTCCGAAAGCGAGTACCCAGCTCTCGTCTGTAAATCGGAATAAGTGAGGTGAATCATCTCCTTGAGGCTAAACGTCACCAAGGAGGATTGACTTCTTAGTAGTGAAGAGCGTACCACCGCATCCGTAAGATCGAGATCTTCCGGGAGAGTGAACATAGCAAGTCGCGAGACGGACTCGTGCTGCTGCATCCAAGCATTCAGATGCCTAGGAAAAGATAGGGGAACCACCTCTCGGGCTAGAGCTTGCCCGAGGAAATAGAAATTGCGCTCTCGAGCGAATGTTATGCTCAGGAGCGAAGGTGATGCGCCTCCAAACGTAGATCGTGTGCTAGGAGCAGACAATGCATACGAATGGGAAAGGTGACCCGATCCAGGCGTCTGTTCGCCAAAGAAACCGAGTAAAGAGATCCACCCCCGAGCACGGAGCTCGTTAAAGGAACCGTAGCACGACCAGCGAAGACGTGCGGTAGGAGCCAGCGCCGGGCGAAGAGCCGCCTGATGCGAGGTGATCCACCCCGAGCACGGAGCTCGTCGAGGGGACGAGATCGCGCGCTCGGGCGAAGAACCGCCTGTCGAGGTGAATCACAACCCGATCGCGATCGAGCCGCAAGAGAACGTGTGAAATCAACGCTTTACCCATGACGTATTCCTTGCGCGATGTAAGCGTTGTCTTGGCAAGTCGTAACCGACACTTGGAGTGCCCATTGCGATGAGAATCGACTACGATGGGTATGCCCGTTATGATGAGAATCGCTACGATGGACGAGACTCCATTGGTGGCGCACCACCTTGACTTAGCCGAACCGTGAAGGTCGATGCGGGCAAAGGCAAGAAATCATACACGGCGAAGTGAATCAATCCCGGGCATGCGCGAGCAAACCCGGAAGAGAGGATGCGGACATCGGTTTTGGTGGGAAGCACGGAACTTCGCGCAACCATCACGGAGTCGATGTTCCCGCTCTGTATTTCTGCAAAGACAAACAAGAAACGGCGACAAGGGGAAAAAGAGAGCAAGAAAAGGCTCCAAGAAGAGCAAAGCGAGTTTTAGAAAACACGCAAAAGACGACCTACCCACACAAGACATAATTTTTCCGCACGCCCCGATAGCGTTAGTGTCACCTCGGCGAATCGCGAACCGACGCTAGGAGTGCCCGTTGCGATGAGAATCGACTTACGATGGGCGAGGACTCACAGGTGGTGCATTGCTCCGGATTACCGTGCAAGGAAGGACGTAGCATGGATAAAAAGACGTGTCGCGGACAAGTGCAGCCCAGCTGTGGCTAAGACCGCTAACCAAGGAAGGCGACGGGACCTTAGCCGCAGCAAGACGTGTGGGCGAAATCTTATCCGGACATGGACCCATGCGGCGTTGGTGTCGCCTCGGCGCGTGCGGAACCAGGCGCCGAGTGCCGTTGCGATGAGAATCGACTACGGTGGGCATGCCCGTTCGCGATGAGAATCGACTACGGTGGGCGAGACTCCATCGGTGGTGCACCGCTTGGTTAACCGGAGCCGTCATGTGTCGTTGCGGATAAAAGACATGCTCAGACGCTGGAGCGCTCACGGCGAAGACCAACGAGGTTTTGGAAAACCAACGCTAAGGAAAGGAACTGAAAACCGAAAACGCGTCTGGGGTTGCGAAATTCAGCTCAAGTCCCAATCGACAGAGGAGAGCGATCCTCCGAGGAGCCGCCGAGCAAATGAAGACCGCCGAGCAGCGCTTGAATCAGAGCGAGAGTCGGACCGAAGAAGCGGCAGACTTTTCCCGCAAAAAGAGCAAAAAAAGACAAGGACGAACAGAAACCAAGAGCAAAGCGAACAACGCTAGAAAGTTTTAAGAAAACCGGTAGAACGCTTAGCCTAACTCCATACTTCCCGTTGTGCGGTTGCCGAGGACTGAAGTTTGCGAACTCGAACAGTGCACAAGAGAAAGAGCGACGCCTAGCCCCGATACGGACGATGCATGAAGACCTGAGTTTGCGACTTCAAGCACGTCGCGCAGAGAGTTAGAGCGACACCAGATCTGATCGACTCGTTCGAGAACCGCCGTTAACGTAAGTTAGGCGATTTCAAGGTAACCGAACAAGAAAAGTGCCTGCGCGGAGGGCTTACGAGAGCGAGCTTTGCCAAGTAGTTGTGCCGTGGCGGTAAGTGCCTCTGCCGCGAGGGCTTACGAGAACAAGCTTAGCCAGCGAGGCCGATGCCGTGTTACGCAACTCGAGTTTAGGAACTTGTTGAAGCTAAATACGGGCAGGGAAAACCCTTAAGATTGCGGAGCCAAGAGTTCGCAAGACCGGGCAGCCATCAAGTGTTTCCAGAGAGACAGAGTAGTCTGAGAAGATGAGTGGTGAGAAGGACCGCAGGGGGCCGCGAGCATTCACCGCTCAATGGGTTGGACTTTACATGGCAGCCCGAGAGACTTGGACGAACTAAGGCGCGAAATTTAAGAAAAAGCGCGAAGCAATTAAACGAAAAGACCTACACGAGGAACTTACGGTCGGGTCGATGTTTCAAGTCTTTGGTCGACTCTCCCGTCATCCATCGACAGCGAAACAGCCGGGATCCGGAAGAATTTTGATCCATCCCGAGCACGAAGCTCATCGCGGGATCAGACGCGCCGGCGAAGAGCTGCCCGGCGAAGAGATCCAAATTTCGAGCACGGAGCTCGTCGCGGGACGAGACGCGCGCCGGCGAAGAGCTGCCGGCGAAGAGATCCAAATGAGCACGGAGCTCGTCGCGGGACGAGACGCGCTCGGGCGAAGAGTCGCCGGCGAAGAGATCCGGCCCGAGCACGGAGCTCGTCGCGGGACGACGCAGGCCCGCGAAGAGCTGCCGGTGCGAGAGATCCGGCCCGAGCACGGAGCTCGTGGCGGGACCAAACTTGCGCCTGGGCGAAGAGCTACCCGCGCGAAGATCCGATCCCGAGCGCGAGCTCGTCGCTGGGATCGAGCCTTGCTCCGGCGAAGAGCTACCAATGCGAAGAGATGCAACCCCGAGCATGGAGCTGGGGACCAGATCTGAAAGGCGATCAAGATCGAAGGGATCGATCCGATCTGGCAGGGGAAGAGACATCCGGCCCTTCTGAGTCGTAGTCCTCAGGGAGAATCTCCTGGTCGCTGATAGAGTTCGACATGCTCGATCTGCGAGTCCCCACGGTCGGCGCCAGCTGTCGACGGTTGAGATATCGATCTCAAGTCAACCAAGGTTCTTGAAGATTGAGATAGGAGACACGCCGAACAACCACGAACAACAAATGAACAGGAGACGAGTTTTATCCTGGTTCGGCCTCTCGGGAGATAATAGCCCCACGCCCAAATTTTCTTATATATCGAGATGAATACAAGAGGTGGCTCGACGAGACGAATGTGTCTCGGCGAGATTATGGTGTACAAGCGAAGAGTATGCGACAAAGTAATCTCGGATGCGGATCGTCTAAGTCGTCCCGGATCGGCCCCTCAACACGCCATGGGGTCCTGTTTATATAGTGTTGAACAACCGACCTACCAATGGATAATCGGTCGGTGACCACGAGTCCAGAATTTAACTCAAGACATGCCAAATACATCCCGAGGTAGATAAGGTATACTCAATTCTTGGGGATCACGACTCCTAATCCAATCCGGAAACCACGTCCGGTCTTCGTGGCCGTGCAGTAACTCTTGTTCGAGATGGACTCAAACACGATTCTCTTACCCCGCACCACGCCACCCCGAAGCCGTTTTGGCAGATGCATATGGGCGGATAGAACCTTCCAGGAGCCGGGTCCCGTAGGTCGCTTCGAGTAGGCCGTCAGGGAGTGGGCCATGGCTATAGGCCGTGATCTAATCCCCGACACCAAATATATCCCGAGGCAGATAAGGCATACTCCTAGTCTTGGGGATCACGACTTCTATTCCAATCTGGGAAACCAATGTCCGGGTCTTCATGTAGCCGCGCAGAACTCTTGTTCGAGTCGGACTCAAACACGATTCCTTGGCCGTTACGCACCATGCCAGTCAGGAGGCTGTTCGGCAGGATGCATATGGGCCAGATAGAACCTTCCAGAGAGCTGGGCCCTGGTAGGCTGTTTGATCGGGCCGTCAGGGAGTGGGCCATGGCAATGGGCCGTGATTTTATCCCTGACAGCTAGCCCCCGAGACTCAAGTGGAAGGACTCACTAGAGTGGGGTCTTCCTCTTGAGACTCTAAGTCACGAAGAGGAAAATTTTGTTGCTACAAAGACGTGTAACACGCGACCGAACAGGTTATGGTTCAACCGAACATGACTTGTTCGGGACCGAACAGACCCGATCAGTATCGAGCAACTCCGTTGCACCGAACAGGAAACAACATCTGCCCGAGCAGAGCACTCAGCCTTCGATGTAGAAATCGGAAATCCAGTCCCCAAGCGCAGAGCTCGTCGCGGGGACGACGCTTGCACAGACTGCATTTAAGAGCTGCCGGTGCGAGTGAATCATCTCCTTGAGGTGAACGTCATCAAGGAGGATTGGATTCTTGGTAGTGAAGAGCGTACCACCGCATCCGGTAAGATCAGATCTTCCGGGAGAGTGAACACAGCAAGTCGCGAGACGGACTCATGCTGCTGCATCCAGGCATTCAGATGCCTAGAAAAAGATAGGGGAACCACCTCTCGGGCTAGAGTTTGCCCGAGAAAATAGAGATTGCGCTCTCGAACGAATGTCGCGCGCAGGAGCGAAGGCGTTGTGCCCCCAGACGTAGATCGTGTGCCAGGAGCAGACAATGCATACGAGGGGGAAGGTGACCCAGTCCCCGAGCGTAGAGCTCGTCAAATGAACCAGGTAAAGAGATCCAGTCCCAGAGCACGGAGTTCGTTAAAGGAACCAGAAAGTACGACCAGGCGAAGACGTACCCTGTCAAAGGCCATCCAGCCCCCGAGCACGGAGCTCGTCGCGGGGACCAGATGCGCGCTCCGGGCGAAGAGCTACCCGGCGCGAGGTGAATCACAACCCGATGCAGTCAGAGCCGCAAGAGAACGTGTGAAATCAATGCTTTACTGTAACATCCCAAATTTTTAAAACCAATTTGGCACGTTATTAATTTCTTAAATGCATAATTTGAAAATGTTAAATCACTCATTATTGCATCATGACATCATCACTTCATGCATCATCCTGGAAATAACTTGTGCATTTAAAATCTCCAATGTAAAAATATTGTTGGAAAAATTATAAGTAATTTGTTAACCTACATTATCTTCTTTAAGCAAATCCCATGTGGAATTTTGGGAAAGGTATTAATAGATTTTTGGAATTAAAGTATTATTTCTTAAGTTTTTTTTTATTATTTAATTAACAAGAATGTTTGGAAGAGTAATGCTTTTGGGAAAATCAGAAAACGTTTTAATTCCCTCGGCCCGATCTGCCCACTCCTCCTTTCCTCTCTCTTCCCGCTCCTCTTTCCCTCGGTTGGGCATAACCGTGCCCAGGCCTTGCATCTTCCTCCTCTCCTTTCCTCTCCTCTTTTCCCTCGGTTGGGCATGACCATCTTGCTAAGCCCATCCGCTCCTTCCGCCCCCTCCTTCGCCCATG
The DNA here is from genome assembly GCA_036346415.1 of Raddia guianensis. NCBI lineage: Eukaryota > Viridiplantae > Streptophyta > Magnoliopsida > Poales > Poaceae > Raddia > Raddia guianensis. The sequence goes on from CM070537.1 coordinate 50,540,269, forward strand.
ATCGTTGCGCCTCGCCTTAGCTGGCCCGCCTTGTCGACCCGTCTCCTCCTCTGTTTCTTCTTCCCTGCGTCCGCTCCCGTGTCCGCGATCGCCGCCGCTCCTCTCTCTCCTCTCTCCGGGCCTCGCCACCAGCATTCCCATGAAATCGCTTCGCCCTACACTCTTCCACGGACCCTCTCCGTCCCCTACCCCTTTCCTTGTCTTATCGCCGGCGAACCACCCTCGCGTTCAATGCGTTCACCTACACGGCACCGGCCGGAATCGGCGCCGGCGTTCGCCAAACCGCTGCGTCGCGTCAAAGGTCGTTCGATCGCGGAGCTCGCCTATAAATGGGTATCGCTACCTCACGCCCTTTGCTTTGCGCCACCGCAACGTCTTTCACCCGAGCCGGTCGTTGCTCCTTCTCTCCGCCGCCGCCGTTTCCTCCGTTGTTCCGTCCTGGTTTCGCGCCAACCTCACCACGTATTTGGTGCGGTCGTTTCCGTGGAGCTCGCGCCGTTGGTTTGGAGCAAGTGAGGCCGTGCGTGTACTGAGCCAGCCCGCGCCGCCGCCGCCGCAATCTCACCGCTTTGCCGCTTCTTCGTCCTCGGTGAGCTCGCCAATTGTTTCATCCCACTCCTAGTAGCTTCCGCCAAATCAATCGCTGTTGATGCCATTTATCGCCGCCGCCGTGTGATCCGTGGATCATCACCGCCGGATCGTCTAGCCGCCTGCTCCACCACCTCGTTGGATGGTTGGACCTCCAATACATTCGCCCTTTTAGTAACTAGATTCCCGCATGGCCGATTGAACCACGGTGGCGGGTCGTCGCCGCCGCCGCTGGCGCTCCGCCGCCATTTGGTCATCCTCTGTTTTTCCCTGCTTGCCTCTGCGGTGCCACCGACCGGGTGGGGTCCTCTGTCACCACGCAGCTCTGCGCTCTCGCCACATGTGTGCCGAAAGCGCGTTCTTGCGATTGGGCCGTCGGTCGAGCCGGCCCATGGCCATTTAACCCTCTCCTTCTTTTTATTTTCTTTTTATAGTTTCCAACTAAATCATTTCCGAGTTCACTAAAAGTATTTATTAAAATAGCTTGTGCATGCTAAAAATTCTGTAAAAATTAGTAAAATTACTTTATTAGTTTCTGAACCTGGGAAAATTATGTATTTGCATGACATGCATGTGGGATTCATTTGTTGGTTAAATAACTAGCTTTAGGTGCATTATTTCATGTGCATGTGAGAAATGGTCATATTGTCTCTTTTAAAATGAAAATAAAATACTTTACAAGTCCCTGACCTTAGAAAATAATTGTTGTCATGCCATTCATGCAGCATGCTTTTGTTAGAAGTATTCTTGGATTAAAAATGGCATCATTGCATACGTGCATAAGTCATTTGGCATGATCTCTCTTTTAACAAAATGCATTAAAAGTTGCTGCATGTCCCATTACCTAAAAACAGCATGGCATAAAGTATTTTACTTATGTGGGTTGTATTGCTTTGCATGCGTGTGCGCGTTTAGGAGGTCAAGCTCTCGAAGACCCGATCGACGACGTCCCCTTCGCTTTCCCCGGAACCGATCAAGGCAAGTCCCCCCTTTGATCATATTGAGAAGCCATTTTCGGTTATTTAGAAAATGTTATTAGACTTGAAAATATGCATGCTAGTTTAAAAGATAAATGTCGTATTTCCTAGACTTAGTTATCATGACCGAATAGAAAGGTAAGAAATATGGTAGGATTAAACCTAAGGCTAAAATATGAATTGCTCTTATTTATATGCTTTGATTGTGGTAGGATAAATGCCTAAAATCATTTATGCGGAATGATTCAATCATTTGTGTGAAAGGTGAATGTTTCGAGAAATGGTTGGAAAAGGGTGTTTTAAAGATAGCGCATCAAGGGTGATGCTGAGTAGGAAATGATTTTCCTCTTACCCCAAAAATCTTTCCGACTAGGGAGATATTTTGTCGGTTGGTGCAGAGGGCACCATGTTTCGAAACTGGGCTAAAATATCAAATCTCCCCTAGTCTAAGGACTGCTCATCCTATGATCCTATGAACTGAGCCATTACAGTACGACCTCGAGCCCCGGTATGGGACGGGCCCGATCGTTGGTCCTCGTGGTTGACGGTCTTGTGGCGAAACATCGTCTGGGTGCGTAGCCTCTCGAGGGTAAGGCGTACCCACTCTGCAGAGTTAAAACTGTCATGATAGCCGTGCTCGCGGTTATGAGCATGAGAAGGGACTGATTATATGGTAGTTTCTTCATTTTAAAACAAATTTAGAAAAGGGGATTTTAAAGAAAGGATTTGAGATGAGTAAGGATTTGAGAAGGATTTCGTTTGAGCTAGGTGCCACCGGCGATATTCCGGATTGGGTGACGACCTCTGGGAAAGTGTCGCATGGAATGGACCTAGCCGTTTTGAGAAAAGAAAAGAAGAAAGGATTTTGTTCTCGCTATGGCACTGAGGCCAAGTGGCGAGAACCGTTTGAGAAGAGCCCAAAGAAAGTGATTAAGATTTACTGTTTATAAATTGCTTTGTCAAAACTAGGCTAATAAATGCATTTCCGCAAAATAACCTAAGCCTTCCTTGTACTGAACCGCATTTGCATAATCCCGGACTTGCGAGTACAATTTGTACTCACCCTCCTTTTCTCCCCTCTCTTTTCAAAACTTCAACAGCCGGTCCATCGGAGTATGGCCCGCCGTCCGAGGAGGAGGACCCGGATTACGTCGAGGAGCCGTTCTCCGACGAAGAGTATGAAGATTAGGGTTACGCGTTCCTACAGCCTCCGTGCCTGTGGGATGAATAAGATTTTAGATGTTGTATTAGGCTTGTATCGTTGTGTACTCTGATTTGCGGCCTGCGAGCCGTTGTATGTGTTGCTTGTACTGGACTATGTTCCGTTTGTAATAATAATATCGTTGGCACTTTTTAGTTTACAGATATCTCGTGTACTAGTCATGATCCTTGGGACTAGTATGGGTTTACGCAGGTGGAATCCGATCTTGTAAATCGGGTGCCGACATTTACCCATTACGTATTCTTTGCGACAGTGTTAGCGTTGTCTTGGCAAGTGCAGAACCGACGCTTGGAGTGCCCGTTGCGATGAGAATCGGCTTACGGTGGGCATGCCCGTTGCGATGAGAATCGGCTTACGATGGGCAGGACTCCGTTGGTGGCGCACTGCCTTGACTTAGCCGAACTGTGAAGGTCAGTGCCGGGCAAAGGAAAGAAATCGTACGCGGGTGAAGTGAATTAGTCCCCGGGCATGCGCGGAGCAAACCCGAGAAGAGAGGGATGCAGACATCGATTTTGGTGGGAAGCCTGGAATCTCGCCACGACCATCACCGGAGTCTGACGTTCCCCGTTCCTGTATTTCCGGGGTTGCCGAAATTCAGCTTAAGTCCCAACTGACCGACGAGAGGCAGTCCTCCGAGGAGCTGGCCGAGCAGCTCAAGACCGCCGAAAGGCGCTTGAATCGAGCGAGAGTTCGACCGAGCGACTTTTCCTCGCAAAAAGAGCAAAGAAAAGACAAGGACGAACAGAAACCAAGAGCAAGGCGACAGCGCTAGAAAGTTTTAAGAAAACCGGTAGAACGCTTAGCCTAACTCCCCCGTTGTGCAGTACCGCCGAGGACTGAGTTTGCGAACTCGAGCAGTGCACAAAAGAAAGAGTGACGCCCTAGCCCCCGATACGGACGATGCATGAAGACCTGAACTTGCGACTTCAAGCACGTGCGTAGAGAGTTAAGCGACACCCATATTCGATCGACTCGTTCGAACCGCTTTCGTTAACGTAAGTTAGGCGATTCAAGGTAACCGAACAAGGAAAGTGCCTCTGCGCGGAGGGCTTACGAGAGCGAGCTTTGCCAAGTGGTTGTCTTGCGTGAGCGGTAAGTGCCTCTGCCGCGGAGGGCTTACGAGAGCGAGCTTAGCGCGAGGTCGGATGCCGTGTTACGCAACTCGAAGTTTAGGAACTTGTCGAAACTAGATACGGGCAGGGAAAACCTTAAGATTGCGGAGTCGAGTTCGCAAGACCGGACGACCATCAAGTGTTACCAGAGAGAAGAGAGTCCGAGAAGACGAGTGGTGAGAAGAGACGCGAGGGTCGCGAACATTCACCGCTCAATGGGTTGAACTTTACATGGCGGCCGAGAGACTTGGACGAATTAAAGCGCGAAATTTGAGAAAAAGCGGTTAGGAAACGAAGACCTACACGAGGAACTTACGGTGGTCGATGTTCCAAGCGCCGGTCGCCTCTCCGTCACGTCACCCACCGCCAAAGTAATGCCGGGATCGAAGGAGTTTTGATCCGATCCCGAGCACGGAGCTCGTCGCGGGGATCGACGCCCGGCGGAGAGTCGCCCGCGCCAAGAGATCCCGGAACCAGATTCGAAGGCGATCAAGATCGAAGGATCGATCCGATCTGACAGGGGAAGAGACATCCTGTCCTTCTGAGTCGTAGTCCTCAGGGAGAATCTCCTGGTCGCTGATAGAGTTCGACATGTTCGATCTGCGTATCCTCACGGACGGCACCAGCTGTCGACGGTTGAGATAACGATCTCAAGTCGCTAAGGTTCTTGAAGATTGAGATAGGAGACACGCCAAACAATGCGAACGAAGAACGAACAGGAGACATGAGTTTTATCCCGTTCAGCCTCTCGGGAGAGATAATAGCCCTACGTCTAGCCTTTCTTATATATCAGGGATGAATACAAGAGGTGGCTCGACGAGACGAACAAGTCTTGGCGAGATTATGCGTGTACAAGTGCCAAAGCTCTAAGCTAGGTGCTAAGATGTAAAACTCAATGCCAGGGATCCCCTAAACGCCAAAGGGCCCCTGTTTATATAGTGCTGAGCAAACCGACCTACCGAGGGAATATCGGGCCGGGTTAACTACGAGATCACAACGAACTCGACATGCCAAATATATCCCGAGGCAGATAAGGCATACTCCTAGTCTTGGGGATCACGACTTCTATTCCAATCCGGGAAACCAACGTCCGGGTCTTCATGTAGCCGCGCAGAACTCTTGTTCGAGTCGGACTCAAACACGATTCCTTGGCGTTCGCACCATGCCGCCGAGAGGTCGTTGGCGGGATGCATATGGGCCAGATAGAACCTTCCAGGGAACTGGGCCCTGGTAGGCTGTTTGATCGGGCCGTCAGGGAGTGGGCCATGGCAATGGGCCGTGATTTTATCCCTGACACCTGCCCTATTGGAGGTAGACGGAATAATTCGGCCTTTATCAACTTGAGGGCGGGAGTTTCTTGTTTGAGTGCTTGACGTCCAGTCCAGTTGTTCTTTGCTAAGCAGAGCTAGGCCACAGGACCGACGCGATGGCCCACCGGCACAGTCCTCACACTCTGCGAGCCACGCCGGCGGCGGTCGTCTTCTCGTCACAAACTCTTTCCCTTCAGTTCAGTCCAGTGTGCTATAACCAAGCTAACCGGTTCAATAGATCCGTGAATGTTTTGAATAGACTTAAAGTTTAAAAATTTAAATAAGCTTTAAAATACGTAGAAATTTAAAAAATAAGACTAGCGTGCTAGAAATGCTAGTTGGAACAATTTTTATTCCTTACATGAGCGTTACATCGGACACTTGGATGGGAGGATCCGCTTCCATATAATCCTATTCAAAGTAGGCCGCCGGTTTTTTTTCCTCTAGAAAACGCCATTACTGAAAAAAAAAAAAACTTACTATTTTAGCAGAACCTCGTTGGGCTTTAAGGAAAATCATTTTACCTACTCATTTTTTTATTTCAATTTTAGTTTTGCTCAATGCAGGCACCTCCTGCGTTTGAGCAAATTCGCAAGTGATTTTGCTAGCTCATGTGGGAGCCTCACCGCACGTCGTCTTCGCCACTCTAGCTGTCGTCGTCGTCGTCGTTGCCACAACCACTTTAGAGTTTTGGATGGGTTCTTTGTGCCTCTTGGGTTTAGAGGAAAGCCGGGGGCGGCGGTGGGGTGGGGTCGTGGTAGGGTAGCAAGGAGGTGGTGGCATCGTCGCAGCCGCGGAGTGGTTGAAGGTGGGTGGACGACGGTGGTTGACGGACCCAACACAAAGTGACCTGATTTAGGTAAGCAGGGCCAGTGGCAGTGATGTACGTAGGCGAGTGGAGCATAGCGATAGCAGTGGAAGAGGGGTGGCCAAAGTGGATGATGTGGGAGAGGAGGACTCGCTTGGAATTGCCAGTGTTCTGAACGAAATGTAAACGACTGCATCGAAGACACTCCTTTTGAATTTGTATGGCTTTGTGTTTTGTTTACAATTTTTGATGGGTTATCCACCAAAAACCAAAACCGCCGGGTTAGTGATCGGTTTTCCAACAACCGTTCGGTTTCTTAAGCCCTTCAGTCCAACCAAGCCTTGCCATGCATGTCAGCGTGTGACGTCCAACAAAGGATTGAAATGTTAGGGCCTGCATGCGAGGTTAGCGAGTAGCGACATGCAGGTCTTGCCGTCTTGGTCCTTGTGCGCTTCGGCGACCAACTACGCCGCCGGCCGCCGCCGTCGACGTACGCCATGCATCGCGATCGCGGGCTACGCACTCGCGCGTTGATTTGCCCCGTCCGTTCCGTGACCGTGCGCCGCGGCGACGACGTACGTCGGCGCACCGTGCTGGCACAGTGTCTAGCTAGCTAGGCCACGTCTACGCATACTCCACATGCACGCGCACACGGCGACGCGAACGCGGCGGGCGACGACGTACGCGAGTGCTGTGGCGGTGGGTGGGAGCGGCCAGCCGGCGCGGGGGCCACCGGATCACGTGACGACGTGCTAAAAGCCGAGGAGGGTCTGGCCGGGTCGCGTCCGTCGGTCGGTCGGTTGGCTCGATGCCGGGGTTGCGTTCGTTGCTGGTGCCGGGTTACTTCGATCGCCCGCGCACGGTAGGTGCTATCGGCGGCAGGAGGAGAGTGGAGGCCGGTGCGCTTGTCCCCGGCCGGCCCGCGCTCGTGTCCTGCCGCCGCTGCCCATGCGCCGATAGGCCGTACGCCTCGCTCCCCGTCGCCGGTTCAATGCCTTTTCAGCAGGTTCAAAGCTTTTTCAGGGTTTCTGGATCATAACTAAACATGTCACAGTAAGCATACATATGTTTTGGATGGAGATCTAGATGGACAAAAAAGACAATACGGGGAAGGGATCTGTTTTCGTAGCTATGAAAGGCAAGATGTGAAAGCCGGTGCAAGGGTATGTTCATGGTTAGTCCTAAATTTAGTGGTTCACAATATTTCAAATTTTACTATTTACAAACCTGTCAAATCAACGGTGTTTGACTACGTTTGGTACGAGTAACAAACATGCTAACGGTGAGGTTTTAGAAGGATAACCATCTTTTTCATGGGTGTGCTTGCGCTTCTGCACGCGGCCGGCGAGCGTCTCCTGCCCAAATCTTGCCAGGAAGCTCCCGGCAGAGGCAGCAGAGCCGCCCTGCGATGGTCCAGAGCACGACAATGTCGTTGGCACGGCAGAGCCGCAGCCCGCAGGCGTCCCATGCACACACGACCGCCGAGCCGGCTGCAACCGCTCAGAGCCCAGACCGAACTGACGCATACTACTACTGCAATAATCCTGCACGAACTCAAAGCACAAGTAGCGCCCAAAACCAAAAGGCTGCGCTGCGCAAGTCGACGTCGCCAACCCACAGCGCCCTTCTCTCTCTGCCCGTGCCGTGCCGCGACAAACCAGAGCAATCTCTCACCACGAGCCTGCACCCCTGCAGGGCTAGGCTAGCAGTGATGACATGAATGGAGTAACATCTGGAGTCAACCAGCGCCGTGCGTACATGGAGTACGTGTTAACTAGTAAGGTAAGCTCCAAGCAAGTGTTTTTACTGCCGTGTAGTGCCTTTAACCGTGCATGTTCCAGCACGCCGTACGCGCACTCAATTACCACTCCCCCAAAGACCAGCCATGTACCACACTAAGTTTACAGTGGAGGTCAATCAGAGACCTCTAGGACAGCAAGGTGATAAGGTACGACGCGCACGAGTCGTTTCGGTGAGGACCGGGTGTCCAGCGATCTCGAGTTCAAGGCGACACATGTCCATCCGTGGGGGCCCAGGCCCTGTGGGCTGTGGCACAGTATTGAAAGGGGGCTTGGGGCCCCACCCAGTCAGTAGTCGCACGAGCGAGAGGCGAGCGAAACCGAGATAGTAAACGAGCGTGCAGTCGCGACGGGGTAAAAACACAACTGGGAGGGAGCGGTGGGGGAGGCCCAGGCCCCGAGGACCTGGCCGACTCGGCCCAGGACGAGAGTGAGGCCCACGCGGCCCCGGCTTTACCAGACAGCACATGCACGTGACGGCATTGCCTCCTCACCGGCGCGGGCCCAGTTCGTCGTCTCGTCGTCGCCCTCACGCGCTCTACTGTCGCGCTGACTCGTGGGGCCAACTGTCCATGATGAGCCGAAAAATGTTCTCTCGGCTCTCCTTTTCGCTTGCCTTGCTGATCCGGTTACCTTGAGATGTGTACTGTGGGATCCATGAGGAAAGAAAGCAGTTAAAGAGAAGAAAGGAAAATTCATCACATCCAGCCCGAATAATTAAGGTCAGAGTTTATCCAATCAACCAAGCCGACCATGGCCTTGTCCTTTTTAGTGTTACGTACCGTTGCGTATTACTATTTCAAATTTTGTTATTTTCATATAGCCTATATGTTGTGATAATTTGTAATGATTTTTTCGTGACTTTTAATAGTCCTTCCAATAATCCTAAAACTATTTTTAAATTATTTTTTAATAATATTTAGACCTCTTTTCGAAAGATTCAAATTTCTTCTGATGTCGCTAAGATGACGATCTGTTGAAAAGAACAAGGCCCAAAATCACAGCAAACTGTTTCGTGATTTTTCTGGGTAACGTGGTTTTCAGCAAGAGAGTCGCACTAGGCAATAGAGTATTGTTGCCCATGGGGGGGCCAAATGCAACAAAGTCTGCACTCTATCTACTAGCGCTTTCGCCTTTGCTCTGCCTCTGCCATCACAGGATTCACTCCACGTATCTCTTCAGCCATTTCCAACCACCATAAATGGATGGTGACATTTTGACCGCCTCACACAGTATCATCCCTTTCTTCCATTGCTATGCTGACCTCGCACTCCCTAAGTCCCGCTGTCATGGGTACCCATTCCCATCGACTTCGTGACATCATAAAACACAATTTTTTCACCATCGGATGTTGTCTCCTCGGTCTTCCTCTAAATTACTTGAGGGCACATTAAACCCATCCTTGAACCTTGAAACCGAACCCTAGCTAAAGAGCAACATAGCGAAGAAGGAAGAAGATAGCGCCGTGTGGAAGAAGGAAGGAAGCGAAAGAGCGTTGTAGCTATTCTGTTCTTAAATGTGTTTCATTGTTAAGTATTTTTTGAACAAAAACATTCGGTAAAATAACAGCTAATTGTAAACGAACAATTATGTCAACCCCATTGGATGTTGTCTCATCGGTCTTCCTCTAAATTACTTGAGGGCACATTAAACCCACCCTTGAACCTTGAAACCAAATCCTAGCTAAAGAGCAACATAGTGAAGAAGGAAGAAGATAGCGCCGTGTGGAAGAAGGAAGGAAGCGAAAGAGCGTTGTAGCTATTCTGTTCTTAAATGTGTTTCATTGTTAAATATTTTGTCAGGATTATAAACGAACGATTCTGTCAACCCCACTCATAAGTCATAACTCAGGACCAGCAGGCTGACCTGCTTCCCAGAAAAAAAAAAAAATTGAAAAGAGTTGCAACGCGAACCTTGCAATGTCCGCCTGCCGGGCACAGAGAAACGGTACAAGGCGCATCATCAATGCTCGCGCATGTGAAAGGAATCCCAAAATGAGCAGTAAACATACGATGCGCTACTGCTGATATGGCTACGTGCTGACCAAACTTATTGCTCAACCTACATCTCGCTGGTAGAGCGGTACGTGATGTGCATGCGGATTTTTTACTTTCCTTACCATGGCCCACAAATCCACGGTATAAGACGGTATATACGTCACCAAATTGTGGTGAATTATTGGTAGGATGGGGGATTGGGGGGACTCGGGAGACAATGCGTCGCGTCCCAGGAGCGACGCAATGTTACCGAGGGACGACGGCTTGTGTAATCGTGTTTGTATCTGTCCGCATCGCGCGCGCGCCGAGCCCGTAAGAAAAAAAGGGAAAAAACGTGGCAACGCAACGCATGCGCAGGGATCAAGCCGCGGGCGTATGGCTGAGAGCTGGCTCAGCTAGCCAGCCGGTCAAGGCATCCGCGTTGTTTACAGTAGCGTGAAAAAAATTATTTTATAGGTAAAAAAGCTAATGGATGGTCGGATCTTCCTGACGCACGCGATCGGACGGCTACGAATGACGGGGCGACGTGGCAAGCTGGCAAGGTGAGAACGAAGACGCGTGGCAGGAGGGGGCAATCGCAACCCGCGCTTGTACTATTTTATGATTGATGATGATGCGTGATGAGAGCATCTCCAATGAGGTCACATCAGCTGGTTATAAGGGTTCCACGTCAGTTTTTTGCTTATGTGGAGGAGAGAAGAAGAGAAGAGAGATAGAGACTAGCGGATTACAAAATGGATACACACTATTACATGTGGATCCAAATTAATTCTAAAGACAACACTATAACTAGCACCATTAAAGATATTGTTTATATGCTACTCCCTCCGTTATGAAATAGTTGTCGTTTTGAACATTGGCACGGTCTCCAAAATGCAACTTTGACCACTAAAAACTATTGTAATTTAATTTTAACATGCATGAAAATTATACTTTTATGAAAGTTCTATTCAAAACGAATTCATCTATATGAATTTTATGCTCCAAATCTAAATGGTTTATAAGTATTTTATAGATAAAATTTTAAAACCGACTTAGGACAAGTCTAAAACGACAACTATTTTAATATGGAGGGAGTATCTCTTAATATCATGTCTTTTTTTTATTGTTAGCACAATTGGAGATGCTATGAGAGCGGGGGGTCCTTGGACGCCAAGCACAGCCAGAGGATAGCTAGCTGCCTAGCTTATTAGCTGTCCGAGATCCCCTGACAGGCTGACATCTTCGACAAGACTACTACCCACTACCTATCAAACCATGCACCTGAGTTGACCCATGCTCCCATCACCTCGCGGGCCACATCACGTATCTCAGAGTTCTGAACTTGTTTCGTAAAGCCGCCATTTATGTTATCGGCAGAGGGCATACGTTTTTAACCTAAAACACTAGATAAAAGCATCACGTAAGAGACATGAAACAATAAAAAAACATCAATTGAAATATCTATTAAACATAACACATATAAAACATTACTAAAACTCCATACGAAACATAAAAAGAAATTCGTACCATCGAAATGATATACCATTCATTGATATTTCTGTTTTAACAAAAAGACATTCAGTCCAAACACATCGGCCACTGCTGCCATAGTACATTGCAATTGAGGTCTGTATACATTGGAAGGAACAACCAAATGATCGACCAGCTTCCTAATTAATTAATTGCATCACAACTCACAAGCTCTGAGTGACCCCACAAGTAAAAATTATTAGAATATATGAGTTTTAACAAGTATTATTATTTTTTATATATCTTAATCCATGTGTGGAAGGTTAAGCAACACATGTGTGAATGCTTAATTCTTACACAAGTGCAACTCCCTTTTGCAATTATCTTACTCTCTAGTTTTGGGGGTTGTGCAATGTTAGGCAAAGTGGGGGTCCAGTACAAGTTAGGTAAGGATAGGGTCAAATACCAAGTTAGACATACTTCTTATTTTAAATGTTTGTCAAACTTGCTTGTCAATTCTAATTTGCCAACTTGATGGTATTTTGCTTTTAGATAATCTTTTTTTGTGTGCAACATAAGTACCAACTTGCATCATTTGGAAGAGACAGACTAGAGTGGAGAGAAAAAATTGCACACACGAGATAGAGGGATTTTGCCTCTTATTCACCGCTTGTCGCATATAACTCATTCCAATTTTTTCTGCTCTAGCATGCACGGGAGAGGAGGCTGGAGAGCAGATCTTCGAAAGTCGAAACCTCCATAGCTGAGATCTTGCACCAGAAGACGACGAATACGGTTTTTCAAAATCAACAGGCGCGACTGCCCACTGTGCCTACTTTCACGACATCGACTACTTTCTATACGTTCCGATCTACATCGACTACATCATCGCAACAATGGGGTCATTATCATATACGTACTCTTGGTTTCAAGTCCGAGGTAGATAAGTACATGTGTTTCTTACCCCATGCGAGATTATTTCCCTTCTACGGCAGGTTATTTCGTGGAATATTTGTGCTTGTTCCATGGATCTTATGCATGAGTATATATGTAAATGATGTGTTGCAGCTAGTACATACATGTATAGTTATAATTGTGTTTACTGTTAGTTGATTAATTTAAGCGTGTCATTATCAATTAAGTGATTACATTAAATGCTTTTGCTAATCGTCAGACGAGTAATTTTTAGAGAACTTTCAATCAATTTTCTCACATATATAGATGTTTTCGTTGTATTTTTTATATGTCATATGAAAATGTCTAATTTACCGTATAAAAAAATAACTCTCGTCGGGTGTCAAATCAGTTTTTAGGTAAAGCACACTTATCTCCAACCTAACTCTCTCCCACTTTCATGGCGTCCAAGTGAGGAGGTCACGAAATGGCGAGTCACGAGAGGAGCGTACAATACAGTACAGATTAGGCCATCTCCAATGTAGGTGCTTAAGTAGGTGCTTCAAGAAAAAAAAAACCGAATTTGTTTGCCACATCAGCAAATAGAGGTGCTTAGAGGAGAGAGAAGATGCTTAGGTTGGCATCAACTGCTACCCGATGCTTGCGACATTTTTTTCTACAGCTGCTTGCCTCGATACTTCCTTCCCATCCCTATCGTGCAACTGGTTAATTGTATTTTTTTTGTTACGCTAGGCACCGGCCATTGGAGATTGAAGTGCTTGATCCAAGTGCTAAAAACGCAGCTATAGTTTATAAGCACCTTTGGAAGATCTGATACATTAGGAGGAAGAGTTTTTATACGGGTGCTTAGTGATGTACTCCCTCCGGTCACAAAAAAAAGTCGCCGTTGACTTTTAGACACGTCTTTAACCATTCGTCTTATTCAAAAAATTTATATAAATATTATTTATTTTGTTATGATTTGGTTTATTATTAAATGTATTTTAACTTATATTTTTACATATTTGAACTAAATTTTTGAATAAGACGATATGATTTGGTTTATTATTAAATGTATCTTAACTTATATTTTTACATATTTGAACTAAATTTTTGAATAAGACGAATGGTCAAAGACGTATCCAAAAGTCAACGACGACTTCTTTTTGTGACCGGAGGTAGTAACAACTTAAGCAACTAATTGTAAGCATTTTGCATTGAAGGTGGCCTTGGAGTCTCATCAACTTGATCAACATCAATCCAGCGATCAACACATGGCCGAGCAACACAAGGCCGCGGGGCGTTCCAAACTCAGGGGCCACCCACGTGACGCAAAGCGATCGCCGATGGAGCAAGCGAACGACGAGCGCGCGCGCAAACTGGGACTGGCCGGGAGGAGGCAACTAGGCAAGTGTTTGTTGGTTACTGTTACTCCTCGCACCGTGGTGTGATTGGGACTTGGAACAGGGTCCACATGGCAGTAACGGCACCGCCGGCAGAGGATATCAATCGGTTTACGCAGATCCTCTGCAATGAGACAGTTTATAGTTGTGAGATTGCTTCAACTGCAGATGATGCCTTTTCCTCGGCGTTGATGGCCTAGCACCGACTGGGCTCCATTCGGTTTGGTTCCGTTTTACTTCAACCACCCTGATCGGGTCATGTCGAGAAACCGTATCTGGAATCTGAAGCGTGCGCGATGATCCAGAGCCGCCGTGCAGGCACAGTTCGCGCATTACACGCGCTACACTTTACGCGTACAGCCAGCGTGCGTACGTGGGGTCGAGCCATCGCATGTGTCGCTGTGTGATGTGTAAGCAACCGTTTGGTCCCCGGATTTCGCAGCCGATTTCTTCAGTTCGCGTTCCATGTGGGGGCCGGGCCGCCAAGGGCGGTGGTTGGCCCGCCCAGGCGTAGCTGCTCCCTCGGGCTCTTAAGTGGGCCGAGATGATAGCGTTAAATGCGTAATGTGGCCTGGCCTTGTAGCATTGCAACATGTGCCGGACTTGGCTATCCATTACCAGGCTTGCTTCCATGGGGGGGAAAACTGGCCTGCAATTGTCTGTACACATTGCAAGAGTCGCAATCGGACAGACTCCCCGGTCGAATGCAAACATCGACAAGGAAGAAAGAAGAAGCGACGACAAAGCTCAAAGCTGTCCATCTCGTCCTGCCGTCGCAATTAGGACAGGAAAGCATCATCACAGAGTGTGCGACCTAGACTTGTAGAGTTTTGTATTCACTCCCTGAATTGCAACGCAGCCAATACTGTATGAATCCACACAGGCTAGCATGTGATGTAGCAACACACAAACCACGAGTAATTACAGTTCTTCTGACGGCGCGAAGCTCCTCGTGCTTTCTTTCTTTCTATCCAGTTTCTAGTCGACGCCCTCGGCGGATTTCTGGACGAGCACGACGCCCAGGGTGATGGCGGAGGCGTAGATGGAGTTGGGCACCCTGCGCACCACCTTGCCAACGCCGGGGACGCCCTCGGTAGCCCTCTTAGTCGCCAGCGCCAGCGCGGGGGCTGCCACCAGCGTGATGATCAGCTTGAAGCTGATGTTGCAGAGCGACTCAGCCGTCAGCTTCCGGATGAACTCCGCAAACTCCTCGCGGTCAAGGAGACCGTCCAGGTTGATGTCATACTCCTGCATGTTTCAAAAATCAATTAAGGAATAACTCAAGCATATAAATGTCAGCCAGAACAAGATGGCATGGGAAAGAAAGGAGCGACATTGTTAAGTCTATAACAGACAACTGAAAAATTTGTGAAGAAACAATTAATTTCACTTTAGCCCTGTGGCCCTTGTATTTCCAGGCGTCATGGTTATTAATGTTATTTCTTTATGTTTTTGACTTGTATGCAATTTCAGCTTATCGAGTTTTTTACAAAATTTTTAGATTATCATGAATTAACCAAATAAAAAGCTATTAATAAACAAAGCAATGGAAAAATCGTTATCACACAAACTATTTGTATCAGGGCAATAAATATGAATAACTGAGTTCACGCCTCAAGGTGATAAACAATACTAGTTTTTCTAATTTATAACTTCTAGGGCACATCACAGCAAAAAAAGATTCCACAGGAACAATTTGCTCTCTTTGGAACAAAGTGAGAATGGAGGAATTTTGTACATATAGAATCCTAGGTAAAAATCTCTATGAACTTTTATGGCCTTTTGCCTCCGAAAGTGTCCTTCCTTGAAATGGTAGAACATCCATCTATTCAATCTAGTGCATGATTTTTCGAAGAAATCTTATGAGCTTATCTAGAAAATAAAAACGATCTCCCTAAATTCTTACAGAATACTTCAATAATAGGAATTTCGAAGGTTATCTAGCAAGAGGTCCAAATTTTTTTTCTCTTTGCCTGTTCCTAGGCATCCAAAACTCACAGTTGAACAACTCCTGCATCATAATCTATTGAGAAAAAAGGATTCTAAAGAACTCAATTGAATATGCCACCGAAGTTCTATGTTTTTCTTATTTTTTGTGTCTATTAATTACTACCTTCCGAAGACCATTATCTAAATGGCTAAACCATCTTAAGTATCCCCTGTCACATGCTCACACAAGTGAGAGCAGAGGCCGAGATTTCTCTGCTTTCTCCTCGATAAAAATGACTGCTTTTCTTTCAGCAGAAGAAACAACTGAAGAACACGATATCCAGTTGACTAGAGAAATAAAAAGGAGACGAAAAAGGAGTGAAAATAATGGTTACCTTCATCAAATCCTTGAGCCTCTCCTTGGATGGGGGATCGTAGTGCGGCCCCGGCAAGTACTTGTTGATGTCACTGCCCAGAACACAATAGCAAGAACCGGTCAGGAGCAGCCAGCAAGAGC
The DNA here is from genome assembly GCA_036346415.1 of Raddia guianensis. Classification (NCBI taxonomy): domain Eukaryota; kingdom Viridiplantae; phylum Streptophyta; class Magnoliopsida; order Poales; family Poaceae; genus Raddia; species Raddia guianensis. The sequence continues at coordinate 50,556,277 of CM070537.1, forward strand.
GACGGGAACGAACAAACAGGTAAAGGCGCCACGCGGGAGCAGAGCATCGGCTGTTCTACTTGTAGACGCAGAGGACGGCGATGTAGACCTCCTCGAAGGTGAGGGCTTCCTTGTCGCGCTTCTGGGTGTCCTCGGTCAGGCGGTCGAACACCTTGTCCGTGATCTTCCTCACCTGCCTCTCCTTCCAGTGCCTCCCTGCGCCCAATCCGATTCGGATTTCAGTTTACTCCCCCAAGATTCAGTGCTCCCAGGCTCGGGTCGAGCGCAGAGAAAGAGAGGTGGAATCGAGGCCATCGGTGGGTTACCTTGGAGCTTTTCTTGGAGAGACGCCCAGGCTTGCCCCATGGCGATGGCGGAGAGAAGCAGCGGAGAGATGGATCCGTGGATTTTGCGATTCTGGCTCTACCTCTAACCTAATCTAATCCTGTGGGGTGTGGACACCATCAAGTCTCGCCTCGTAAGATTTGCTGGTTTCAGAGCTCCGGTTACTATGCGAACGGGGTCTCGGTTCAGATTCGGTCCGGTTTTTTATTAACCGGTTTATTTTATTTCAATATAAAAATTAAGAAAAAAAATTATACTCATTTTACAAATATACATTATAAATTAAATAAATATATTATTTATCATTAGAAAATATATATAGAAATACATATATTGAATTAAATTAATATACTACAAGATGTGAACTGCACTAAACCCAAGTGCATATGCGAACCAAACCGGGCCGACCCGACGGGCTGAGGTGCTGGCGCAGGTTTGGTTCGGTTCATGCGGACCGGCCTAGTTCGGTTCAGCCGGACCTGTCTATTTGGCCACCTCTAGTTGGTTTTTTTTTTGTGCAGCTTATGCTATGGGTACTAAAGAAGTGTTACCCTGAGACAGGGGTATGGCCCTCGTGCTAGCATAAACATCTATAATTTTTTAGAAAAATATCAAGAAGTTAGCAAAAATGATTAAAATAAATAAAACATCATGGACCCTTGGTTGGTTAAAAAATTGAGCTCATACTTCATTTATGCAAAAAAAAAACCTAATATTTGACTTAAATAAATTATGCAAAAGAGAAACTACACTGATATTTGTTCTGACCCAAGGAAGCAAACTTGCATCATCTGGCCCTTCCATCCTTTATATTCACTAAAATAAGCAACTTTAAAATTTGCAGATTTTATATGCATACCTCCCGTATGATTTGTATGCATTGGGATTGGGACATGTATTTGACTCAATCTTAGCTTTACAATTCATAGATCTTTTGGTGCCAATTTTATAGTAACTCTTACTTCTAAGACAAATGGTCGGCCACGAAGAGGCTAAAAGGCCATTGTTTTACATACATGTCACCAATATTGTACAACAGAAACCAGTCGATTATTCAGTATTACTGAGCAGAAAATTCATGAAATTAAAAACCTAAAATAACCAAAACAAATATGAAAATTTCGTGTTTGGTTTAGCAGCAACCCTCAGAAAGTTTGGTGTTTCGGTTTAATTTCTATAGCAGCTTGTCGGAAACCAAGATATCAAATGTATTCAATAGTCTCTGATTTATGTTTGGCCCGCTAAGCGACTTTGGCTCTCTCCCCACCTATCACGCATCCCAATCCCTTTTTCCTAGCCCACCCCAACTCCAACGGAAACCACCTAGCCGCGTAGGGGCCCAACACATATCAAACCGCACCTAGCGTAACCCCAACATATATAGTTGCCAAATCAAGACCCAATCCTAACCCTAACTCGTCCTTTCCTTGATTCCCCACCTTACCAGCTACCACCCTCCTCCTTGTCGGAGCACCAATGCATCTCGTTTCCTCCTCTCTGTTCAGCAACGACGCTCCCTCGACCCAACTGGTGGCATGCCTCGCCATGTACTCTACTAGCCTAAGTCCGAATGGTGGCGCGCCTTGTTGCCTCCTCTGCTCAAGCGACGACGACACTTCCTTAGCCCAACTAACAACATGCTTCGCTGCCTACCCAAGTCTGAGTGACTCGCAACCTCCCTTGACCTAGGCAGAAGCATGCCTTACCAGCTTTCCCGATCGAGTGGCGCACCACCAACCCAACCATCCTCCTCTGAGCCCCTGACCCAAGTAGCAACACACCTCCTCCCTCAATTTGCGACTCCTACATTTGAGCACCTCCACACACATTGGTAATACCAAAACTTAAATAATTTAGTAGTTTAGTGTTGGTGCTAAATTATGTGGATAAAATTTGGTAGCGATATCATAAATACTAAAGTTTATCTATATCAAAATTATCAAACTAAAAATACCAAAAAATAATGAATGTCCGCCGCTACTATTAAATTAGTCTTGTGACCTTATATCTGTGTACTGGTTCATCAGAGACTGAAGTATTATTTCAATTTTCAAATGAAATGATCATATAATGTTGAAAGTTATACTTAACGCCTATGACATGGTGAAACCAGGGCTTTGCCAAATAGACCCTTGTGGGGCCTTGCTGAGGCTATCACCAAGTGAATTTTCGCTCGAGCTTGCAAGACATTCATTGGACCACACAAGACTTACGTCTAACCTAGTTAAGCTTTTTCCAAGCTTCACAAGGCTCTCAAACCAGATATGGATAAAGAAAGACTATCCCGACATTCCTAAGTGCCTTCAATGAGGATGAAATAGGGCCAAGCCCGAAGAAAGAGCCAAGAAAGTAAAGTTAGGATTTACCCATGCTTTCAACAGAGCGGAAAGACTCGTTTACCCCTACTTTCAATAGAGCGGCGTGGTATTGAAGTCAGTGGGGATATTGATGTCTTTACCTTGGGCATCTAGCCAAATGATGTAGTCCTTTCTTTAGTTGACCAGTGGGAGTGTGAAGGTCATTTCACTCCTATGCCTTTTTCCCATAAATAGATGACACCCTTACCCACGGGCAAAAAACAATTAAAACAATACAAATTGATCTTATATAATTTTTTATACGGTCCAAGCAAGGATATAAAATATGAAGAATCAAGTTTTCCCAATCAATTTTTTGTTGTCCATTCGGTATGTCAAGTGTCTCTTCATATAGTGGGGTAGCAGTTTGTGGACCCCAATAGCTTTAAGAAAACCTAGGTCCAAGCATAGCATAGTGATCCATTGCAGGTCACCCTATGACCCTAGGGCTTTGCGGCCGCTTCACTACACGCTAAGGTCCAAAGAGGATGTCTCCAAAATAGTCTCTCCAGGGTGACCCGACAACATTTAACTAGAACGATAGTAATTCTAATGCAAAACAAAGAGGCTTCCCAATTTTTAATAGAAGTCTAGTTTTGACATAGCACATAAGCATCTTGTTTGACAACAATGGAAGCAAATGCTCACCAATTAAAAAAAGCATGCCCATAATGATGGCATTAATTTGAATGTACAAGTTGCGTCTTAGCAATGATAATCGGTTTTAAGAAAATATTTAACTAACGAGGAAAGTGTTTAGAAACCAATGATGGGCTTGTAGCCCATCCCATGGAGTGGACCCACTACCAAATCCCTAACCCATTACTCTATCAGGTAGTACTCTATGTATTAAGGAAATCTTCCACCGAAAAAGAGATGGCGGTCACGTGAAGAAAAAAAAGAGAAGGTGGCGTTTGGACTCCAACGATCAAAGGTCGTTGGCCCCCTCGCTCTCCTAACTTCGATGATCTCGCGAAAGTTGGGAAGGTGATAGTGACCATCTTCTCGTCTTAAATTTTTAGGCTTTTGATAGATCCAGCTTTCTAGGGATATGGTTTGCCATCTGTCTTGTCCCCCCTGGTGGTAATTTAGTATCGTAATAAGCTCCCTTCTAAAATTTCGTGGTGTGATGTTTGTTTTTGACGACCTCCTCAACGATGTTTTGGGTAGGGTTGATACTTGTGGTCCTCGATCTGTTTGTTAGTTATTGGGATTTGTGTCTAGTGTAAATTTTGTGCCGGGTCGCAGTGTAGAGTTACTCTCCACGATGTTGTCAGATGTTTTTGTCGTAAGCATATGTGGTCAATGGAAGTAGATAAGAGAATAATGGTGAAGGAGCTGAATTAGGATGTTTGCTTTTCAACAATATTTTGGCCTCCTTTTCATGTTTAGTTAACGACCACAATGGTTCTTTCTCAGCTTGCTTGTTGCAATTTTGCAAGGGAAATTCTTTTCCATGGGATCTCGTCCGGACGGGGTCCGTCCCCGCACCCAGCAGAGGAGGAGGAAGGGAGGAGGAAGACCGCGCCCAGCAAAGGAGGAAGAAAGGAGGAGGAAGGAGGAGCTGACCTCGCCGTCGCCGCCGTCGAGCTCGCCGCCGCCGTTCGGGTTAGGGTTTGGGTTCCTCGGGGTTTAGAGGGAGGTCGGGGAGGCGGCGGACCGGCGGTTGGTCGGGGTTGGGTGAGGCGGTGGCGGCCCGAGCCGGGAGGGGCGGGCGGCTGGGCAGCTCTGGCAGGGGGACCGCGCCGTCCGTGTTCGTTAGGGTGGGCGGCGATCACAGGGGCAAGGCAGGAGGGCGGAGCGGCCGGCCGGGGCGGAGGAAGGAGACGGCGGGGGCGGTAGGGGTGTGCGGAGCAAGAGGCGTGAGGGGCGCGAGGCGAGGGGAGGGGAGGGATCCCATTGGGGTGGGCTTCCGACGGGATCCCGTGCGCTAGTCGCCCCCTTTTGCAAACATGTACGTGCCATTCAGATGTCAATTGCCTGTGGTTGTAGGCAATACAGCATCATGTATTACACAGCAGAGGTTAAGCAATGATGCCCGCCCGGACGGACGTCCTAGTCAGTAGCGTCCGACATTACAACAGGAGCACAAGGCCGACGGAGAAGACGGTGAAGAGCAGCGGCGTGGGCACCTTCTCCACGGCGTCCCTCATCCTCGGCACCTTCCTGCCGGCGTTCTTGGCCGTCACGGCGAGCATCGGCGCCGCCAGCACCGCGATCGCGGCCTTGTTCGCGAGCACGATGGGCAGCTCCTTCTTCACCCACTCCATGATCAGCCTCCGGAACTCCTCCTGGGTTATCCCCTCAGCTTCCTGCGCGCGGTAGCTCTGCATCCGCAGTTCATCAGTGCAAACAGGTTAGCTCTCGCATACATATGCTGCACGTCGATGACGAGAGGAATTCAGACCAAGACCGTCTCGATCACTTCCGCACCAAGGTCGACCGCCGCCGGCAAATGAAATCAACAAACCAGGCAACAACACGGTGATGTTGGGGAGGTAGTAAATACAGTGATCGTTCAATGTTAAATGCACCCTCAAGATTGTTCAAATCAAGTAACAACATACTAGAACGTTATATTCTCGTACCAAACACTCATTACGATGCTCATAAAATGAACATGATTGAATATTGTAAGTCTTGGAAAAAGAAGCAGCTTTGCTTTGATCCATACCTCCATTTGTTTTGCAACATCGTTCATGCAGGGAGGGTCCATGTGAGGGCCGATCAGTTGCTTGTTTATCGAACTGGATGAAATTAACGCACACCGATACAGAGAAGAAAGTCAACAAAAACGCGGAAATTAAGACCACATATGGGTCGACGGCAAAACGTGATTGCCTGCCGGTGCCTTACTTGTAAACCATGAGGATGGCGACGTGGAGGGAGTTGATGTCCAGGAGCTTCGTGTTCTTGTCGGCCAAGTCGCCGAAAACCTTGTCGCAGATTCCTTGCACAGCCAACTTGCCTGCAATTAAGCAACCACAGCCTCACAGGTTATACATTACATCGCTGAAACCTTTGCCCAAGACCAATCTATTTATTCAGATAGAACTGCATGTATACATGCGCAAGAACATGGAAGACTGCATGAGTGTTGAGCTGAAATGAGGTTAATTACCCCGAGCTCTGTCCCACATGCGGCCGAAGAACTGCGCCATGATCTTCCGGTCCTCCCTTCCTCCCGTCTCTCGCCGCGGCACGGCTAGATATTGGTTTCAGGATGCTGCGGTCCCTTGCGTTGCAGGGAAGGTCAGAATCAGCAGGTTGTGAAACTTCCTTTTGGGGTGAAACTGGTGAACACTGAACAGTGACCCTCTCCATGGTCCTGGGGCACCACTCCTTTCCTTGCACGTACAGCAACTTTAAAATACTTTGAAATTTCGATTCCTACCTTTCCTCACGTGAACACGAAATCCAAGGACCAAAGCACCGAGGACAGGTTCTTAATACCTAAATCTGGTTACCTGCATAGAACCGGTAGATCACGGTTAAGTTGGCGGCAAATAGATCTTGACACTTTCTTCAACAACACACCTCAAAACTTGCAAGATATTGCTATTATTCTCAAATAACTACCAGAGCTAATAAGGGCAGGGACAATTCAAGAAACACATAAATGAAAATCCAGCATCCAAGAAACTAGATGACGGTCAATCCACACCCTAGCGAGAGAAGTGTCGAAATAGAATTATGAATCACATGACTATAAGATAAAACCACTAGGTTTTGGAGGTTAAGAAACAAACACACAAAAATCACTCCAAAAGCATCTTTAGAAATAAAATAAAAGGAACAAGCAAGCTGCTTTTAGAAAGCAATTGATGAAAAACCTGGGTCAAAATAGGTCATTTCTCCCAAAATGTGATTCTTTTTTTAAAAAAAATTGAACCATAGACAGATTAGTGAGTTACGCAACCACCCACCACGAAAATAGTAGTTCCAAAAACAAACAGTGTAAAAACCATCACACCTCCATTCAATAGTATGTTAGAAGTACTTTTCTTCTTACTAAGCATTTAAATGGGCGTATAAGTAGAAACATCACAATAACCACGTTCTTAATATTCTCAATGGAAACATTGTGAAACGTATTTTTTCGATACCATGTACAAATATAGTAAAATATAAGAACTAAATGGAGTTAACTATGTAATATATTTCATACCACTGCCTGTACCTGCATCTGGAAAATTTATGCCCATAAATTGGGGAATTGGTGAAATAATCGCTAAATAGCCTGGCTACCCTTTAGCATGACCTCGATTGATAACATTCACCGGTGACAGCGGTACCGACATTGTCCAATTGACTAAAGGCGAGACCCGCACCACCAGTGTCGTGTTGCTCCCGATGCCTCCTCCTCTATGACCACCAGGGGCACGCCCTCCTCCACTGCAGCCACGACCTCTGCCATGAGTGCCTTGTGAGCAAGCTTGTATCAGGCGCTGTGCTTGTGTGTCCACAATGCAACAGTTATCCCATGGGTGTTGCTGGACGGCTTGCCACAATGTCGTCAGCCTTCACCCTTACCGCGACCGCCGCCCCTACGCCTTCGAGCACCCCTGCCCATGCCGAGTGGTGCATGGACTCTGGTGCAACCACACACATGATTGTCGATGCTGATAACCTAATTTCTTCCCATCCACTCTACCTTCCTCCCTGACCAACATCATTGTTAGCAACGAGTCTCGCCTGCCGGTCACCTCCACTGGTCATCTCTGTCCTGGTTACCCCCCAAATCATAAAGAACCTCATTTCTGTTCGTCAGTTTACTATAGCAAACAGTGCTTTATTAAGTCTGACCGGTTAGGCCCATCTATAAAGTACCTTCGCACCGGACACATCATTGCCAAGTCCAATAGCTCCGAAAACCTTTACTCCTTCCACCCCACCACCCCTCCTTCCTAGGCCTTTTTTATTAGCACCTCCACCACCTCTCTGTCACATCATCGCCTTGGTCACCCAGGTCACGCGACTCTCTCCCGCTTAGCTAGTTCTTCTGCTATCTCTTGTCCTAAGGGTCGACCTGACCACGTCTATCATGCTTGTCAACTTGATCGTCGTGTTTGTCTCCCTTTTGCGTCTTCCGCTTCTCGAGCAACTCATAATTTTGATTTAATACATTGTAATCTGTGGACATCTCCCGTCATTAGTGTCTCCTGTTACAGGTATTGTCTCATAACTGTTGATGATTGCTCTAGTTACATATGGATCTTTTCGCTATGCCAAGTCCGACACCTTCGCTACCATCTCCCACTTCTTTGCCCATGTTCGGACTTAGTTTGTCACCACTGTCAAATGTGCCCAATCTGATAACAGTCGCAAGTTTGACAACTCCACGTCTCGTTCATTCTTTCTGACCAACGACGTTGTCTTTCGCATATCCTATCCCTACACTTCTCTGCAAAACGATATGGCTGAACGAGCCATTCGTAACACTAACGATGTGATGTGTTCCCTTATGTTTTAGGTAAGCCTCCCTCCTTCCTTCTAGGTCGAGGCCCTCCACGTAGATATTCGTCCCACCTCCACTCTATCCCACTCCACTCCTCACTTCGCCCTTTACAAAATCCACCCCCTCTATGACGACCTTCATGTATTTGGCTGCACTAGCTACCGTAACCTTTCTAGCGCCACCCTGCACAAACTCGCTCCTTGCTCTACCCTTTGTGTCTTCTCGGATATCCCTACAACCACAAAGGATTGTGTTGTTTGGATCTCTCATCGAATCACATCATCATTCCTCAGCATGTCACTTTTGACAAGTCAAGCTTCCCCTTTACCTCTTGCACCACCAATGGTCACATCGGTCGCTTTTCTACCTTTGACCACAGCTGCTCCTCTTGGCTCCCCTCCACAAATTATTGCCAACAATGCCACCCGATCGGTTTTTGTTGCACCCGCCGGTTCCCTGCTAGTTGCTGCCGACAGTCACCCATCACTCGCCCCCTACCGGCCACCGTTGTCACCGCTGCCCTGTTGGATCACCTCCACAGGTTATTGCCAGCAGGTTCGCCACAACTGCCCTTGTTCTCTTTATCTCAATGATGTGGCTGCACCCATCACATTTATTTTCAATTCGCCTTTTTTATTCACCAACAGCTTTTAAGACTATTGTTTATTTTTAATGCACTTAAATCACTCAGCAAATATTGATTCTTAATAATTTTTTTTGAAGAACTTCCATTAAAAGACTGAATTTTTTATCTGCATTTTAAAAATAGTTATTTACATACTCCCTCCAGTTTGATAATTCCTGTCGTTTTAGACATGATCTCACATACCAAGGAGTGATTAATTAGAGGGTTAGTTTTCCTTTGTGTCCATAATAAATACATCGGAGTGCTACAACGGCCAATGAATGCTCCTAGCTCAGTTGGTGTGATCCCTCCTCTCAACGCTGCATGCCCAGGTTCGATTCCTGGTGCCTGTGGCTTTTTTTTTCCTCACGCCATGCCATGCAACATGCATGCGACGCCGGTCGCCGGCTGGAGTATGAATTTGCTTCCGAATTTTTTGCCGCCATGCACCGCGCGGGAGTTATACGGAGTAGGGGTGAAAACAGGTCGGATAGTTCCCGGACCGGACCGATCGGATACGGATTCGGATATATTCGGATCGGATATTGTCGGATATTTTTGGATACGGATCGGTACTCGGATATTTTTTGTCGGATACGGATACGGATACGGGACGGCGATATCCGTCGGTACCGGATTCGAATTCGGATATCCGAAGTTTTAGATATTCGGATATCCGATACCTTTCGTCCAGCCCAATTTAACCGCCTAAGGCCCAAATCAAACAACTATAGTGGCTTGCTGGGCTTCTTCTTTGCTAGGTTAAGGCCCGCACCGCACCTCTCCACTCCACGTTCCAACCCGCACTCCGCAGCGCACCATCTCCGATGAGCCGCCGCCCGCCGCGCCGCCACCCCTTTGCGCGCCGCCCCTTCTTGCCGTCGCCTCCTCGTGAGCCGCCGCCGCCCGTCGCCGCCGCCGCCGTCTTGTCGCCGCGCGTCGCCAAGGCTCCTCCGTCTTGCGCTGTCATGCGCATCGCCGCCCCGTCAGCCGCCGCCGCCCCGTGCGTTCCGCGCCCGCCTCCTTGTCGCCGCGCCTTCTCCATCCAGAGGTCGTGCCGCCCGTCGCCGTCCCCGCGCCGCCCGTCGCTGTCCACGATGTGGACTGAGATCTGGGGATTTTTGTGTTGTGGCACTTTTGCATTTTGACCCCAATAGATTAACTTAATTCAAAAAGGGTGCTGAAAGGTTGAAACGTATATAAAGCCCCAAACATTTGTAGTATTGTACTATTGGCAACATATATAAAAGCACATGCATCCGTGGACCGTGTATGTGTAACTATGTTAATGTGAACCTTGAACTATGTTGCTTTGTTAGATTATCATGTTGTGAAAGATTTTTCTTTACAATATATTTTCCATACATGTTATAAATGCTATGATAAATTTAATTGCAATACTGCTTTATTCGATTCTGGACGTACAATTTGTGAGGTTTCTATGTTCGACAAATTTCCATGATCAGATTCGATTCGACCGAATCCGCTCGTGATTCGTGTCCGACATTTCCGCATCCGTATCCGTAACCGACCTATCTGTATCCGTATCCGGTTCCGAGAAAAACCGCAAAGTTAGGATACGGTTTAGCCATTATCCGATCCGATCCGACCCGTTTTCACCCCTAATACGGAGTACATGAAGCGCTCGTCGTTTCTTTTTTTTTCTTTGCACCGCGCCTAAAGTACAGACTCGTTAAGTTTATTTTTCACCTAGCGCGCTAGTTTTGCCGCTTGCTCTGCGCTATATATACACCAGTATACACGGTATACAGATGCTCCTAGAGTATACGCCACGCAATAGACCAAGCCAAGATGGATTTGAACGTGGAGCCACAAGATGATTTTCTTTATGGGATTGATTTGAACATGGAACAAGCTGAAAGAACATGAAGCATTTTAGGCATGTGACAATTCGATCTGATATGTACAATTAGATTTGATCAAGGAATGAACCAAGTGTCCAGTTGGCATGCATGAAAGAAATTAAACAAAAAAACTCTTTGTCATCTTCGTACACTAGCGAGTGCGAGCTTACTACTATTGCTGTCAGCAAGTCCGGCGAGTGTGGGCCGGCGGTCACCGACAGCGAGTCCGGCGAGCGTGGTCGGCGGTCATCATCGTCGAGTTCGGCAAGCGCGGGCTGACGGTCATCGTCATCGAGTCCTGCTAGCTATCGCACATGCAACTTTAGCTGGAGTGCATGCAGGCTGCAGGTAGCTACTCGTATCACACATGCGTGCATGCAGAGAACTCAAGGGACGAGCATGCAGCGTTGAATAGCCGTAGCATTAATCCAGCGATAAAGTAACTTGCTTTGGGAACGTATTTGTCATTGAATGCAAGGCCTAACTTCGTCCGGAACTTGCTCAGCGACAGAAATTATCGAACACAGGGTGGAACGCTCCAGCGACAATTATTTTCAAACCGGAGGGAGTATTTAGTAACTAAAACTAAAAATAAAATGAAATGATAACTTTTTAGTATTTATAACATCACTTTCTCTTAACGTAGAAAAAATTGCATTAAACATTGCTTTAGGTATAGGCTTTCAAGCCATCGGCTTGCGGATTCTAAAGCAAGATAATTTGGGAGCTCTGATTAGTAATAGATTAAATTAAACTTAATTATCATAACAAAATTATATAAAAAAGTAATTAAATGACAAAAATGACTTATAAGCAGTAGTGGTAACCAATTCAGTAACTACAGTTTTTTGGGTCATCACTACTGTTTTTAAGTTATTTTTTTAATCATTTATTAACTTTCTTTGTTTAATTCGGTTATTACAATTAAGTTTGATTTAACCGATTACTAATCAAAACTTTCAAGTTATTTTACTACAAAATCTAAACACCGATGGCTCGAAGGCTTATACCTAAAGTAAAGGTAAATGTAATTTTTTCTATGTTAAGAGAAAGTGATGCCTTAAATCCTGAAAAGATATCATTTCATTTTATTTTCATTTTCAGAAACTAAAATACGGTTCTAACTTTTTATTAAATGCACACAAAAAAAATCTCAATATTTTACCGGTAACTTTTGAATGAAATAATTAACATGAATCAATATTTACTGAGTGGTTTAGTTCCATTGAAAATAAACAATGGTCCTATAATAAAGTTGGTGAATAAAAATGGCGAATTAAAAAAAATGTATTGGGTGAGTTCAGCCACATTATTCAGATAATTTCTAGTGATGATGCTGAGCAGCCATTTTTGTTCATATCTCTTCACATGTTGCTTTCTATCCATCCTACTAATTGAACTCCTTTATGTACTTCTATCCATGCTATTAATTTCATTAGACGACAATGGAAATCAAGGCGTCAGATCAGGACTGTTGTGATACAATGACATGCCAGGACTAGGGTGTGTCTACTATAGACGCTGGTCCAAGGGGAGAGCCGAGCTGGCTATGGGAACTACCGCATCAGGCCCAACCGCGCCCCCAGCCTAGGGTAGAACCGAGTTGGGCCCTTTCCGCGTCAAGGTCCAACCGACCCTAGGGTTAGTTATGTTTGGGCCGGCCAAGCTAGGGTGCTCGGCACCATTATAAATAAGAGAAGAAATAAAAAGGAAAGCCACATTTAGTTACCAACCAAAATTAGGACTCAAGTGTTGCCGACGATTCACGGCCGATGGCTTCGTACAGCCCTTACCCTCACCACTGGGCAACACAATCGTACGGCGCCTGTTTCCATTGCTTGTTCGGGTCTCAAGGCCTGGAACACGCCTGTTCAATCTACAAAAAAATTTATATTTTAACCCTTTTAAAAAAATAATTTTAATTTTAACCCCTCGGAAGAAGTTATTTCAAATCTAACCCTTTTGGACGCGCAACGGTAGCTGGCGCGGCGCATGCACTTTGACGCGCCAATGCATATGGCGCTTCAAAGGTGCCATGCTGGCGGCCCCGGTCAATGGCCGCCAGCGTGGATAGGCGTGGGTCCCACCTTGACGCGCCACCCCTCCTGGCGCGTCAAGGCCTTATACAGAGGGCTACGCGGGGCTCCTCTTTCCTTCCCTCTCCCTTCCCTCCTCATTTTCCCTTCCCTCCTCCTCTTCCCTAACCAATCACCTAGTCCATTGCAAGAACTTGATCTCCATCCGGCGGGATTTGTTGTGGAGAAAAGCTTTCCTCCACCATGGCAGGTGATCTCATCTCGATTAATATTTTATTGATCCATGTTTGACACTTTTTTGATTGGTTTAGGGTTAGGGTTAGGGTTAGGGTTAGATTGTGTTTTGCGGGTATTATTGTAGTATTGATTCTTGTAATATGAATCTGTAGTATGTACGAGTGATTTAATGGTGGTAGAAAGTATGTTGAATTATATAGAGATTATACATTTTTAATTTAATGTAGGAAACAATGCCGACAAAGTGAAGGGGAAGGCAAGACTCAAATATGAGGATTACCCTAGGGGTTAGGATGCTCCAGTTCGCTCCTCCTCGTTTCCGGTTCCAGTTTGTGAGCACGGCCTTCCTGCGGAGGTTCAACAGTCTAGGGACCCTGATACTGCCGGTAGAGCCTTCTACACTTGTGGTCTGAAGCCCAATAACAATATGCAGTGTTCTTGGAGGCCGTGTTCTTTTTTGAGTGGATTGATGGCCCTGAAATGTACGATCTGAGGATCCGGCTCTTTCCCTGGCGTTCCATGGACACTAAACCAGTAAAGGATTTTAGGCGTTGGATACCTCCTCGTGCAAACCCACCGGAAATGACAAATGAGGAGAAGGCGATCGCAAGTGCGGGGAGAGCAGTATACCCTCCATTATGTCATTGCGATGGACGGTCCATCTTAGTAAGGCCTAACCCAGGGGTGGACTTTACTCCATTCTTCCGTTGCCTGTACAATGATTCAGTAAGTGTACGCATGCCATTTTCTATTTAAATTAGTGTCATTTTGTAGTAAATTCGATAACAAAATGACTTTTCCGTAGGATGGATGGCCTTTGTGTGAATTCCAGGAGTACATTTATGGGTCTAAGTCCTGTTGGCCTTCTAGTGCGGAAGTGGAGGCCTTCCACTCCGGGGATAAGAAATGGCCATGTGAGGAATATCCGCCCACTACTTGTAAGTGCGGGATACTGGCCCGTACAGGTGTTGTCCCATCGGAGCTCGGGTACGGATATTATTGTGGCAACTCTTATGGTGATTTTTGGGTACGTTATTCTTGCACAGCTCTTTTTTATTTGTTCGTATATTTCATTGCATGTTTCGTTTGATAACTCTTACGGTAAATCTTGTAGGAGGGAAGGACGTGTGATTGAGAGAAATATCAGGGGCAACAAGCTTTCGAAGCAAAGATTTTAAATTTGTGCGAACCTGAACGAGAGAATAAAGTAGAGAAGAGGAAGGAGAAGATAAGGCATGAGCATGGTGTGCTCGTATTGGATGACATGAGGAGGGAGCTTGGCGTGCCGCTACATGGCTACTTCACCGCTTCAGAAACATTGGAATATTGGAGGAGGCGTAGAGAGAGGTACCCACCTGGAGTTGATCCAAGAGAGGTGAAATACCAAAGAGAGGTGGCGAGGCATCAGAGAGAGATGGAGAAGGAGCGCGAGCTTGAGGAGTACAGGAAGAAAATGGCTGAGGGTTCACTCATTGACCTGAATGCTAATTATCAGTCTAATTCATGGGAGGCTCATTTGCAAACGGTGAAGCGCAAGAAGGCGAGAAGGACGGTGGAGATGGAGACCATGAGGGCTCTTGTTGGTAACTTGCCTACTATCGTGTCGGATGATGACGAAGACCGAGAGGAGTGAGATCGTCTTGGTTCGATGCCGTTATGTATTATGATGTCATTGTTGTCGGGATCTTATTTGAACAATGAGTATTGACGGCGTGTTCTCCGCTCAACCACTGCGGATCACACCCCTGGTCAGATTTTTAGTCTGCCAGCCAACTCGATCAAGCTCGGTTCGATTTGAGCGTCGGGCACAACAAGGAGCGACTCACAAATTTACCCAGGTTCGGACCCCCTCGCAGGTAATAGTCCTACTCCTGCTGAGCCTTAGCTCTTTTCTGATTGTGGTTGAATGGGAATGTGTTTACAGGGTGCTTGTGAACTGCGTGTGTTCGGAACCTATGCTTGTGCAACGTACGCTCTTCCCTCTCTCTCCTCTCCTTTTATACAAGCTTTGGGGACGGAGAGAGCCGAGGGTAAGCGATCTGATACTCTCGATGCTTGATAAGACACGACGAAGAGACGCAAACGTGTCATTGCCGCGCCCGCAGGCGCCTCGCATGCCGCCCGGTGGCCACCCACCCGCCTGATCCACACGGTGAGGTCATGGGTGGGGCCCACCTACTCCTCCGACGGCGGCCTCCTCAAGCAAACCTTCTCTCTGTAGGTCAATTCTTCACCGCCCACGATGGCGCCGCTCGGACTGCAAGGGTCATCAGAGCGGTAATCATTTCTTCACCGTCCATCCGCGTGATGTCGCGTTAATCGCTTCTTCCTTCGCAGAAGCGGAGCCTTCGTCTGAAGACTCTTTCGGCACGCGTTCCGCCTGGGCCCCACCCGACGCGTGGGACCCTCGCCTGGTCTTGAGAGGGCTCGCCCACGCACCCGCTGGCGCGTGGGGCCTTCGCTGGTCTTCGAGGGGCTCACCACGCACTTTGGCGCGCGGGGCCCTCGCCTTGTCTTCTCGTGACTCTTTGTACCCGGTATTTATTACACCGACAGTAGCCCCGGGTCCACCATGATCGCGAACCGTCGCGCGGACACTTTTCGGTTTCTTGTGCGGCGGGAGACGAATCGTGGGGGGCCCACCACCTGCGGCGGCCGTACGCTTGATTCTCCATCTGCACACGATCTTCCTTGGGGAACTACGCCGCTTTTCGCGGAAAACCCAAAACGCGCGGGGCAATGATGGCGCCGCGCGCGCGTGAAGCGGAATCCAAACCATCGTGCTCGCGCCCCACACCTATAATACTTCTCTCGGTATTGCGGTCAATCCTTCCGCACGCTAAGTCTTCACAAGCGCCAATTGCCTCCTTCAGCGCCACCACAGGCCTTCTTTCTCTTCGCCAACTTCTCCATCGCTTTCAATGGCGCCCAAACGCAGCAAGGATCGCCGTGAAGGCGTCTGCGTCGCTGGGCGAGTTTTCCACCTCCGCCGCCGACGAAGATGCGGTGGGCGGCTTCAAGTGTTCGTGCCGCCAACCGCCGCCAGTTCGCCCGAGCACCATGGCGCCGAGCCTCGCGACGGGAGATTATCACCTTCGTGCTGGCGGCGATGGCGGGCTCATCCCGCCGTACTCTGAATTTTTCTTGGGGTGCTCGCCTTCTACGAGATCCAGCGGTGCACCTTCCCCAACTCCATCATTGCGCGGCCATCTTCGTCCACCTCTGCGAGATGTTCGTGGGGGCGATGCCAAGCCTCCCACTCTGGCGCCGGCTCTTCGTCTTTGCACGCGAGGCCGCGCCGGCGGGGCCATCGGAGTCTGTTACTTCACGCCCGCGAAATCGCCGCCTTCATCCTGTCGCGTCCAAGTCCAATCGGAAGGACTGCACCGACAATGGTCAGACGTGGAGGACTCCGGTAATTGCGATTTATCTTTCTCTCCCGAGGTCTGCGGAGCCCACCGCTAATCGGGGATCGCTGCCGACGACTCGGCGGTGGATTTGATGTTGGCGCGCGATCGTCGATCTTCGCCGCCAGCGGCTCACGGAACCCTCGTCATGGCGGATTTTTTGCGGCGCCGACTCGCCCGCTCCGCATGAGGACTCGCCCGCCGGTGGCGATAACGATGGAGTCCGCGACGCCCCGCGGTGAGTGCTCTTTAGTCTTTGGGTCTCTTATCTTTCTTGGAATCTTTTAAACTTGTCGACCTTACGGCTTCCTTTCTTGCTTTCGCCCGGCCGCGAGGGAACGTCTTGGACGACGTGCTCGGGCGGGTGGCGGGACCATCGCCCCACCAACCAGCGACACTTCGCCGCACTGCAGTATCCTCCCCTCTGCGGCCGGATCCACGGGGCGAACCAACACTTGCGTGCGGCGCCGCCCTATGGAGGTCTTCGGTCTGCGGTCCAAGTGGCACGGGCCACTACAGATCCGCGATCCGCCTCGGCGACGCAAGCTTCGCGGCCGCCGCTACCTCCGCCGTGGCGGCGACTCGACAAGCGCTCGAAGCGCCGCCTCATCTCGCCGTGGGCGACGGCGAAGAGGAGGAGAGACGAGCCCAAAGAGGGCTCGCCCTCCAATCTGAAGCTTCGCCCACATCACTGCCCTCCAAGGGCCTGCCTTATCATTGCCGCTCGCCGCCGGGGCGAGCGCGGCGACTCTTCGAACTGGCGCCGCTGTGCGATTTCTTCCGCTCCTTCGCCGACGCCTCTGGCGGCGGCGCTTGCCGCTGTAGCCGGCCTCATTGCCACACTGGTGCTTCTGCCGCACCACTCGCGCCAATACTGCTTGACGGGCGACGCGACAGCGCCCACCGCCTCCGCAATCAGCGACTTGGTGCTCCCACTTTTCGCATTGTGTAGCGCCACTTCAGTTGGCTTTTCTGCGCTTCGCATATTCGCGATTAGGTTAGTATGCTACATGCTTTTGCATACCAATCCTGTTTGTCCTTCTTGAACAGGCGACGCCGGGACATCGAGCTCATTCGCCAGCGCACTCGTTAGCCCCCGCCTGCCGCGCTCCTTCGACGAAGCTGCTTTGGCGGCGGAGAGTTCGCCGCGCTGCAGCGGAGAATCCTCAGCCACAAGCGTCACGGCGCGCCGCCATCTCGGCCGTGACCGCCGACGTAGGGCGCTTCGAGGCGCTCGCACCTCTCCCGCGCTGGGCAACGCGGAGGAAGCCCTTGCTTTACGGAGCGATCCGCGGCGAGCCGCGCGGGCCTTGGTCAAGAAACCGCCGAGAAGGAGGCGATGACTCGCGAGGCGGCGCAGCCTGCCGCCACGCCTCGGCCGCCAAGCGGTCGAAGACCTCCGCCGAACACTTCGAGCGCCAACCTCGCCGACATCTGCGCGCACCGCTTACCACGGTTTCGGGACGCCACGCATCCATCTGGCGTTACCTTGTATTCTCATTGGAGAGAGGCGGTGCGCGCGATCTGTTGGCGCCGTGGACGGAGCGCCGAAGCCTCGCGCTGTCTTCCGGTGGCGATGCGGACGCGGCGGTCGAAGACGATCGCCAAGGCGCTCTTGAAGCGGCGCAGTTCATCTTGGGTAATCGTCTTGCTCGAGACGCGCGTTTGACCTCGACGCCGCCATCGGGAGCCTTTCGCCCACCGGACCGGATTGAGCGGTAGCGGGTTGACACCGCCGCGGCCACGTGTCCATGATGGTAGCGCGCCCGCTCCGGCCGGAAGATTTAAGACGAGGAGGAGTAGCGAAACTCCCTGTCTACTTTGCCTTGTAACGTTGCCTATCAATGCAAACAAAATTTTGCTCTTTTGTTGTGAGTCTCACTTGAACTTCGCACAATTTTAACTTGCGAAACTGAACTGGGGCACTTGACCGCCAAAGGCTTTAGACTGAACGTTTTGCCGTAAGTGAGTGCTGTTTCCTTAGGCATCTGGTTACTTCAACCCTTATGGCCTCTCGCAACCCGACTTAAACATTACGTGGCGAGCGTTTAGCTTCCGGAAGTGGTCTAGTCGCCGGTGCCGTTGTTGACGCATTGCCTAGACCGAGCCGACACACCAGGCTAGAATCCGCCTTCCGTCCGCTTCGCCTCGCACTAGGATAAGTTATAAGCGTTTGCCTTTGCAACTAAGGGGCCATCAACCATAAGTACTTTCGCTACCGACTTTCGGCGTATCGTTTTCTAACGAGACCTTTTCGAGCTAAGCCACCGATCGCCAAAAAGCTTTAGAGCGAGCTTTACTTGAAAGTGGCGCTTTTCCTTAGGCATCCGGTTACTTCAACCCTTATGGCCTCTTTGCGAACCGACCCTAGACATCGCGTGGCGAGCACTTAGCTTTCGAAGTGGTCTAGTCGCTAGTGCATTGTTGGCGCATTGCCTGACCGAGCCGACACACCAGTTAGAACCCGCCTCCGTCCGCCGCCTCGCCCAACCGAAGTCGTGGCGTTAGTCCTTACAACTAAGTGGCCATCTGCTTAAGTACTTTTTTTCGCTACCGACTTTCAGCAGAATGTTTTCTAACAGACTTGAGGCGAAAAAAAACAGATGCCCACAAGGAGATGAACTTATCTCTTATTGAAGATGGCTTTGTACAACGCAGCCCCGAGGCGAAGCGTGAAGGAAGAAGACTCGCCGCTCGGCTCCAAAGGAAGGCAAAAAAAAAAGCAGGAACGCTACCTCACGGTAGAACTTCCTCACCGCCGGCGTTCCAAGTGTTCGCCAATTCGCGACTATCCTCGAATCTGAGCTTTGACCGAGCTGGGCGGAGATCGAGACCACCTTGAAGGGGCCCTCCCACAGGGGAGACAGTTTGTTGCGCCCCGCCTGCGCTTGGATTTTGCGCAGAATGAGGTCGCCCACTGCCAGTGTTCTCACACACACCCGCCTTACTTGATAACGGCGCAGTGCCTGCTGATACTTGGCGGCCCGGATCGCCGCCCTGTCTCGGATCTCCTGCAGGAGATTCACTTCGTCCTGACGCCGGTCAGGGTCTTTGTCTTCACTGAACGCCGCCACCCTTGGGGAGCCGAAGGCGAGCTCTGATGGGAGCACCGCCTCAGAGCCATACACCAGGAAGAAAGGGGTCTCGCCGGTGGCTCTGTTAGGAGTTGTCCGCAGCGCCCACAACACAGTGAGGACTTCTTCAGCCCAGCGCTTGCCACGCTTCTCCAGGCGATCGAACGCCCTTGTCTTGAGCCCTTTCAGTACCTCCGCGTTCGCCCGCTCCACTTGCCCATTGCTCTTCGGATGCGCAACGGAGGCAAAGCACGACTTGGTACCCAACTCTTCGCACTAGTCTTGGAAATCGCGCTTTTAGGAGCGCCGTTGTCGATGATGATTACATTGGCGACACGAACCGGACGAAGATGCTCTTCATAAACTTGATAGCCGCTACGGATGTGATCGCGGACCGGCGAGGCTTCAACCCATTTAGTGAACTTGTCGATGGCGGCGAGCGGATGTGTGTAACCTCCGTTCGCCCATGAACGGGCCTGAATATCAAATTTCGCATCGACGCGAGCGGCGGGAGAGAGCGGAATGGCTGCGGCCTGGGCGGTCGGTGGATCTGCTTAGCATGAAATTGGCACGCCGCATCTCTTCACCAGCTCGAAGGCATCACGGAGGCGATAGGCCAATAAAGCCGTGGTGAAAGCTTTCCCAACCAACGCCTGGCTCCCGAATGGCTCCGCGCATACCTCCATGGATCTCAAAGAGAATTGCACTCCCGCTTCCGAGTGACGCGCCAAGAGAACTCCATTTACGCCAGCGTCTGGTCCCCACCTACCGGGCGTGGCGCTTAGCCTTCGCGCTATCTTCTCGGCCGTAGCGTCATCGTCGGGATCACTCCATCCCGCAAGTAGGCTAGGATCGGATCCATCCATCGACCTTCCGGACGAGCGTGGCGACGTTACAGACATTGTCGTCGGCGTACTCTGCTGGCACGGCATTTCCGCCTCAACCGCCTTAGCGCTTCTTCCGCCTCCTCCCTCCAACCGGGAGTCAGAGCGAGATTGGTGACGTCTCCTCGAAGTGGAGCTGCGTCGAAGCGTCGTCCCGCCAGAATGGGGGCTGCGGCGGACGGCGCGTAAGTCTCTCTTCAAAGACCCCAGCCGGAACAGGTGCCCTTGACGAGGCAATCTGGGACAGTTCATCCGCCATATAGTTGTCGCGGCGAGGAACGTGCACGAAGCCCAAACCCTCAAAGTACCGCTTCAACCGGCGCACCTCCGCCAGGTAGGCCGCCATGACGGGATCCGAGCAGGAGAAATCCTTCCTCGCCTGGTTGATGACCAAGAGAGAGTCGCCCTTTACTTGTAGCCACCGGATGTCAAGGGTCGAAGCCACCCTAAGACCGGCGAGTAGTCCTTCATATTCCGCGACGTTGTTGGTGGCGCAGAAGTCCCCAGGTGCCGGACGACATCACCGGTGGGAGACACCGGACGACGCCACCCAAATTTCTCCAAATAGGAATGAGCCGTCAAGAAGAGAGTCCACGGCGAGGTCTTTGGGTGTCTTCGGCTTCTGCGTCCGCGAGTCCATTCACGACGAACTCCGCGAGCTTGCCTTTGATGGCCGTTCGGGGCGAACTTGAGATCGAATGCGCCAAATCCATGGCCCACTTGGCGATGCGACCCGTCCTCTCGCGGTTGAAGAGGATCTCCGCAAGGGATACTTGGTCAACACTGTGACTTCCGCCCACAAGTAGTGGCGTAGCTTCGGACGCCACAAGTCGGCCGGCGTAAAGCATCTTCTGGTGCTGTGAATACCTTGTTTCGGCGTCGTGGAGGACCTTACTGACGTAGTAAATGGGGCGCTGAACGCCTTCTCTTTCCGCCACTAGCACCGCGCTGACCGCCTGGGGGTTTGCCGCAACGTAGAGGATCAGCGGCTCGCCCGGGTCTGGGGCGACCAGGACGGGCGGGGAGGTGAGATACTTCTTCAGACCGTCGAACGCCTCCTGCGCCTCCGCCGTCCACTCGAACTGGTTGGTCTTCTTTAGGAGCTTGAGCAGTGGGAGACTTTTATCCCCCAGGCGAGCTATAAAGCGGCCCAGAGAGGTCAAGCGACCCACCAAGCACCGTGCATCTGCCAAGTCGCGTCGGGGCTTCATGTTCTCGATCACTGCGATCTTGTCGGGGTTCGCCTCTATCCCTCCGGGAGACGAGGAATCCCAAAGAATTTGCCTGACGGACGGCGAACACGCATTCTCTAGATTAAGCTTGATGCGGCACTTCCTCGGGTTGGCAAAGGTTTCTTCGGTCGCCGATCAACTCCTCGCCTTCTTGGACTTCACCACGGATCATCGACATACACCTCCGTGTTTCGCCCTATTTGGGGCGGTGGCGATATGCATGGCCCTCGATAGGTTGGGCTGCATTCTTCGATCCAACGCCATCCTTGTATAGCGATGAAGCGCCCATGGGCGTCACGAAAGCGATCTTGTCTTCATCTTCTTCGCCATGCTAATCTGGTGGTACCGAGTGCGCATCCGAAAAGCATAGCCGCCGCACCTATTTGTTGAGTCGACGATAAGATCAATGCGGGCGGCGGTGCGGATCCTTTGGCACGCCTTGTTGAGGTCGGTGAAGTCTCGCACATCCTCCAACGCCGTTGATTTCATGACGAGGACGGGTTCGCGAGCCACAGGATGGGCGACATCGGGCGACCCCGCCGCCTTAAGAGCTTGTCCACCTCTGGCGGATAACTTCTGGCGCTCCACCGATCGCTGGACCTTCGCATGACCGTCGCGCGCCGAACGTCGTCAATTTGTGCTCAATCACCTCCACAGGGACCCACCATGTCGGACGGTTGCCATGCAAACACGTCTGCGTTAGGCGGAGGAAGGAGACGAGCGCCTTCCTATTTGGCGCCGAGAGGCGCCCACCGAACGGTCTTCGCCGGTCGACTCGCTTAGGAGACCGCTTAACCTCGGCGGACGAACCGAGGGAGGCACCGGTCTTCACCGGAGGAGCTCCCAGAGTCGAAGCCTCGGCCTTCTGGGCACCGATCGCCCCCACCAAAGCGAGAGCGTCCTTATCGCAGCGCGCGCGCCAGGCGGTCCACCTTCAAAACGATGGGGCGGTGGCCGGGATCTTCACCACCATGTGCGCATAGTGGCAAACCGACATGAACTTGGTCAGCGCTGGCCGACCTAGTATGGCGTTGTAGGGGATGTCGAAGTCCGCCACCTCAAACTCGAGCATCTCGGTGCGGAAGTTGTGAACCTCAAACGTCACCGGAGATCGCGCCCGATGGGACGGACTCAGCCCCCGGCGCGATGCCAAAGAACGGGAGTGTTGGACGAAGCTACCGCTGCTTTGGATCTCGGCGCCGTGGCGACCCGGGCGGACAGGAGGTTGAGGGAACTCCCTCCGTCGACTAGCACCCGCCCTAGCTTTACATTCCGGACTGTGGGCGCAACCACGATAGGGAGATGTCGGGGCGGTGATCTGGTGGATGATCGGCTGATGAACGCGATCGGTTGCTCCGACCACGCCACCGCCTTGCGACCAAAATCGCACGCGCGGCGCACACTTCCCTCATCGCACGCTTAAAGCTAGCGTGGGAAGGATAGGTGGCCGAACCGCTGTGGATGACGGCAACTTCGCGCTCCGCCTGCTGAAAACCAAGCGAAGCCGTCTCCTTACCCTTGCCACTGCTAGATGCCTGCTGCTGCTGCTCGTGGACTCGCTTGTCCACCATCTTGCTAACGACATGGCAATCGCCAAGTCGTGGGAGTTATTACGGTGAATGGGACGATGGGCCTTCCGTCCCCACTCACGGGGACGACGGTCTCGCCCTCGTCGCGGCATGGGATCGGCGCGCCACGGCGATCGCCATGGCCGCCGCCCGGCCGCCTCGAGGGACCGTACCGCCGGCGCCGCGACCTCCTCCTCTTTTCTACCGCCCGTGCCCATTCTTGCGGTGGCGCGGTCGTCGTCGTCGTCGTCGCTTCGGCGGCGCCATGACCTGTCCGTCTCGGCCGCCTTGCGCTTCTTCTTGTCCTTGCCGCGGGGTTCCTCGAGGTCCGGCCTGCGCCACCAATTGTCCCCGCCCGCGCGCGGCGGTGATCGAGCTCTCACTGAAGGGCGCACTTGTCGCCAAGGTGAAGAGCTCCTCCGTCGTTTTGATCTTGCGGTGGCCATCTTCTCCTTAACCTTGGGGTCTCGGCGCCTCTCACGAATGCCGTGACCCGCGGCGTCGATGGAGATGTCAGGGATGGTGTTGCGGACCTGACTGAAGCGCCCGAATATAGTCGCGCAGCGACTCTCCTTTCTTCTGCTCCACATTGTGGAGGTCGTCTTCTACTCAGGGCTGCTCGAAGGTGCCCTGGAAGTTGGTGATGAAGAGCTCCGAGAGCTCCTTCCATGACCCCACGGACTCCGGGGGCGGGTTCATGAGCCACGAGCGGGCTCACGGTGAGGACCGTGGGGAAGTAATTCGCGGAACCTTCCCGACCCTCTCATCGGTGCATCACCGTCGTGTAGATCTGCAAAACTCATCGGGGTTGGTGGAGTCGTCATACTTTTCGATGGGGCAGACGAAACCGTTCCGCCATCGGACGCGTGCGGCTCCTTAGTAAAGGCGCGGCACCCGGCGTCGAACCTCTGCTCTGGGCGCGGTCCTCGCCCGCCGCCCCGTCGCCTAAGCGGCCAAGAAGCGCCACCCCACTGGCGAGCGCTCTGCGGAGCCTCTTTGTTTGGTCCCGCGTCGCGGCGGCGGCAATGTGATCGCTTCTTCGGTCGCGACCCTGCGGAGCTTGTCACGCAGTCTTCTCCATCAATAAGTGGCGGTCCTCCAGTGGGACCGGAGATCACGACCACTGCACGCGCCGCCCGCCCGAGCCCCCGTGAGGGGTCGCCTGCTCTTGTCGTCTTGGCCCCGCCTCACGGAGATCTGCGAGAGGAGGCGAGGGCAACAAAGAACAGGAGAAAGCGGAAACACGGTTCCCGCGCCGAAACTTGCACCACAGCCAAGGCGGCATCGGCGTGGCGGGCCAAGCCGCCAACCACGGAGCTGGGAGTCCGGAGTCACCGAACCGTAGGTTCTCCAGCAAGGCCACGCCGCATGGAGGTTCTGTCTTGCCGAGTGCACTCCTCGAAGGCCAGCGCCGCCTAGCTTGGCCGGGCGGTTGCTTTCGCCAGAGTTCCGACCCTAGGCGGCGGCTACCGCCGGTGATCCACCGCCATCGCCACGGCCGACTCGTGGCAGCGGCTCTAGCGGCCACTTCTCGCTCCATTGCGGATTCTTTGCTCGCCATCGCCGCTGAAGAAGGGTCGAAGAGTTTGAACCGATGCTAAGCGCACCTACTGGCGGCGCCACGACGGCGTGTTCTCCGCTCAACCATCTGCGGATCACACCTGGTCGATTTTTAGTCGCGACCAACTCGATCAAGCTTCGGTTCGATTTGGCGTCGGGCACAACAAGGAGCGACTCGCAGATTTACCTGTGTTCGGACCCCTCGCGGGTAATAGTCCTACTCCTCACGAGCCTTAGCTCTTTTCGATTGTGGTTGAATGGGAATGTGTTTACTGAGGTGCTTGTGAACTGCGTGTGTTCGAACCTATGCTTGTGCAACGTCGCTCTTCCTCTCTCTCTCTCTCCTTTTATACAAGCTTTGGGGTGGCGGAGAGAGCCGAGGGGTAGGCGATCTGATACTCTCGATACTCGATAAGACCACGACGAAGAGGCAGCGTCTTGCACTTTACGCCAGCAGCTCGCCCTCGCATGCTTCGCGGTGGCCACCCACCCGCCACAATCACACCGGTGAGGCTGCGGGTGGGGCCAGCTTGCTCCTCGGCGCGCAGGCGGCCTCCTCAAGCAAACCTTCTCTCTGCGGTTAATTCTCCTGCGCCCACGATGGATACCTTTCCAGACACGCAAGGGTCATCAGAAGCGTAATTATTTCTTCAGCTGTCCATCCGCGCGTGATGTCGCATTAAATGCGCTTCGTCCTTCGCAGCAGGGGGAACCTTCGTCCTGAAGACTCCTTCGACAACGTTCCTGCCTGGGCCCCACCCGACGCGTGGGACCTCGCTGGTCTTCGAGAGGACTCGCCACGCACCCGCTTTGGCGCGTGGGGCCTTCGCTGGTCTTGAGAGGGGGCTCGCCCACGCACCCGCCTGGCGCGTGGGGCCCTCGCCTTGTCTTCTCAGGACTCTTTGTACCCCGGTATTTATTACACCGACAAGTATGTTATCGTCGCAATGTTATTTGAATAATTAAATATTAGATGTCATTGCTGTCGGGATCCTAACTAGTTCATCTTTATCATAAGCATGTGGTTTTGTTGTGGGTAATAGTGTTATTTTGCTTTTTTTTTATTTTACTATATATATCGTTTCCTAAATAGATTTGGTCTAACTACTAAGAGTTTGCTTCAACGTGCCCAAAACCTGAGTCAATGCGTACGTTGCTTGTCCTCTATCTCCCACGCCTAGACAAAGAACCTCGTCTTCTCCTTCCCCCAACTCTTCCTCCACCTCATCTCCTTCATCCACCTCATCTTCTTCCTCCACCTCATCTCCTTCACCCACCTCATCTTCTTGTTCGCCTTGCACCCCCTCTTCTTCTGTCATCTCCTCATTATAGGATTCCTTCTCGAATCCTAGAGAAATTTGGTCGTCTTCCACATCACGTTCTTCCTCCTCAAAAACTCCATCATCAAAGTCATTCATGAAAAAGCCGCTATCAAAGTTATCAAACGGCTCTCCCACCGCCTCATAACACGTGCTTCGCCTCGACCGCCTTCCTCCAAGCGTGCCCAAATCACGAGTCAAGTGCTCAATGACCTCATCTTCGTCATCAACACTTTGCACAGCTTGTACGAGTCTCGCTAATGAGCCACTCGCACATGCGATCTCAACCACCACCTCCCAACAACCGACGTTCGAATTTTTCACAACATTCTTGTAACAATTCCAATCCGACTCAGATGAAATCTTCAGCATTACATAGTGAGCTCTAGCCTTCCCAAAATCAATTATTCCTTGCAAGAACAGTTCACCCTTACCAACCCTACAGCTAATGAAAGACCGGCAGCGGGAAACTAAATCATCAAAGCTTGGGCTCCTATCAAACAATACCACATCTTCCTTTATATTCTCAAACTCTCCGTTTTCTCGGATTGTGCCACCATGAAAAAAACGGACTAAACGATCCATCTACAACATTAAACATAACAAATTCAAGTCATTTAGACCTAATATACAATATCATCATCTATACCAAAATAAAGTATCGCACACGTACATGCAATGGATTCTACACGTTAATATCACGGTCAGTTCATGCAACACGTATGCCACGGTACTTGGATCGAACTAAACACGTCAAAGTGCAACATAAACCAAGTTTTTCCCCTAAAACCCTAACTATTCAAATCCTACGAAATGCGGTTAATCGAGGCACAAATCGAAGAAAAATATTGGACAATCACCTTCACAAGAGGACGGGAAACGATTTTCCCACTCAAATGGCGGAGAGAGGCAAGGCGGTATGGCCGTGGCGTGGGCGTGGGGCGGCGAGCCAAAGCGGGAGGATGAACAGCGAGGCATCCCGCGCAGCCCTCTGTATAAGGCCTTGACGCGCAAGGCGGGGTGGCGCGTCAAGGTGGGACCCACGCCTATCCACGCTGGCGGCCATTGACCGGGGCTGCCAGCGTGGCATCTCTGCCGCGTCACATGCATCGGCGCGTCAGAGTGGGGATGACGCGCCAGGTGCCGTGGCACGGCAAAAAATGTTAGATTTGAAAAAAAATTCCGAGGGGTTAAAATTTAAATTATTTTTTTAAAAAGGATTAAATAATAAATTTTTTTGTTCAATCTAGAACACGCCTGTTCAATCTAGAGCAAATCGAGCTTAACGCGGCGGAGATGAAGACATCAATCACAACCCTAGGAACAAAGATGGACACCCTCACCAAGAAGGTTGAGGACATGCTTAAGGCGTTCGACAAAAATGTTGCAATGTTGGTCGAGCCGGCCCCGAAGAAGTCCGGTACCAGCAAGGTGGGCGAGGTAGCATGGGTTAGGGTTCGCTCGCGTGAATCCAACCATGATTTAGTCATATAGATGCAACAGAATGGATCGTCCATGTTATGCTGAATGCACCGTAAAAGAGTTCGTATCTTTTCATTTATCACAAACAAATATCATTTTAAAAAAATCAAATAAACAAAAGGAAGCTCCATTACAGGCCGCAACTTGCTATCTTTTAACACAAGAGCCCAAGCATACGTCCAATCAAATAGAACACATTCAGACAAGTAAGTGACTAGAACAAGCTGCACTACTCTTCAAACTGGTCTAGAAGGAAGTTGCAACACAAAAGCCTTATTTTTGCTATCTTCTCAATTACTTTCCTGGAGATTATTTTTTGGCCAAAAGAATACTGTGTAGGTGGCCCGAGCCAGACAACAGATTTCTAAGAGGCTGCCCCGCGGAGGCGAGGCTCGCGGAACAGCTCAGGGAGCGGAGCGAAGACAAGGTGGGTAGCCTGAATGGGTCCCCCTCCATGAGTCATGGTGGCTTGTTTATATAGGGTGAGGGCAAATGGGAAATCCCCTCTTTGCCCTCGAACCATAGATGCCCGATGGGCATTCCTGTACATTTGTCTTGTACATGATGGGTCATGGGCCTTTCTATACGTGTGTCTATTCGATCACAGCCCATTGCTCCGGGCAGCCCAAAAGGTGGGGTATCTCTACCCTATGTTACAACAGACTGCAAACCAAACACAAAAGATTTAACTTTTACAGTATCAAATTACAAAGTCTTGTTCAAATGAGCAGCACTCTAAGGATCCATTTTTGAAAAGAAGCTTCGCATTCATCTCTAGACTTCCATGCAAAAATAAAGGGACCGACTTGTACACAGTCGACTGGGCCCCTATAGGGGTGCCCAGTCGATTTTCTGGCCGTCCAACGGCCCAGATCAACCCGCGCCCCACTCTCTCTCTTCCTTTCCCCTTCTCCTCCCCTTCACCCCTCAGGCGCCCCCACCCCGACTCCTCCCCTGCTCTCTGCTCCTCTTCCTCCTCCCCGCCCGCCTCACCACCACCATGGCCAGCGGCGCCTTGCCGCCCTCAGCCGCCCGCCGCCAGCCGCCCAGCCACGACAGCCTTCCCGCCCCTAACCCGGCCGTAGCCTCCACTCCACCCGCCACCGCCCGACCGCCATCTCCCCCTCGGCTCCCGTGGCCTTGCCCGCCTCGCCGCCGCCCACGAGCCCCACCCACCGCCGGTCCGCCGCCTCCCCAACCTCCTCTACACCCCGCCGCCAAATATATTCCCTAACCCAAACCCTAATATTCCCTAACCCGAACCGGCGGGCGGCGAAGCTCGAGGCGGCGACGGCGAGGTCGACGGGAGCTCGGCCGGCGCGAGGTACGCCCTCCTTCCTCCTCCCCTTCTTCCCCTCCTCCCTCATCCCCTGCCTGCAATGGAGAAGAACAGGCGATCGCTGGCAAGGGTGAATCTGCCGCCAGGCGATCGCCATTGAGCAAAACCGAAAAATAAAAAGGTTCATTCAACACCTGAACAGATAAACTTATGCTTAAGCAACACTCTCTATTACATCTAACGATCAATTAGATATGTGCTGATCTAAAGATGTTGGCATGCAATCTGGGTTTATAAAACCAGCGGGTTGAGGAGGCGGACGACGTTGGTGCCCTTGTGGCACAGGACGAGCAGGCCGTCGGCCGAGCCGAACTGGCGGTGGGTCGAGAGCTCTGGGAGGTCGACCTCGCCGCGGGCACCAGTGGTGAGGTTGAGGCCGGCGGCGGCGCGACTCCGACGAGCAGTAAGGGAGCGCCGTCCAGTCGCGCGGGTGGAAACGGCTGTCGAGGCCGAGGCCCCGGCCCCGCGGATCGTCGTGCAGCTGCGCCCGGGCTTGCAGGCGTGCCCGTAAGCGGAGGTAGTCGGCACGTCGAGGGCGAGCAGCCGGACGGCGATGTCCTCGAGCATCTCGGTCGGGAGGTTGGCCCAGTCCCTCCTGTTCCGGCCTCCAAAGCAAAGCGAAGGATGGATTAGGCAAACAAAAGCAGCAAGGGGATCGAAAGAGCGAGCAGCCGGAGCTTACCGATACGAATCCGAATTCGAATGGGCGGAGAAGGAGAGGCGCGCATGTTTACAAGGGCGCAGGCTGTGCGTAGCCATTGAGCCGCCGCCAAGGTAACCGTGATCGGAGAGGCTCCGGCTCTGCAAGTCTGCATCTGCATATGCTACTGCGATCGCGTCCTCATCTGCACTGGGCAACAGAAACCGGCGCTTTAGGTTTTAATAAGGCAGGCATTTCCTTTCCCTCCGCGCCTTCCTCCAAAAACGGCCGGAATCTCTGGAAGGATCGGCAATTCGGCATGCGTCCCAGCGCACAGGCGCCTTCCAGATAGCAACGGCGCGAAAGAGTACGCCCTCCTCCACTCTCCCCCCGACTCCCCGCGCGTGACTACGACCGCCGCTGCGTCCCCTTCAACCGCCGCTCAGCGTCGGCGCGAGGCGACCTCCACTCTCCCCCCGATCGACTCCCCGCGCGTGACTACCACCGCCGCTGCGCGCCTCCCCTTCAACCGCCGCTCAGCGTCGGCGCGAGGCGACCTCCACCGTCCAGCGCTGCCGCGCCCCTCTCGCCCGCTCCCCTTCGACCGCGCCTTCGGCGGCTCAGCGTCGGCGCGTCTGCAAGCCGGCGACGGCACGAGGCGATTCCCACGGCCCCACCCCGCTACGGCGCAGCCGGCGCTACCCGCGGCCGCCGTCCACCAATCGCCTCGGCTCCTCCCTCCACTTGCGCAGCGGCGCCAGCGCCCCTGCGCCAACCGGCCACTACAGCCCGTCCCACCGTCCACCACCCGCCGGCGCCGCCGCGCCAACCGGTCACTACCGCCCGTCCCGGCGTCCACCACCCGCCCACGCCTGCTGAGGCACAGGTACGCGGTAAGCAAACCCTAGGTCCCTATTTTGCTATAAATTTCACTCTTAGTATAAACTTTTGTGCTATTGACATTGTTATTGTGATTTTTTCATGATCAAATTTTTTTACGGGTTCGCTATTTCGCAGGCGCCTGAAATTTGCGAAATTGTGCAGGCGCAAAAAATTCCATTAAATTTGTATTTTTTTCCACATTTTCATTTATTGGAAAAAATGTTTGACGATAGTGGAATTTTTTGGACAAGGTCTGATTTATTATAGATTTTTTTTGTTTATTATAGATTTATTTTATTTTTTGTTTTTCACGTAGAGAGATTTTTTTGCTCGTATTTTATTGTTTCCATTGTAACTTTTTCTCCCTAATCAACTGTATTAGTTGCGAGTGTGTGTTTTCCCGTAAATTGAATGCCACTACACATATAGTGATTGCACAAACATTAAAAATGCAGGCGCCTGCCGTATAGTCAGTCCCATTTTTTTAATCTCCAGTTTTGATTTTTTTAATCTATATATACCTATTTTCAATAAACTGCATCCACCTTGTTCAGCGCCTGATATATTTCCTATGCTTTTTTTGTGTCCTTTTAATATCTCCTTTAAAGCGCGGATGGCAGGTGAAACAAGGATGGAGGAAGTTCTGTCCGAACTTCTAGCGTTGAAAAGGCTATATGGGCTGCTTCACACGGGCCAGGCTGCAGATGAAAATGTATGACCCTTATAGTTCCTTCAATTTGATGTCTATGGAAGGGAGTATGGATTAGGTTTATAAAGGATGAAGGTTGGGCAGAATGCATCCGAAAACAATGACTCTAGTAATGAAGATTGATATGATGAACATGCTTTCGTATCAGAATTAGAAGTTTCTAGGAAGCAAAATGATGGATGGTTATATAGTTCCTGATCTAATTCTGTTCTAATTTCTAAAATCTCTTTCTTTTGTAGTTAGATGAGACATCAAGAGCTCTTTTGATGAGGATGCTTGATGATGCTACCCAGCAGGCTCTCCTGAGGCAGGCAAAGGTAATTCCATTTCTTGCAATTGATAAGTACGTACACCACTAATGAATAAAGATCACTTCATATTTACTTCTAATGTTTATCAATAGAATGTTTGGACGTCTACTTGCATGCAGATAATATCCGGATCACTATTGCCTTCTGCGCCGGAGAGGAAACTCTCCGTCCAACCAGATCGCCGGACGCGCGACGCAGTGCCACAGCTAGGCATCAGCATCAAGCCACCGGTGTCACGCAGCCCCAGCCTCCTCGCCAGCGAGGGATCCCGTCGGCTTAAGCCGCAAAGCTCGGTGAGAAGCCGAGACGGTCGCCGCCTCCTCAGTCATCGCCGGGAAGACGACGAGCGTCTTCTTGGGCGTGTGACCTCCAACCGCTTATACTCAAAAACCGCAATGCTGGGGCACTACCCCGACCCGGAGCATGGGCTCGGCTCCCACCGTTCATCTAGAGCCGCGAAGCCGCAACATGGCACGGTGGGCGGTGGTACTCATCGCGGAGAGCGTTGGGGCGCCTCCGGTCGTGGCGATCACTCGTCGTTGGAACGCAGCAGCCGGCGTAGCTCCTTGTCCGGCGAGCCGCCGACTCAGGCGCGGGCGCGGCTGCATGGACACGCCACGGCTCGGCACGACGGAGCGGAGGGCTCCTCGACGCGCCGTTTCGGGAGGCTAGACACCGGGTTGTCCGCGAGCATCACGGCGTCGCGACATGGCTCCAGGCGCGGCATAGCTATGTCGGAGCGGCCGCCGTCGTCAAGCCACGGGACGGTCACGATACGCAGCCGCATCAAGCCGAGCCGAGAGCTCATGGACCGCTGCATGCGTCGAGCTGAGGAAGCCGGAGGAGAGTCCCCGCGACGGTGGCGGCAGAGGAAGGACGGTGCCATTGCCGGCAGTGTTGACAACGTGGGCTGGTCGAGCCGACAGCGGCGAGTGCTGAACCGTATTGACTCTGGGAGCTCCTACAGCAGCGATTCATCAGGCGTCGCCGTGACCTCGTTTCCCTCCATGAGCCACACGGCGTCGTCGTCATTGACGCCGGCCGCTTCAACATCCTCATCGGTGTCTCGGGGAATTGACTCGCCGCCGGAGTATGCATTTGAGGCCTCAAGCACGTTGAGGAGCCGACGCCGTCGGGAACGCCAGGAGAGGCGGGAAGGCTTGCTAAGGAGGCTCAAGAACAAGTTCGTCGTCGTGTTCCACCACCACCACCACCTTCGGCGCTTGCGATTGGGCAACCACCACCGCATGTCGCCATGGAGGTACCTCGGGAGCATGCTCCACAGCTCGACGGGCCACGAGGAGAGCAAGAAGACCACGAATCGGACGGTGGTAAGTGCGCCGGACAAGCGGCGGCGCGGCGGCGGTGGGCACGCGCACGCGCTGTTGCGGCACATGTGGGGCGCGGCGCGGAGGGCGCCAACGCTAGCCGGGATGAGGCGGACGGGAAGCAGGTTGCAGGTGAAGAAGCTGCATTGGTGGCAAATGCTGAGGCGACGGCGCAGGCAGGCAAGCACGGCCGGTAGCAGCAGGACACGTCGTCGTTTAGGACAAGGAAAGAAGGCAATGTAAATTACTACTGTGTATGTAATCTTCGTAACAGGTCATACTGGGCATGCAATCTTTGGACTTTGGTGTATTTAGCTTCGTTTTTTACAATCAGATTGGAATGAACCGCTGCATCACTCTCTTTCAAAATCCCAGCAAGATTTATTTTGTTTTCTTATCAGAAGGATATTATTTATCATTTTTCACAGTTCTTTCTTCCTCCCTTACAAAGAGGACCAAACCCAGTACTCTTACTGGATAACTGAAATTAAGAGAACGATTTTGTTTCATAGTAGTGTGGAATTGTATAATCGTGTTCTTCGTATGCTCATATGTGAGGAACTGAGGATGTGTTCATGGCCTCATGGGCAGCTGGAGCCTAATTAATTGCTATTCCTGCAATGCACCCCATACTTAAACATATTGTTTAGTGGTTATTAACTTATTATTAGAGATACAATAGAGTGCTTGTTAAAAAAGAAAGGCCATATAAGGCTAGAACAAACCCTAGACAAACACAAACTCTATTATCTCTCTAACAGTTACCAAATTGTAGTTTTTCTTTTAGGGCTATACACTGACCATTATGTACAGTCACAGCTATTTCATCGTCTTAGGCTCTCAGCTGTAGTAATATAGTAACCATGATACCATCAATGGGATTGAGCACATCTAGATATCAAAATTAGTTAGATCAGAAAAGAAATACTGGATTATACATAAATTTCAAACCCCAAGATTTTGACCAGTTAGGAACAATAGCTTGCAAACTGGTATAGTAGGCCGGCAAATGGTAGCTGATATTTTGCTTTCTAAGAGGCACCAATACAAAATGACTGGTCATGGTCTCTTCTGACTTGTTTATATGAAGTTTTTCGAAGACTACAGGCTATGCTGTTATATACTATTTTCTTAGAATTATATAAGAAAGGCGACAATTTTGTGGTATTGTAGCTGTAGAGACCAGTTGGAAGAATGAAAGCTGGTCACTGACAGCTATGCGACTATCTGAGGTGAAGAATTCACCATTACACAGGATCTAATACTGAATGAAAGATATATTTCAGCTCTTTGAGGCCCTTGGAAAATTTAGAGCCCCTTGGAAAATTATATGGCCAATCAAAGCAAGGGACAAGTAGTGACACTGTTGTACCATCAAAGCCTTGAGGTGGTGCTCATGAGAATTGAATAACGTAAACTCCATTGTTCCTCTGTTTTTCTTATGCAGTTCCAGTGATGCACTCTCGTCTCTGATATATATTAAATATCTCTTTGTATTCTCAGTTGCATCGTATCATTGGGAAAAGGAAATGACAGTATTGTCAAACGGTTCAGCGCATTAGGTTTAAAAATATTTGTAGAACTGACCTGTCCCTGTTCTTCCAGCTTCGTGTTTGAATATTTTTTTTTGTCATGTTGCCACATGGTTACAGGATTGGACGGTAAGGTTGCGATATGGGATCTAGAAAATCACATCAACATTACAAAATAGCTGCTAGGAATCAGATTGAATGAATCACGAACAATTCTTGGTAATGAGCAAACCCTGCAGGTTTTCAAGATCCAGGGCCAGATAGATTGCTGTTTTTGCTGTACCTGTACACAAACCATTTATTAGCCAGCTCTTTAGCATAGGGGGCACTGGCATATCTATAAGTTGGCTTCATTTTTGGGAGTATTATCGTTTTTCTAAATATATGTGTGTAACACCTGTATAAGGAAGCCTAGCTAAGCAATGACCCAATGGCATAATTGGACATCCCTACCCGGTGTTCTGCAACAGTATGTTGTGTAAAACTCAACAGATGCTTCACTTCACACTGTTACTGCTAGTCACTAATTCACTTGAACCAGTCCATGTTCCGAGTTGTTTCCCTTCTCTTTTTCCACCGGTGAAGCTTGAGCAGTCGGCTCAACACATCGACCTGCATCTCATGCGTCTTCACTCTTCAGTGATCAACAGCTTCTCGTGCCGTCCTTGCTTCATGCAGACTACCCTGCATTATTCGGCTGCTGCAAGTTACTCTTTGTTGCTGGCGCTTGGCACTCACAGACTCACAGCAGACGATGAACGGCCTCTGAAGAGTGAATTGCATCTGCCATCTACGCAAATGACAGCTAAAATTACATGCCTATACGGTACTGCAATCGAGTTAAGTGCAGCAGGGAGTGTGAGCTGCAGTTGCCTGCCCTCAAATTTACAGAGCTTTTTCGTACGGCGTCGGAGGTGACTCGACGGAAGTAGAACAACACAGGCTCATGCCATGACTGATATTATGATCTGAACAGCAGCGATAGAATTTCACGTGCCCAACAATAACAATAGCCATCTCATATTTCAAAACTATTACAAATAGAATTTCACGTGCCCAACAATAACAATAGCCATCTCATATTTCAAAACTATTACAAACTTTCATGTGCTAAACAAGGCCCACCACAGCTTTATATAGCTTACTCTAATGAATTCACAGCTCAGGAAATTACTCCAATGATACTTTTGGCTACAAATATGGGCAGTAAATTGGAAACGAATAAAATTCTCACATTAATATGTTCATTTGAATATTTGAAAAAAAATATGTACCAACTAATAGCCAAGGGTCTTTTTGGAGGTACCAAACATGGTTGCTGCTAAACTGCTGCAACTTATTCCGTGATTAAGAACCAAGGAATTACACAATGCCATTTCTTACAACACCTCTCAAATAAATAAATAGATAGTGCAAGTTTGGCATCATATGAAGGCAGAATGCACAGGGATCCTCAGTTCTTCACAGTGGTGACATGCCTTAGAAGCATCTGGATCACCTCCGGGGAGATGCTTGAAGCCTGCTGCTTGAGTTGCTCAATTTTTGCGGCTGTCTCTTGCTCAAGCCGTTTGACGTTTGCACCGGAGTCACCGCTACTCTATAAA
This sequence comes from Raddia guianensis, assembly GCA_036346415.1. Classification (NCBI taxonomy): domain Eukaryota; kingdom Viridiplantae; phylum Streptophyta; class Magnoliopsida; order Poales; family Poaceae; genus Raddia; species Raddia guianensis. Next base: position 50,592,050 of record CM070537.1, read on the forward strand.
GAACAAGATCATAGGAAAACTGAGGTCCTGTGATCTCATGAACAGACCAGCAGGATGGGATGGTGTACATACCTCTGCAACCTTCCTCTGGAATTCAGTCTCCATCTGGGCACGGTACTCAGCTATTTCCCTCTCGGCCTCCTCTTTTGCTTGCTTAAGCCTTGCTGATTTAGCTGCAAACACGTAAAATATCTAAGACAATGTTCTAGATTTTAATTATGGAAAAACTAGATCCTTTAGCTTCTTAGCTTCATAATTGCTGATAAAATGCACAGAAAGTCAGAACTTCAAACAGACAATCTTCAGCGAATGCTTTGCAATGGAACATGATTGGCTAATCAGGCAAAGAAAGGAAAAAGGAGAATGTAGTTTCACCTCTTCTTTTTTTTTTTCATGGCTCAATTGCTATCAGTGAATTTTAATATATTCCCATCTAACTATGAGCAAGATGACATGCCCTAACAAGTAACAAAGGCACTACTTAACTACAAGTAAAAAATCTCAGTTCACCAAAGAGCATGTTATAAACCAGACACTGATTTCGCTACAGCTTGTAATGTAAGTATGGAACAATATGTAGATTGCTACAAGCCTACAGCAATATATCATGACTCATTCTATAGCCTACAACAATACATCATGACTTATTCTATATGGAACAATATGTATATTGCTACAAGCCTACAACAATGTATCATCACGTATTATATAAAAATGCAACAGAGAGAACTCAACCAATACATGTAGGTCAATGCACAAGGTACTTGCTCCACAATGATATGATTGGTTTGTAATGACATAAGAAACACAAGAGAAAATTACCAGCCCTAGCAGCATTCACGATCTGCTGAGCCTCCTGTTCTGCAGCCAGCAATTGCTGAATTCCACTTTGACGCCTGTTCGCATCCATCTGGACAAAGAATCACAATTTTGAGTCCATACAAAACACATGAAGATGAATCATTAGATAGCCGGGTAAAACATCAAAGGTCGCAAATCACATGATCTCAACAAAAACTAAAGAGGGAAAGCTTATATCACTACATTACGTCAGATGGGGAATTTTATGGCATTATCCAAATCATGATAGCTGAAAGAAAAATCCCTGAATACAGTGGCGGATCCACCGCCGGGGAAGAGGGGCAGCTGCCCGGGCTCCCGTGAATGTTCAAGGGATTTAGGGGTTCATCATCAAAATAAAAAAAAACTAAATTATAAATATTGAAAAGACACAAACTATTCCGTCGAATTCGGATCAAATCCGAGATCACACGACAGGAGGGAAAACCAAACGAGAGAGAGAGCGAGGCGGCACTGGATCTGGAATCCTCAGGGAGAGAGAGAGAGAGGCGGCAATGGATCTGGGATCCAGAGGAGGAGGTGAGGCAGCGGTACCAGAGGCGAGGCAACGCACAGCGGCGAGGAGGCAACCTGCGAGCGAGGCGGACAGAGGCGGCGGTCGGATCAAATCAAGAACACGCTCCCTTCGATCTAGCTCAACAGATTCCTACCCAAATCCGCCCAAATAGTTGCAACACGATGGGAAAGTGGCAATCGAGAAACAGATCAAGCTACCAATCAAGTTCATACCTGCAGGAGGGGAAGACTCCAATCGAATCGAACCGTGGAGAAGAGAAGGATTCGATGGGGAAAAGCTAAGAGATCCCAAAAGCTAATCCTGCTCTTGTGCCGTGGCCTCTTTATGGCAGAGTCCTTTCAATGCTCACTAGTGGGCTTGCAATCGTCGGCCCATTAAAGGCCCGAGATCTAATATAGTCCGTAAGCCCATTAGGACTAAAGACCAATATCGAAAAATCTCTCCCTGCCCTTGTCTCTGCCATCAAAACCCCATCCGATTCCAAACCTCTTCGCCATTTCACCTCCTCTCCTTCGCCAGTTTGCCTCCTCAGTCCTCACAAGCCATGGCCACCGCAGCGCGAGCCGCCGCCGCCCGCACAGCGCAGCCGCTCCTCTTGTCACGGTGCCTTCCTTCCTCGGCTCGCCCCGCGCGGCGTGGCGCCCGCGGCGTCGGGTCGGTGCGCTGTATGGCGCGGCGGCCCGACTCGTCGTACTCGCCGCTGCGGTCGGGGCAGGGCGGTGACCGCGCTCCCACGGAGATGGCGCCTCTGTTCCCCGGATGCGACTACGAGCACTGGCTCATCGTCATGGACAAGCCCGGCGGCGAGGGCGCCACTAAGCAGCAGATGATCGACTGCTACATCCAGACCCTCGCCAAGGTCGTGGGGAGGTAATCCGTGCGCATCTGACTCAATCGAGCTGCACAACGCATGGGCGTTTCGCGGAATGAGATTAATTTTGGCTGGGTTGTGGTGGTGGTGTTGGTGTAGTGAGGAGGAGGCGAAGAAGAAGATCTACAACGTGTCCTGCGAACGATACTTTGGGTTTGGGTGCGAGATTGATGAGGAGACCTCCAACAAGCTGGAAGGTACACCGCAAGGACTAACAATTCTGATCTATTTCTGTATATAATGCACTCATTGTGAAAATTCGTTAAGAGAAAACTGGTTACTTGTCCCTCAATGACATGTGGGACATCTGTGTCTATGACAGTGGGGCAGAGTAGCATTTTAGCGAAGCCACTTGTTAAGGGTGGCAAATAACCAAATCCCTCGGTTTTAACCGGTACTTACCGGCTTAGGCTATAAGAATTCTAATCATGTAGATGCATGTTTCGGTGTTTAGATTTTTAGTTGGCTACTTTAATAGTGCACTTATTTGCTAATTCTGATATAGAAATGATTTGATGAGTGCTAATGATTATATACATGTTGAGAGCAAGCCAAGTTATGGCTTATCCGCTTAGGTTTGCCTTATGTTACTAGATTGGCTGAATCGAGTCAGAGAATCATAACCCATAACCTCTTTTGTTATTGGTTCCTTTAACTTTTCAATGTATGTCATTGAGAAAATAGGTCTGTGGTATGTTCGTGACTTTCGCCGTTGTTAATTTATATCGATATCTAGATCTATATCTTAGTAGTGCTATTACTATTACATGAATAAGTGCTGCTATAACTATAAGAATTGGCATGTACACGTTTTTGAATATTTTGAAAATAATGGCAGGAACACTGCCTCTTAATTACCAAAGAAAAGTCTGTGTGTTACACAAAAAAAATAGAAACGAAATCTACAGAGCCAATTAGCACCACACCAGGCAAGGTTAAACCCTCTCCGGTTATGAAGCAAACACTAGCCTTCTATTCAAAACTCCCTGCACCACCAAGTTGAAAATATCTTGAAGTTTTGAAAATATATGCGGTTTTGCTTATATGCATCTGTTTAGTGTCAATAGCTAATCTAAAGAGATCATTTGCTGCTAGATATTGCATCTGTTTAGTGTCAATAGCTAATCTAAAGAGATCATTTGCTGCTAGATATTGGTTTGGTGTTTTCTGTTTTATAACAATGGTTTGTGTTTTCATTCCAGGGCTCCCAGGCGTTCTTTTTGTGCTTCCGGATTCCTATGTTGATGCTGAGAACAAGGACTATGGTGGTAAGCTTATTCTTTGTTTGCCCTGTATTTCATCATTTTGTAAAGTTCTGTTAATCTTATGTTAGGATGTAAGTTTAAATTATGTGGCAGTAGAGATGGATTTGTGATACGTAATTCCAAGGGACTTATTTTGTATCTAGTGGATTTAATGATGCTTAATGAATCGTTATCAATTTAGAAATTGAAGTGTGTACTTTGATTCAGTATAATTATGTAATTTGGAAGACCTTATTTAGAAGCAGGATGGATCTTGGCTCACTCCTATTTAATTGATTTGATGATGTTTACTGAACGTTATTGTTTTAGCAAAGCTTAATGAACCACTATCATTTCAGCGATTGAAGTGTGCATTTTGATCCGATATAATTAGATAAATTGGTAAACCTTATTTAGATGTAGGATGTATCAATTATCATGCTGTGTAAGGTTCCAATGGTCTGATCATCCTTTTTGGAAAGATTGATGTTTTCACTCTTGTTTGCTCGCTTGCTTATCCGTTTGGAAAAGAATTACAGTAGTTTTTCGAGCCGTTTTTCTTTAATCTCAAAGGTGGGTCTGAAGACTCGAAAAATACGTTAAATTAATTGGGCCATTTGCTAAAAAAAAAATAAAGTGTTTGCCTTCTGAAAATGTAGATGAGCAAATAAGTCAGAAAAGAATAAGCCATTAGTTTTCTTTGCTCTTTATTGAAGGGTGCAAGGTTCCAATGCTCTGATAATCCTTTTTTGGAAATGTTGATGTTTCACCATATTTCTTTGCCCTTCTAACCCACCCACTAACACATGCCTGAATTATTACTTGTACAGCCAAAGCTGATCCTTTTAGACTTAGCTATATTTTACAATTGTGGATACTTTTTTTTTCCCATCAGGAAGAGTTATCTAAAATGCGCTAATTGTCTTACGGTTTCCAATTTTCATCATGTTATCTTTCTTTGCAGCTGAGCTGTTTGTAAACGGAGAAATTGTCCAGCGGTCGCCTGAAAGGCAGAGAAGGGTGGAGCCGGTGCCTCAGAGAGCTCAAGATAGACCCCGGTACAGCGATCGGACCCGGTACGTGAAGCGGAGGGAGAACCAGGCTTACCAGCGGTGACATGCTACTGCTTCTACCCCTTGTCTACAAGTGCTATTATCGCCCCTGCCGTAGATATAGCTAGCAGTTCCCACATGTGGAAATGCCCCTCGCTGTGTTTGTTGCAGTGTAACCTTGACATGTTTTGAACCTGTACCTACTTCAACTCGACAGGCGTATCAAAATTCAAAAGTCCATCATGTTCCTCCTATTCGGCTTCCCCCGTGTTTATCCTGCCGTGGGCAAATCAACGCCAAAAGATCAGTGTTCAGCATGCACAATTTGTCCATCCATTTGCGTCTGTTATTTACTTGTTCTTTTTTTATTTTTGAGGTAGTGTTATTGACTTCTTTCACGAGCCGTGTGGCATACCGTGCCGTGCGCCATCGAGACGTTTCTGCCAGTTTCTTTCTTGTTCCGCGGCAACGTGGAAGCAATCAGGGAGGGTTTCGGAATACGCGGAGGATATACTTCCCAGTGCTATGTTTCGAGCAACATGTGGTGGAGACAGGGAGGGAAAGCCTTATCCTGCCCTGTTTCACGTTGCGCCACACCGCCCGCCCACGCGAGCGTTCGGCTGTCAAGTTGGGGCTTTAGGAGCTGCGCGCCTGAGCCTTCGCGCGAGGAAACGAGCGGAAGAAATGGCGGGAGTTGCAGCCTTGCTCTCCTCCGTTCCCGCTCTGCTCGGCCCCCGCGGGTTCGCTCCTTCCTCTCCCGCCTCGTTCCCGGCACGACGACATGCGCATGTAAGCTTCTCAGCTTCCGAATTCTTCCCTTGATTCAAACTGTATGCTGCAAGATCGGCCGCGTGGTTATTGGTGGTTTTTTATATATATATTTTTCTGGGCAGATTCAGGTCTGCTGCCAGGGCAGAGCCGAGGGATTTGAGGTCGGAGAGCCTCTGCAATTTTGCAGGAGGGGTCTTGTGGGCGGACTATTCACCACTGCCATTGGTTTGGTATGTGATATGCTATCTACTTGCTGACAAGATCAGTGCAGCCTTGTATGAGCACAGCAGAGTGAATGCAGTATCTTCGGAGAGTGCTAACCTGCTGCCGCTGCCGCCCCAGCATTCTGTGATCAAGCCGCAGTTCTTGTAGTTTTGTTTAGACCAAAAGTTCCTGTTGTTTTAGAGGTGATTAAAGTGGCTCTCTGTGTTGGCTTAGGAAATGATCGAGGGCTCTACAAGATTCACAGGAGTGGCTGCTGCTGCTGATCTGATTGAACGTAGACAACGCTCTGAGTTTCAATGTAGGTCACCTCAGGTTGTTCTTTTCCATCGCATGCTACATGCTTCTTGTCATCGTGATTGACTTGTTTTAAACTTTTAACCTTTCTCCAGCAAGCATCAAAGGCACCCTGTCAACGGCCATAAATGTGAGATTGCGTATCATGTACACACCGCTCGTTTATCCATTCCACTGCAGTTTGTACATTGCACTGATTAGTTTTGTTTCACCTACCTTTTTTTTCTTGGCTGAAATTTGGGAACTTTTGAAGGCTAAGCCAGAACTCATTCCATCTCTGTTGACCTTGGCACTAAATGATGCTATTACATATGACAAGGTCTGATTTTTTTTAATGTCTTGCTGCAACTGCTTCTTAGGGCCTCCATTTGGCACACCAGGAAGTTGATAAATGGCATGGCTGTATAATTCTTTTGCAGGCAACAAAATCAGGAGGTACAAATGGATCCATCAGGCTAAGGTAGTAGCTTCCCTTGTATATCTTCACGTTGAACGTGCAACTATGCTCTGCAGATGACAGCCTGACAACTTGTGTGGCCTTGTTGTTCCATCAAATTTGTTAAACAAATAAAGTGCAGAAATAAGCAGACCTGAAAACAGTGGACTCTCAGCTGCTTTGGATCTGTTAGTTGGAGCAAAAAAAGAGATTGATTCCTACTCCAAGGGAGGCCCCATTGCATTTGCAGATCTGATCCAATTTGCAGGTGTGATGTTTTTGATACGCAGGGAATTATTTTATTTTTATAGCAACTAGCAGAAGAAATGTTAGTGTTCTATTTCAGTGAGATCTGAGAATAATTTTATCGGCATTATGATCTTTGTGGATCTTTACTAGATGGTTCTTTTGCCCTGCTGCTATTGTTGAATCTAGCATTGAAGTTTACTTCAATTTGCAACAGCACAATCAGCACTCAAGAAATCATTTCTTGATACTGCTATTGCCAAATGTGGAGGAAATGAAGAAAAAGGAAGAACCCTATATGCGGCGTATGGTTCAAATGGGCAGGTATTCTCTATGTCTGTTCAGTTTTTTATGGCCATGGGCTTAGCTTACTGATACAAGGCAATATGTATTTTTTGTCGATGTAATGCTTGTATCTACCATTGTAGTGGGGTCTGTTCGACAAACAATTTGGGAGAACAGATTCACAAGAACCTGATCCAGAGGGAAGGGTGCCCCAGTGGAGCAAAGCTTCAGTACAGGAGATGAAGGATAAGTTCATTGCAGTTGGGCTGGGTCCTCGTCAGGTCACTACATCGTTACTTATTACTTCTGCACTATGACCACAAAAAACTGTGCTTCAGTCTCATCAACAAACGAGTGGACTTGTTTTGCAGCTCGCCGTCATGTCAGCCTTCCTCGGACCTGACCAAGCTGCCACGGAGGAACGGCTGATCGCTGATAAAGACTGCCGTCCTTGGGTAGAGAAGTATCAACGTAGTCGCGAGACGGTCTCCCGAACTGACTACGAGGTAAGATCTATGGATATGTGGCATGTTGGACGCATGAACCTTGATATTCATCTTTCATAGGATGGCAAAACTCCTGCTCTTTTCGCTTACATTGTGCTTTGGTATGACAGGTTGACCTTATAACCACGCTCACGAAGCTGAGCGCCCTTGGGCAGAAGATAAACTACGAGGCTTACACATACCCTAAGCAAAAGATCGACTTGGGTAAACTGAAACTATGATAGAAGATTGCTTTCATATCAGTCAGGAGCTTCGTGTGGCAGTGGTACAAACAAGAGTGATTTGATTTGGTGGTGAGTGGTGGCTGTCCATCATTCCATCAGCCGTCGGCCTTTCAGTTTTCTCCATTATGGCAATATGGTCGGCTCAGCTAGGTGTTGGATTCATTTCACTCTTCTGCGTTTTTCTTTCCCGTCTGAACTCCCAAGAATCAGACAAAATTCGGAGAAGTGACATTGTTTGTTCTGTAAATTTTTTTCTTACACTGAGACCCTTTTGTGGGCGATTTTTGTAGTAGACGTTGATCTTACAATGACTTCATATTTCGTGAGGCGAAGAGAAGAAAAAACGATCAAACTGCAACCGTGTCGATGCGGGTGCTTTGTGGCAACATAAATCGCAGAACTGGCCACGTTGAGGTGTTCGCTCTAAATTCTCGATTTGAAGTCCAGTACAGTCGATATCTTTTGCAACGCTTCACCTAACAGACCGTGGCGTGTTCTCCCCGTTCTCGACATCAGCCACTGGTAATCGGCCAGCGCCTTGTCTGACAGAGGCTCTAAGAACTCGCATTTGTCCAGGATTTCACGGGGAGGCACTCCCCTGACAAGGTTGGTGTCCAGCTTTGGCTTTCTCTTGTTTAGCTCTCGAGGGGCATCCGGCACTGGGTTCTCCAGGAACAATGGCGATGCCCCTGGGAAGACTTCCTGACGGAAGGGTAAGCTTCTAGCGCTCTGTAAGCAGAAGTCCAACCACTGGTGGATGAGTGGAGATGGGCCTCTAGTTCTGCCGCCGATTCGATCGGTCTGAAATCTTGTTGCACATGGTATCACCTAAAACGTATAAAGGACACCAGTGAGATACTGGGTTTACCATCACAAATTGATGAAATTCTGCATGGGAAAACCATTGACATACCCATAGATCAGCCCATAGGCTACTGCCTGACTTGGGAACAACCACAGCGACATTAGACATTCGCTTTGCAGCAGGGATGACATCACTGCTCCAACCCACAGCAACCCACACATCCCCAACTGCAAATGACTTCAGATAGTTTGTGCTGTCAAATAACTGAACCTACAAAAGGATTCAGGGTTCTGTAAGTTGTTGGTATCCTAATATTTAATGCTAGTATTGTCTTTTCCTCAAAATATTTTGGGTCGTAACTTATAAGAAAGAACATGGATGGAATGCAATAAACATCCAAAGCAGATGAGCTATTTGGTGCAAACCTGCTTTTGTAGTTGAGTGAAGCTTTTTAAGACAGCTTCCCTACCACCACTAACTTCTGTTTCCATATCAACCGTGTTATATGATGATCCCATGCGCTTCAGGACTGCACCAATGACCTCTCGAGGAGAATCAACCATTGAAATCTTCCCAGCAAGGTCAGGCCTCCACAAATCCTCCCAATCCTACATACAAAAAAAAAACATATAAGTAACAGCTACAAGGTTATCACAGTGGTGCCTTTACTTTTTGCAAGCAATGCCATTGGCATATGCAACACTAGTAGGTTATCGCAGTTATATCTTTACACACAACGGCATTTATAAATTACACGATAATTGACACAGTCAGCATAAGCACTAGGCAATTAGGCATATTAACATCTTTTCATTTCACCCTCAATAAAAGGGAAGCTCCATATTCCCATTTTGAAGGTTAATTCAATTTACACATACTTGCTCTTTTAAGTTCAGTATAATGTCATTTTTTCCTGATAAAAGATTTTACCTGTATTGGCTTCAAGTTGTGCCTTCTGAATTTGTTTTTCTTGTAAGCAATGGCCATGGTGCCCCACCTGTACGGAGCCCCCCATACTGAGCCATTAGCATCTGCCTCTCCATTCTGGTTCCTGCACAAATGAACCTGATAGACTATAATGAAAATGGAAACTGCCCTAGGACATCCTAACTATTTAGCTATTGATATGCTACAATGAATTCGCAACCAACAGAAGCGAATAAAAATATTTTGGCAATGGAGTGTTACTCAGACACCCAAGACCTTTTTTTTTTTGCCAAGTCGGGCACCCGGTCCCCGGAGACCATGTCAGATTCAGACACCTGTGTCGGATTCCAAGTGGTATTTGGCATGTCAAAAAAAATTTTGTGGGTTTTTTGCATCCATGCCATTACAATGTGACCGTTTCATGATTTTTCCACTACAAAGTCCGTAATACCGCTCATGCCATTATAATTTCAAATTTCTTGCATCCATGCCATTTTCACTTGAAATGACCCAAATGCCCCTACCTCCATCCTCCATCCTCCATTCTCTCCCTCCTCTTTCCTCCATTCCTTCTTCTCCGGCGAACTCTCTGACAGCAACCTCGCCGCTGCCCGGAGACATCCTCGGTGCGCGCGCCGCCGTCGATGATTCCCGTCCGCGAGCTGCAGTGTCGCTGCTGCTGTGAGCTCCTGCGTGCCACCGCCGCAAACTCCTGCCCGTACCGACATCGGCGAGCTCCCGCGCAGCATGCGCCACCCGCAAGCTCCCGCGCGGGCCGACGCCAGCGAGCTCCCACGCGGTCACCGCTTGCAAACTCCTGCATGCATTGCTGCCGCTACTTCCCACGCTGCCACGACCTCCCGTGCGCCGTCGCTGCCAGCGAGCTCCTGCGCACCGGCGCCTGCAAGTTCCCGCACCGTCGCAGTCTCCGCCACGGCCGCCGCCTACCCACCCTTCCGCCCCCACCGCCAGCCACCGGAGATGAGGGACATGGTCCACCGGCCACCGGATTTGAGGGAGAAGGCATGAGGAGAGAGAAGGAAGGAGAAAGTGCGGGGAGTGGCATTTTTTGTAAATTTGAAGAGGTGAGAGGGGCATAAAATTCCAATTTGACCTGTCAAAGGCTGAAAATGGCATGGATGCAAGAAATATGAAATTATAATGGCATGAGCAATATACGAACTTTGTAATGGCAAAATCACAAAACAATCACATTGTGATGGCATGGATTCAAAAAACCCGCTTTTTTACGAATCAGACACCCGCACCCGTGTCCAAGTAACACAATGACAATGCCTACCCAAAAATAGAAAATGGGTACGACTGAAGCAAATGGCAAGCAAAGGAGCTTGATCTATATAAGAAATAACACTGACATCCAGTTGAAAGAAGGAACCTATACAGGCCATTTCAATTCACATGATGGAATGATTTTCTTGAAACTTGAAAGTCCTATTGTACAAACTATTTCATCAAGGTTTTCATCCTAGGAATTTCCTATTGCAATATCCAAGGCAATGCAAGATTATGAACGGACCAAGACACTATAAGAACTGTTAAGAGGGACAAAAAAAAGGCTTCAGCTTTCAGTTCTCACCTTCCATTTGTCACTTAGGCTCTGAAACCAATCCTGTTCTTCAGCATTCTTGATAGGCTCTACCAATCCCTTACGAATAGCATAGCCAAGCCAAGAGTCCCCAATAGAAACAACATCAGCCGCCATTGCGGATTTTGGTTGAACTTGGCCCTTATCCAAACATTGTGACAACTCAGAGAAAAGTGCGTCGAGTGTAGTGCGTAACTCAGTGCTGAATTTCAGCCTCTTCCCCTGTGCTTCAACAAAATCCTACAAACATCAAAAGAGAACATCTCAAAATTTGCAAAATCTCACACCATCCCATACAATCTTGTGCTCAAACTTTGTTACCGCGCAGTATTCAAAATTTTCAAAGCAAGCGTGGCAATCGGCAGAGAAAAGGAGATGCTTTGTCTGCGGAGGATGGGGTAGACCTTGATCCACGAGGGAGGGAAGGAGCCACGGAGCGCGACGACCCGGAGGGGCACGGAGATAGCGTATGTCTTGGACTTCCACTGCTGCAGCGCGGCCTCCCACTCCTCGTCGTCGTCCTCCGTCTCGACGGCCGCCGCGGTGGTGGCAGGGGGCGAGAGTGCGCCCGCGCCCGCGCAGGCGCGTGCCAGGGTGGGGAAGACGACGAGGAGGGAGCAGACAGCCAGGTGAAGCACCAGCGCCGCCGCGGCTCTGGACGCCCACTCCCAACCTCCGCCGCTGGGCGTCTCAGTTTGGTACCTTGGTGGACGCCCCGCTGAGACGGCAAGCTGCCTCGGCTTCGGCCTGCGGCGGTGGGGGAGGAAGCCGGGGGCGCAAAAGCGGCGGCGAGGGTACCTCGGGAGAAGGCCTGGGACTGGGAGGCGAGCATGGGGGACGACGAGGAGGTGGTGGAGCACCTTCCCCTCCATTGCCGGCCAGTCGCTCCGCCTCCGCTTATCCCCTCCAATCCCTCCATTGGGTTGCGGTTTGCGTCCTAATAAACACGGAAGGAATACGTAGAAGATTGGGCCGTGGTGGAGGCCTGGTTAGTATAATGGGCCCATTGCGCGGGGAACATCGGAGGAAACGAGCATTTCTGCTTTTCAGCTTTCTGCATCTTTCTGTCGAGCATAATTGTGTGACCAGAGAAGTGGTACCAACAATCAAAAGAAAAATTCTTATTAGAGGGTGATAACAATACTAAATTCTTTCACCTAATTGCAAATGGAAAACATAGGAAGCAACGAATCTTCCAACTAGACCAAGATGACGGTGTGATAGTTGGAGATACGAAACTTAAAAATTATATCACTAATTATTACAAGGGTTTGTTTGGTCCAACAGAAAGCAACTATTTTTCCATGATTGAAACCATTCGGGATGACATTCCTCAAGTGACCAATTCTGAAAACAGCTCATTAACTGAACCCTTCTCTGAAAAAGGAAGTAAGAGTTGCTATTTTTCAGATTGATCATAACAAAGCACCTGGGCCAGATGGCTTTCCGGCTGAATTCTACCAAATTTTTTGGGAGGCTATCAAGCATGATTTGTTGGCTATGTTTGAGGATTTTTATAATAAAAATTTTCCTCTTCATAGTTTGAATTTTGGTATAATTACCCTTTTACCGAAATCAAAGGAAGCAACTCGTATTCAGCACTATAGGCCCATTTGCTTGCTTAATGTTAGTTTTAAGATTTTTACCAAAGTGGGTACAAATAGAATTAAACGTATAGTTGACAAGGTTATCAAACCTTCTCAAACAGCTTTTATGCTCAGAAGAAGTATCATGGAAGGAGTAATAATTTTACATGAAACTATACATGAGATGCATAGAAAAAATCTCAGTGGAGTAGTTTTACAACTTGATTTTGAAAAGGCTTATGACAAAGTTAAATGGACTTTTCTTCAACAAGCTTTGAGGATGAAAGGTTTTCCCCTAAATGGTGTAAATGGGTGGAGGATTATGTTTCCAGTGGAAGTGTAGCAATTAAAATCAATGATGACTTAGGCCCTTACTTCCAGACTGGTAAAGGCCTAAGACAAGGTGATCCATTATCTCCCTTATTGTTCAATATTGTTGTTGACATTCTATCTGTTCTTATTTTGAGAGCGAAGCAAGATGGTCAAATTGAAGGAGTAGTTCCGCACTTGGTGGATGATGGGTTATCTATTCTGCAATATGCAGATGACATCATCATTTTTTTAAAATCATAATCTAGAGCAGGCACTAAACTTAAAACTCTTGCTTGATACATTTAAGCAATTATCTGGTTTAAAGATAAATTTTCATAAGAGTGAAATTTTCTGTTATGGTGATGCTAGGGAACATGAGGACCGATACACAGAACTCTTTTGTTGCGGTGTGGGCTCGTATCCTTTCAAGTAACTTGGTCTACCTTTGCATCACAATAAATTGTGTAGTGCAGACTGGAAGGGAGTTGAGAATCGTTTTGAGAGAAAATTGAGCGGGTGGAAAGGAAAACACTTATCTTCAGGGGATAGACTAGTGTTACTTAATTCTGTACTTACTAGTCTATCGATGTTTATGATGTCCTCTTTTGAGATTCCTCGTGCTGTGCTTAAGAGATTGGACTTTTTTAGATCCCGTTTCTTTTGGCAGAGCAACGATCAACAGAGGAAATATCGTTTAGCCAAATGAAATTGTCGGGGATAAAACCATGGCCCATTGCCATGGCCCACTCTCTGACGGCCCAATCGAACAGCCTACCAGGGCCCAGCTCCCTGGAAGGTTCTATCAGGCCCATGTGCATCTGCCGAAACAGACTCTCTGGTACGCACGGTCTTGTGAACGACCATTGTTATCAAGTCCTGCGATTAGTCGCGATTAATCCACGATTAGTCCATAAGTCTCTTTTTTTAGAACGACTAGGGACCTCGACTCGACTAGGCATTCTACCGTGAGTTCCATCATCTAACATTAGAAGAAAACTAGTCACTTGGCATTGCATTCTCATTCTTGCTATGCTTTTGGACTCCACTGTAATTGTTATTTTTTTACAAAAGTACAAGTAGTCATGCCAACTACACAACTACTTTTCTAAACAAAATAGATGTTGTTGTTGTCGACTAGTCATGGACTAGCCACGACTAGTCCCCAAGTCTCCCCTCATGCGACTCGACTCGACTTTACGACTTGATAACCATGGTAACGGCCTAGGATTCGTGTTCGAGTCCTACTCGAACAAGAGTTCTGCACGGCTACGTGAAGACCCGGACGTGGTTTCTCGGATTGGAATAGGAGTCATGATCCCCAAGACATGGAGTATGCCTTATCTGCCTCGGGATATATTTGGCATGTCGAGTTCGTTACGATCTCGTAGTTAGCCCGGCCCGATATTCCCTCGGTAGGTCGGTTTGCTCTGCACTATATAAATAAGGCCCCTGCGGCGTGTTTGGGGGTCAAGCCATCATCTGTTAGGGCCAAGAGGCATTGTCGCATATTGCACACTTGTACACCATAATCTCGCCGAGACTTGTTCGTCTCGTCGAGCCACCTCTTGTAATCATCTTTGATATATAAGAAAGGCTGGACGTAGGGCTATTATCTCTCCCAGAGGCCCGAACGAATAAAACCCTGCTTCCTGCTCGTTCTTTGTTCGTGGTTGTTCGGCGTGTCTCTATCTCCTCCTTGAAGAACCTTGGTTGACTTGGGTCAATATCCCAACCGTCGGCAATTTGCTCGAGAACACGAGTTTGCGAACTTCGAGCAGTGCACAAGAGAAAAGCGGCGCCCTAGCCCCGATCAGACGATGCATGAAGACTGAGCTTGCGACTTCAAGCACGTCGTAGAGAGTTCGCGACACCCGTATCTGATCGACTCGTTCGAGGCGCTCGTTAACGTAAGTTAGCGATTCGAAGATAACCGAACAAGAAAGTGCCTCTGCGGCGGAGGGCTTACGAGCGAGCTTTACCAAGTGGTCGTCTGCAGTGGCGGTAAGTGCCTCTGCGCGGAGGAGCTTCGAGGCGAACTTAGCCGCAAAATTTGGATGCGTGTTCGCAACTCTGAGTTTAGGAACTTGTTGAAGCTAGATCGAGGCGGGGAAAACCTTAAGATTGCGGAGCCAGAGTTTGCAAGACAGGCGACCATCAAGTGTTACGAGAGTAAGGTAGTGCGAGAAGGCAGTGGTGAGAAGGACGCGAAGGGCGCGAACATCCAGTTCAATGGGTTGAACTTTACATGGCGGCAGAGACTTGGGCGAACTAAAGTAGCGAAATTTAAGAAAAAGCGAAGCTAGGAAATGAAAGACCAACACGAGGCCAGCGAAGGTGGTCGATGTTCCAAGTCTTTGGTCGGCTCTCTCCGACATCCTTGCCGGTGAAACGACCGGGATCGAAAGAGTTTTGATCCGATCCCGAAACGGAGCTCATCACGAGGACGGAACCGCGCCCGGCGAAAAGTGCCCGTAGCAAGTGATCCGGCCCGAACACGGATCTCTTCGTGCTTGGGCAGCTCTTCGCCCGGCAGCGTCTGTCCCGCGGCGAACTCCGTGCTCGAAATTTGAATCACCAGCGTCGAGCGACTCTTCGCCGGTCGTGTGTCAGTCGGTCCCGTGATGAGCTCGTGCTCGGTGGATCAAAACTCTTTTCGGATCCGGAACATTCGCTGGCGGTGGATGTCGAGAAACGGTCGGCGCAGAACATCGCTCTTGTCGCATCGCAGCGTCTTCATCAACGTCTGTTCTCGTCGCAGCTTCTGTGCTTCGAGTTCACAAACTCAGTTCTCGAGTTACCGCACAACGGGGGAGTTAGGCTAAGCGTTCTACGGTTTTCCTTAAAACTTTCTAGCGATGTTCGCCTTGCTCTTGGTTTCTGTTCGTCCTTATCTTTTCTTTGCTCTTTTTGCGGAAAAAGCTGCTCGTCGAGACTCTCGCTCGATTCATTTGCTCGGCGGTCTTGAGTTTCGGCCACTCCTCGGAGGATCCCTCTCCTCGGTCGATTAGGATTTGAGCTGAATTTGGCAACCCGATGCGTTTTCGATTTTTGATCCCTTTCCTTAGCGTTGGTTTCCAAAACCTCGTTGGTCTTTCGCTCCGTGGCGCTCCCAGCGTCTGAGCATGTCTTTTATCTGGCGGCGACACATGCGGCTCGGTTAACCAAAGCGGTGCACCACCGATGGAGTTTTGCCCACCGTAGCCGATTCTCATCGCAGCGGGCATGCCCACGTAAGCCAATTCTCATCGCAGCAGGCACTCTGGCGCTGTTCCGCGCCCGCCGAGGTGACACTGTATTGCAGTGTCCATGCCGGATAAGATTTCGCCTCGCCGTCTTGCTGCGGCTAAGGTCCCGTCGCCTTCCACGGTTAGCGGTCTTAGCCACGCGGAGGCTACACTTGCCCAAGACACGTCTTTTTTATCCATGCTCGTCCTTCCTAGCACGGTGTCCGGAGCAATGCACCACCAACGAGTCCGCCCACCGTAGCCGATTCTCATCGCGGGCACTCCTTGCGTCGGTTCGCGTTCGCCGAGGTGACACTAACGCTATCGGGGGACGTACCCGGAGAAAATTATGTCTTTTGCGGGTAGGTCGTCTTTAGCGTGTTTTCCAAAACTCGCTTTGCTCTTCTTAGAGCCTGTCCTTACTCTCTTTTTTCCCTTGCTGGCTCGTTTCTTGTTTGTCTTCTGCGAAAATCTGAACGGAAGCGTCGACTCGTGATGGTCGCGGCGAGGTTCCCGGCTTCCCCACCAAAACCAATGTCTGCATCCCTCTCTTCCCAGGTTTGCTCCGCGCATGCCCAGGGACTGATTCACTTCACCCGCGTATGATTTCTCGCCTTTACCCGGCACTGACCTTCACAGTTCGGCTAAGTCAAGGTAGTGCGCCACCAACGGAGTCCTGCCCACCGTAAGCCGATTCTCATCGCAACGGACACTCCAAGCGTCGGTTCTGCACTTGCCAAGACAACGCTATTACTGTTGCAAGGAATACGTCATGGGTAAAGCGTTGATTTCGCACGTTCTCTTGCGGCTCTGACTGCATCGGGTTGTGATTCACCTCGCGGCGACTCTTCACCGGAGCGCGCTCATCGGTCCCGCGACGAGCTCCGTGCTCGGGGGCTGGATCACCTCGCGTCGGGCAGCTCTTCGCCCCGGGCGCACATCTGGTTCTCGCGACGAGCTCCGTGCTCGGGGACTGGATGGCCTTTGACTGGGTACGTCTTCGCCTGGTCGTACTTTCTGGTTCCTTTAACGAGCTCCGTGCTCTGGGACTGGATCTCTTTATCTGGTTCCTTCGACGAGCTCTATGCTCGGGGACTGGGTCACCTTTCCCCTCGTATGCATTGTCTGCTCCTGGCACACGATCTACGTCTGGGGGCACATCACCTTCGCTCCTGAGCGCGACATTCGCTCGAGAGCGCAATCTCTATTTCCTCGGGCAAGCTCTAGCCCGAGAGGTGGATCCCCTATCTTTCCCTAGGCATCTGAATGTCTGGATGCAGCAGCACGAGTCCGTCTCGCGACTTGCTATGATCATTCTCCCGGAAGATCTGATCTTACCGGATTAGGTGGTACGCTCTTCACTACCAAGAATCCAATCCCTCCTTGATGACGTTCAGCCTCAAGGAGATGATTCACCTCGCACCGGGCAGCTCTTCGCCCGGAGCGCGCGTCTGGTTCCCGTGACGAGCTCTGCGTTTGGGGACTGGATTTCCGATTTCTTGATCGAAGGCTGAGTGCTCTACTCGGGCAGATGTTGTTTCCTGTTCGACGCAACAGAGTTGCTCGGCACTGGGCGGGTTTGTTCGGTCCCGAACAAGTCTTGTTCGGTTGAACCATAACCTGTTCATTTGTCTGTTGCACATCTTTGTAGCAGGAAAAATACCCTCTTCGTGACTTAGAGTCTCAAGAGGAAGACCCCACTCTAGTGAGTCCTTCCACTTGAGTCTCGGGGGCTAGCTGTCGGGGATAAAACCATGGCCCATTGCCATGGCCCACTCCCTGACGGCCCAATCGAACAGCCTACCAGGGCCCAGCTCCCTGGAAGGTTCTATCAGGCCCATGTGCATCCTGCCGACCAGCCTCCTGGCTGGCACGGTGCGTAACGGTTTAGGATTCGTGTTCGAGTCCTACTCGAACAAGAGTTCTGCACAGCTACGTGAAGACCCGGACATGGTTTCCCGGATTGGAATAGGAGTCGTGATCCCCAAGACATGGAGTATGCCTTATCTGCCTCGGGATATATTTGGCATGTCGAGTTCGTTACGATCTCGTAGTTAGCCCGGCCCGATATTCCCTCGGTAGGTCGGTTTGCTCTGCACTATATAAATAAGGCCCCTGCGGCGTGTTTAGGGGTCAAGCCATCATCTGTTAGGGCCAAGAGTCTTAGCATTGTCGCATATTGCGCACTTGTACACCATAATCTCGCCGAGACTTGTTCGTCTCGTCGAGCCACCTCTTGTAATCATCTTTGATATATAAGAAAGGCTGGACGTAGGGCTATTATCTCTCCCGAGAGGCCTGAACCAGGATAAAAACCCTTGTCTACTGTTCGTTGTTGTTCGTGGTTGTTCGGCGTGTCTCCTATCTCCTCCTTGAAGAACCTTGGTTGACTTGTGTCAATATCCCAACCGTCGACAGAAATATTCTTTGTCGTCCCAAGGACCAAAGTGGTCTAGGTATTCAAGATCTAAGTGTTAAAAACAAGTGTCTTCTAAGTAAATGGATTTTTAAGCTCCTAAATGAAGAGGGCATTTGGCAAAAATTGATCAGAATTAAGTATTTAGTCAATAAAACTCTTTCTCAAACTGAATCCCAGCCGAGGGACTCTCAATTTTGGAAAGGTCTCATGAAAGTAAAGCCAGATTTTATAAAATAGGGACATTTTAAATTAAGAAATGGTACCCAAATTAGATTATGGGAAGATAATTGGTTGGGACATTCTCCTCTTAATGAACAATATCCAAATCTATTTGCCATAGCCAGAAAAAAAAAAACATGTCACTATCTCGGAAGTTCTTAACTCATCTACTCTTAATATTGCCCTTTGGAGAGCTTTAGCAGGCCAAAATTTAAGAAATTGGCATATGCTAAAGTTAAACTTTCTGTGGTCCATTTAGAGTCAGATCAAGATGTTTTTTTGTTGAAATTTACATAAAAGTGGTCAATTTTCGATACAATCAATGTATCGAAAAATGATTAATACTACAACAATTCAATCCCATGACTATATTTGGAGACTTAGAATTCCTTTGAAAATTAAAATCTTTCTTTGGTACTTAAATCGAGAGGTCATTCTTTACAAAAGATAATTTGGCAAAGCGCGGTTGGCAGGGCAATTTGCAATGTGTTTTCTGTAATAAAAGAGAGACTATTCAGCATTTGTTCTTTGAATGTCAGTTCGCTAGATCTATGTGGTGTATTATTCACATAGCTCTAAATTTAGATTTACTAAGGAGTCTTTCTTATTTAAGTAAAAGTTGGATCTAAGGTTTAAGACTATCAAAATATGTTAATTTTTAACTGGCATGGCAGCTATGTTTTGGTCTATTTGGCTTTGTTGAAATAATGTGGTTTTTGACAAATGCAAAGATACATCTTTTTTGCAGGATATTTTTAGAGCTACATACTGGTTGAGGCATTGGGCATTACTGTATAAGGAGGAGGACCGAAAACCATTTATCGAAGCATGCCAATCTTTAGAAGAGGTGGCTATGATGTTTTTCAATAATTATGGTTGGAGAAATATTCATAGATTATGTTTTGTTTAATGTAATTGTTATTTTGCTCGTCTTAAGATTGTTAGTCTTAAGTCGAACCATTCTATATGAACTTGGTTATGTACATATCACGATCTAGAGGCCGGAATTTTATTCCATTATCTAAAAAAAGAGAATTATCGGCCATGATAAATTTTAGCACCGAAACTCAAACGAGCATATGAGTATGGGTTAGGGTGCCATTGTGTTATCCAACCAACAGAACATCATTTCCCTATCAAAATCATGGTAAATTGTGGTAATGTCTGGTATCCAACTAAACATGTCCTTACATAAGATATGATAAATCCTTCTAAAAAATCAAAGTCTGGTAATCGCATCCAGAACAAAACACTGTTGTCTTTCTGAGCCAAAAAAAAAACACTATTATCAACATTGCTCCACAGACACTGGAAAAGAGCCCTAGAAACCTAATACAAATGCTACAAGAATCACTCTCTTTTGAAGAGCAGCATCTACAGGAGCTACAAAGAATTGATGAAGAATGTGGCAATAAAATATCCACTACAGCTTCTATCCATTGAACACCAAGATTTCACCTTTATAGGTCTTCCTGTATGAGTTTGTTCAACAGCGTGGTCAGCAGGGCGTCTCTTTTCTCCGCCCGTGCTTCCTCTCTCATCCTTCGCTGTTCCTCTCGCTCCATCCAAGAGTGCTCCAGCATCAGCCTCTCCTGCTCCAGATTCTGCATCGACTGCCGCCATTCTTGTTCGAAAATGACCCGATCCTGGGCACGCCTCTCCATCATCCCGCGCCACTGGATATCCATGCGCTGCTGCTGCAACAGGAAATCCTGCAACAGTTCATGGATGCTTGAGATACCCATCCTTGACTTCTCTGTTGTTCGTTGCGATTGTTTCCTTTTATCATCCGATTTCCTCCTTTTGCTTCGCATGGGTTTCTCACCGTCACTTTCTTCAACATAATCTTCCTCTTCATTGGACTCGTCAGATGACCGGTCACCACTAGGTCGTTTCAATCTCTTTTTCACAGAAGCTCCAGATTCGGACTCAAGGAGTTGGCTTTGCATACTTCTAGCACGCTCAGTGAAGACTGCATGCAGCTCATCAAAGAACGGACACTGTCTACCAATTTCTGGATCAGAAGTTTCTTTCCCCTGATGAGAAAAGATGCGTCAGTTGAGAGTTCCGGGGTCATAAACTGAAGAATGAAGGTACTAAGTATAACGGCAGAGGTGCCTAAAAAGAATGATGCACGCTCAGTAAAGACTTCGCAACAAATAGACCATCTATGTGTTTAACCAATCAGACACAATTTTGTAAGAGCTGAAATTGCATAAGCATGAAGGAAACTTTCTAACCGAAAACTTCAAACTGAAGTACTGAACCCACGGCCCAACAGCAACGTCATTTTCAACCAACATAAAAATTTTAAACCCTCTTGGCTTTCTGCTGGAATATATACTTGGTCCATTTCCTGCTATTCTCACCACATGTCTACCAAATACAAAGCCTTGTACAACTTATTGTTATCAGCCTAATCTCCCCAACAATACAGGTTTTGTATTGTTCATTCTGGATAAACCTATTTTTTGAGCAAGCTATAGATAAACCTATTTAACCATTCCTATTATAAAATATCCAACTGTTAGCATCCTAAGTGGCTAAGTGCACTCCTTTTTTCTGATAGCGCTAATTTCATTTTCACTATTTTTTGCGGTAAAGCAAAGAAAATCTGAAAATGGCACATGACAAGCTGCACTTTCTCAGCCAAACTCAAAATGTAATGTAAAGAAAATGTTAGTATCCGTTTTTGAGAATCACACAGATTTGAACTTTATTGGACCTCCAATTCTGGATGGGTTTCCAAAAATAATCACTTAAAGCCAACAATTCCGCCTTCAATTTTCATGATTCATTGTCTACACATGTAACACCAGATTCACCTTAACTCATGATATGTATTGATGAAAAGCCATTTTGTTCCCTACTCTATGCACAGTAATTGATACTTCTTTAGTTATCCTAGCCTCGTACTGAATAGTTGTGCCATACTTTTTTACTTCATAACACAAATAATAAGGAGAACACACCAGCAATCGTGCTTGCAAATTAGACAATGAACATAGCTGTACTCACAAAAAGCAAGCCTCAATCCTAGACCATATTTGTGGACAAGAGCATTAAAAAGAGTGTTTTAGTTGATAAAAGTATTAAAAAAATAACTTTTCCTTGCATATAATAGCTTTGTAGGACATTGCATTGCATTAACATTTATCAATACTCCGCCAGACAGCCAACACTAAAAAACGCAATTGAACACGTCACTTTTCCAGATCATCATAGCAAACAACACTAATACAATGTCAATGACACCAGGTGTGATAATCCATCAAAAGAAATTTAAATGAAATTCTATTAACCTATAGTCCTATAGTCTAAGGCCCTCTTTGATAGCTTGTTTAGTTTTGGTTGGGAAAATTTGACCACCTTTGAAAGTGGTATGAAAAGGCTAAATAAATTATTAAAAAAAATATTTTTAATATCTTTGAGGAAAACTCTACAAAGTTCTAAAAAAATTATTTTCAGAAAATAAAGTAAATGGTGTATATAAAAATAACAAAAGTTGCAATCCCAACAAAAACTACAACTAAACAAGCTATCAAAGAGGGTCTTAGACTATTCAGCCCCATTCATATTTTCTTCCCACCATCTTCCAGTTCCCTTTCCCATTATATTATCTTGCCAAACAAGCTGTGAGGGATCAGTTGTTTTCCCTTCATTTAAGTGACAAATCCCCATTCCCTTTCTCAATTCACTCCAACCAATAAGAGACTTTACAAACCCTATTTCTCAATCCTCCGTCTCTCCTATCAATCCCTTACAACGCTGTAAGTATCCTTCTCTGATAGAAATGCTACTGCTTGTCTCAAAAAAAATGCTACTGCCCTTTAAACGGCAAAGAGAACATATTCCTAACAATCCCAAAAGGTACTCTCGGGATAGAAGGTGTCCATGGGGACCCAGAGCCTAAATATGGTGGCAAGCAACGCAATTTGTCATTAAGGTACGAACAATACTGAAGAAATCTTTCCGCAGAAAGTTCAGAATATAATGGCCACTGGTTACTCTAGCAGCATTGAGAGTTTGAGACAAGGTAACTTGTAACTTCCATTGCTGAAGCAGAGGAGGGGGAGCAAACCTTGTAGCGGTTGACGAGGTTCTTCCACTTGCACTTGCACTGCTCGGCGGTGCGGCGGTACCCGCGCTCCCGGAGCCTCGCCGCCACCGCCTCCCAGAGCGTCTTGGCGCTGCGGCGCGCGGCGACGGCCTCCCGCTCCAGCTCCCCGCGCGCCGCGATCAGCTCCCGCGTCTCCTGCGCGCCCCACTGCGGCACCCTCTCGTCCCTCCCTCCCCCACCGCCAGCCCCGGCGTCCATCATCTCGCCGGTTCGCCTCCCCTCCCGCTCCAGACGCGGCACGGCGCGCCCAGCAAATAGCAATCCCTAGCTGAGCCCGTGACGCGCTGCTGCTGCAGGCAGCGCTGCGGCGGCTGCAGGCTGTGCTGCTCTCCTGCCTCCTTGCCTGCTTGGATATGGTTGCTTGCTTGCTCTGCGCGGCGGCGCGACCTTCTCGCCTCGCCTCACCTCGCCTCGCTTTTCTTCTTGCTTCTCGCCACCGTCTGCCTCTGCCTGCCATTACTTTTCCGCCATTCACACCGCTCGGTTCAGAGGGGAGGGGCCTCCCGCGTTCACACTAGCTGTCCGCCTGCGTCTCATTTGCACATTTCTTTTCATTTTGAAATATTTTTGTTTATTGATTTTTATGGGCTTTATGCTAGACTGGACTGGACTGGACTGGCCCGGGTCCGGTGCCGTCCGCCCACCAGTTGCCTAATATTCCCATTTTTGTGTAGATGTTCTTTCAAGTCAAAACAACATAATTCTGTGCCACAAAAGTTCAAGGATGCGAAAGTCAGCAGGACCCAGATCATCTGCAGTTGTTTAGACAACCTCCATTTGATCAATTATTGCATGCTTGCGTACCAGCATGATTATATTCTTATTTGGGTGGGGCAATATACAAAGTATCCCTTGCATCGAAAAGCTACATCTGCTACACAGCTTACACTAATATATGCTCTCTCCCGGATGTACAAGCTGGTCGGTTACACGGGAACTTCTGTAGAAGCACATTGCGCTTTCTGCCATTTCACCACCGGCCATACAAGGTTGCTTCTTTAGCCGACCACACTGATTCGCCTCAAATCTCAATGCCAGCATGGAACGACGGTTGTTGCCAGTCACCAGAAACTATTGAGGCGAGCTTCCTACCCGGGAACAGCCAGCTGCTTGAAGTGCCAGAGACATGATCAAAGCTTGTCACTTTCCGAAAACCAGCTCCTTCAAAGAAGTCATGGGCGAGCTGTTGCCATGGGCAACGGTATCTCTCCAGAGAGTAAATCCTGGGCAAGCACCAAAGACGAAGTGTTTCTTCTATCAGAAAGCGATTATGAAGAATTGCAATCCATCAAACAACTCAGTTCTGTATCGCTGGTAAATGCTTGGGTGAAGTTCCGAAAACTTCCACTATGAAAGAAACAGAGTAGAGATTGAAAGGAATGAAACCTAGCCATAGAAGCAGTCCGGATGTTGTTGCCAAGAAAAATTCTCTGCTGATTGTATTGAAGCTGGAATTATACACAGCGCAAGGGTTAACCATCTTGTAGAAGGAACAGTGTAATACAAAACTCTTATTGAACTCTGGGCTGTCGCTGTAAACATACCAGTACATGCAGGCCAAGTTGCCCCAGCCCTGTAGGACGGACGCCCAAGCAGAACCAGTAAACCTAAATTAATTAAAAGAACTAAAATTGATGTTCTTATAAGAATTGTTGTACAACAGATAACAGATAAACTTGCAGGGTTTCAATGTTTGTTTCAGGAGAAGAGTTTCAATGTTTTCTGAAATACACTTGCGCAAGGATGCTATGAACAGGACCTTGCAGAAGGATTTTGTATAAGCTTCATATACAGGAAATGCTTAGGTTAGTGAATATTGCCCTATGATCTCATCTCATCTACAGTACACATTTCTTATATGAGTTACAAGGTCTAAGACCTCAAAAGCATAGAGAAAATTATATCTTTACTAGTGAATGGTCCACTAACACCTGCTTCAGACACTTTCTTGCCCAGCAGGTTTATCATCCTATATCTGATTATACTATAGGCTAAGAAAGACTTCGTTGTGCGCTTAAACCAGCCATTAGGACAGCACTCATTGTTTCTGTTGAAAAAGTAGAAAAGCAAGTTATGCACGTTATTTCGTACGATGAGAAATGAGCTTTCTTTGTAGTTTATGAAACAGCTCTGGTTAAATTAATGCATAGGCAAAACAAAGAAAAAAGGATTACCACATCAGATCTCTGATAAATACAGCACGAGGAATCATAAGTCCATTTCCAATCATTGCAAGCAACATTGTGAAAGCTGACAACCCTTTGATGTTACTTGGGTTGAGGTAATTTGTCCACTGTACAACCACCAACAAAATGTTAGGTTAATTGTTAGTGTATTGGTGTTAGGTGATTCTAATTTTCAAATGCTACGAGTGTGAAAGTTTGAATACCATCTGCGCAATTGGCATCCACATGAAGAGAAGTGTGGCTGTCCAACCAGACAATGATCCGACAAATTTAATACCTCCCTCAGAAAGCTTGCCCATCCTAGCCTGAATTTAATGGACATGAAAAATCAAGAAGTGACATAATTAAGCTAGGAAGGAATATGTTAAAAGTAGGACATATATCAGAACACAACCTACTTCTGGCCGTAAATTTTATGAGTCAGAATGGCACAAAATAGAGGCATATGAACAGAAACAGCAAGGATCAAGTAAAGTAAAAACTTTTCACGTTCTTATATAATGGAGCAGAACAAATCTTATTGAACAAGTTTCCTTATAAAGCAGCTTGAAACCCTTTAGATGTAGGCAGTTAAAAAAATTGATAGAAAATAATAAATAAAGAAATGTGGGTACAATATTTGCATTACGAGGTAAACCTAACACACTAAGAAAATCTGAACACAAGCAACAAGAATTGTATTGTAGTATACTAGTATGGAATTGGACTTCATCATTCACACAACTACTTTGCACAAAGTCTGTCCTAAATTCTCAAGTCACTTTAGACCATTAAATCAAGTATTGTCAACTAAGTAAAACCATGCAAATGTAAAAAAAAAAAGATTCCTTTCAACTACTCTTGGTCCTATACAGCTTAGAATTCTAAATTCTCTAGTTTCATAAAGGCACTGAGAATTTGATATTGTATTAGAGCATAAACACACAGGTGGCTATGAAAATGACACTGCTTAACGCGAGAGAATTATCATACCATCAGAACAGCAGCAACAGCCAAAGAACCACAGATTATGCCAGGCATTACGCTATTGGGGATGAAAGGGACAAATGTTGACCACATGACCTGCAATTTCAATTCACCGTTGAGGGAGAGGGAGAGAGTCACACATAAGCATTGATAGTGAATATCATAGAAAAGCATTAGCAGAATCCGTAATAAGACATATCATGCCAGTAATTGCCACCTGAGGGAGCACGGCAAGGCCACCAATTGTAATGAAATCCTCCCATAGAAGCCAGAGGGTTCCAGGGAGCCACCCAAAGTAATTGAGGAAGTTCAGGAGTAGCCCGGCAGCCACAACCGTGGAAGTGGCCACGAACTGCGGCAGTGGCATGGACTCCGCCATGGCAAGCTGGGCAATAACTACATAGGTGGATATAACACCCAGTGTCTGCACGATGACAGCCTCCGCCTCCCTCTTCTTGGCGAAATAGGACAACAGTGACAAGTTGCCGAGCAGCCCAGTGAGCATCCCCTGAAGCGACCAAACAATGCACACCCATGAATCCATCCATAAGAGCGTAACGAACCAAGAATGTGAAATCTGGGATGATGCTTGGGTCATACGAGCCATGGGACCGCGAAGAGGGCGGTTTTGTTGCCGGCGAGGAGATTGCGGGCGTTGAGGATGATCTGGGGGAGCTGGAGGAGGAGGAAGGGCACGTTGGCCGCGGCGGCGAACCTGGCCGTCGTGGAGTCCCATTCCTGGTACTTCTTGGGGTCCTACGCGCCAACACAACGACGAGGTAATCAACCTGCCGCCAATGCCGAACGAGGAGGGACGAGACGAGACGAGAAGAGCAAACCTTGAGAAGCGATTTGGAGGTGGTGGCCGCGGCGACCGCAGGCAGCGCATATCTCCGGCGGTGGAGGAGGAGAGCGGAGCGGTAGGACGCGGGCGCCCTGGAGACGAGCGGCTCTAGGACGAGGGCGGGGGCCGGCGCGGGGGAGCCAGCGGCGAGGCCGCGGCGGCAGAGGGGCTTCGAGCGAGGGGACGGGCGGAGCGGGAGGCGGGCGGAGGGTACCGACGGCGACGACATGGGCACACCCCCCCGGCGGCGGCGGAGGTGGAGGGAGGGAAGGGCGGATCGGCGGCGACAGCGAGAGGCTTCACGAGGGAGGAGTGAGGAGTGAGGCGGGGCGAGCTGGAACGTGAGGAGGGGAAGCGCGGGGGGAGGCGGCGCGGCGGTGCCACCGTGCCACCGCGCGCTCCCGATCCGATGGGCCCGGGACTCCGTGCTGCCGTTGCTGTATGACTGTATCTGTAGTGAAGTGTACTAGTCTACTACCACCTGTGGACTTTGCGTAGGTTTCTGGAGACGGCCATGTAAACCATGGGCTGGGCTGGTCTAGGCGTTACCGGGCTGGGCTTGTAGTTCGAGCGCTCCGACGGTCGAACGTAGCGTTCGATTTTTTTTAAAAAATATTTTTTTATTTCTTTAAATAAATGAATAATATTTTTTAAAATTAGATTTAAATTTAAATAAATAGACACCCTTCCTCACCCATTCAACGGGAAAGATTTAATTAGGCTAGTCAAGCTATATGGGATAAAAACTCGACCTTTCGATATTTAAATTTCATACTGTTGAGGTTTAAATCCCGTTCATTCAAGGAGTGGTATTTGTATTTTCTAAAAACACAAGAAAATTTTGTTTTGAAACAAAGACTTAATTTGTCTACATCACGGGATAAGCGAGACCCATGTCAATGAATACACTTTTTAATGGCCTAAAATCTAACATCTCTTGTTGAAATTTAGGAATCAAAGGCGAAATTAGAGAGCAATATGGAAATGCAATGAAACTTGAAAAAAATGGAATAATAGCTTCTATATTTATTTCGTGGAAAATAGGGGACAACACTGGACGTTGTCCCTATTTTTCATCTTAGAATATGTGTTCGTATCAGTGGCTGCCTTATTAACGATTTAATAGATTAACAGATAGTTCCTCCATTAGAGCTCCCCTAATTAATGTATTATTGTAGTGTTACCTAATTTGGCTCCTCCATTGGCGTTCACATGTATTATGAGTAGATTACACTCTAGTCCCTTAAAGCTGTCACACGATTTCGTTTAAGCCCACGACTTACAAAACCAAATATTTCACATACACAAAGTCATGTTACTGTTTCGCTTAGGCGTATCCAAAAGATGGTTTTGATAACTAGGTTGCCACATCAATACATGCGTAGCCCATAAAAAAATTTGCCGCATATATAACATATATGGCATTTTTCTTTTCTTTTAATCTTTGCCATCTCCTTCTATCGTTCCTCTCTCATCCCTCCTCCCTTTCCCACCATCTTCAGTCAGATCTAGCCCTTTTTCCTATTGGTGTGGTTGCCGGTGCATGAGAAAGAGTAGATATGCTCTTGGAGGAGTCGGTGGTGAAGGTGTTTGGTGGGAGGTTTAGGGTGAAGAGAGCTCTAGTAGTTTAGATCTAGTAATTAGGGCTTTGTCTGCGACTTCTTCGCATGCGTTTTGATCCTTGGTGGGTGATTTTGGTGGACGCCATCGTTGACGCGGTCTTCGGTCGGCCACCAGAGGCTTGCGTTCCCACTGATGATGCATCGGAACAGTATTCAACGTACCCCCACTGTTTGTGTCTCTATATGGAAACGCATTGGTCGAAGGAGAAGTGGCAAGGAGGCTTCATGTCTCTGTCATCGTCTTCCTCGGGAGGGGCAAAGTCGACAACTCTCTCCTTGGCCATTGGTGGGATGCCCTCGAGTTACAAATTGATAATGTCATAAAAAAAACCACAGTGATGCCATTGTGCGAGGCATTTGTGCACCTCATTATCTTCAAAACCCAACAACAGGCTATAGGCTTATGGGGTAGCGGCTTCATGGATTCGACTTCAACGAAGACATGAGTTTGCTTCGTGCAGCTTTCTGAGGTGTGTACCGCTGCAGCAATGGGTCGCGAGTGGATTTCTTCATAAGGGCTCTTATAAACACATTTATGTTGCATCGTGTGCTTTGTAATTGTTGTTTCTATACAACAAGGTTATGCCCCTTGATTTAATGTAGTGCCCGTTTATTAAATGAAACCTCCTCCATTTAAGTGTTAATTTCTCTTTCCTGTCCCAACTTCCCTTCAACCAAACAAGATAATTAACTTTCTTAAATCTAAAATTCTCCTTTCCTAGCCTTAATTCTTTCCTCCAACCAAACGCACTCAAAGACCGCCACTGCGTATTATAAAACTTTGTTTGGTCAAGATGAGCTTGGTGCTTTTAACCTAAAAGATAATTTCTGGGATAATCTGGAAATGGTTAATGATGTTGATAATGATATTTTGTCTCGAATGTTCTCAGAGAAAGAGATTAGGAAAGCCCTATTTTTGATGAAAGGTAACAAGGCTCCTGGCCCAGATCATTTGCCGGTTGAATTCTTCCAGACCTGTTGGCATATTATAAAGAAGGAGGTTGTAGAGATTTTTCATCTGTTTTATGATAATAAACTAGAGATTGAAAGAATAAACTATGGAATGATTGTGTTGATCCCCAAAAAATAATAGGTGGAAGAGATAACTTAGTTTAGACCTATATGTCTCCTGAATGTTTTCTATAAATGGATCACGAAAACTCTTACTGTGAGGCTAGAATTGGTCATTGACAAAATTATTAGTCCGGTCCAAAATGCGTTTATCTCTGGCAGAAATATTATGGATGGAGTTCTAGCTTTACATGAGGTTGTGAATTACACAAAAATAAAGAAAGAGAAAGGGGTCTTGTTAAAATTGGATTTTGAAAAGGCTTATGATAGGGTGGATAGAAACTTCCTCTTGAAGTGTATGCAAGCCAAGGGGTTCAATGATAAATGGTGTGGATGGATTGCTAAGATGGTGCCTAATGGAACTCTCCATGTTTGTCTGAATGACAACACTGGACTCTACTTTTGTAGTAAGAGGGGTGTGAGGCAGGGGGATCCTCTGTCACCCTTACTCTTCAACATTGCAATTGATGTCCTTGCTAAAATGTTTCATAAAGCCCAGAATAATGGCCTAATTAATGGCCTAGCTAGAGATTTGATTGAGGGGGATTATGCTTATGCAGTATGCTGATGATACTATTGTGTGCTTGCTTGATGACCTGGAGGTGGCTAAAAATGTTAAGATCCTACTTTATATATTTGAACAAATGTCTGGACTCAAAAAAAATTTCCTTAAGAGTGAGATTTTTCTAATTCATGACAATGAAGAGAATGGGAGGATTTACTCTGACATGTTTACATGTCGGCTTAGTGATTTACCTATGAAATATATGGGAGTTCCAGTGGGATATAAAAGACTTCTACGTAAAGATTGGGATGCTTTGGTTAATAAAGTGCAAAGGAGACTGCCTCCTGGAAAGGAAAATATCTTTCTTTGGGAAGAAGATTAACCCTTGTTAATTCTTGTCTCTCCAACATTCCCATTTACACCATGTCAATGTTTCTAATCCCTAAATCGGTGATTAAGAGAATTGATATGATTAGAAGGAGATTCCTTTGGAGTGGTGGTGCTGATAAAAGGAAAATCTGTTCGGCCAAATGGGATATAGTTACCAAACCAAAAGAAAAAGGGGGTTTAGGGGTCCAAAACCTGTAGCTTTTAAATATGAGTTTACTTTGTAAATGGTGGTGGAAATTGGAATGTCAAAGTGGTGTTTGGCAGCAAATTGTGAAAACAAGATATATGAAGAACTCTTCTGTCTCTTTTGTTAAAGATAAAAGTAATGACTCTCCTGTTTGGAGTGCTTTGATAAAAGTGAGAGATGTTTATGTAATTAATAGAAGGGTGAAAGTGGGGATGGTGAAAACACAAGCTTCTGGTATGATGTTTGGCATGAGGATGTTCCTTTTAAGGATGTTTTGGCCTGAAATCTTTAACTGTTGTGCACACAAAGATCTAACAGTTAGTCAGTGGAAGAGTGCTGGATACACAATGGACTTTAGAAGATGGAATAACCCTGATGAGATGATTGAATGGGAGGATAAAATGAAAATCTAATGTCTAATAATATTACTAGTGGGGAGGATAATAGCTAGTGGGGGAGAAATTCTAAAAATATTTTTTACTGTTAATTCCTTATATAAACACCTTTGTGGAGGTCGTAGTGATCCTGCTTTAGGAAATTTGTGGAAAACTAAAATTCCTCTGAAAATCAAGGTGTTTTTATCGTTGGCCTGGAAAGACAAGATTCTTACTAAAAAATTCTTAGCAAGAGAGGTTTGTCAGGGGATTTGACTTGTGAGTTCTGTGATGCAGTTGAAACCTGCGATCATCTTTTCTTTCGTTGCCCTATGGAAAAATCTGTGTGGTGTATTCTGGCGACATGTCTCAGGGTGCAGTTTGTCCCTGGTGATTTTAGTCAATTTGTAGGCTGGATTAAGAAGGCGATGCCCATGAATGGCTCTTTACATATTTTCGTCCTGGCAACTATCTGCTGGTCAATTTGGACCAAGCGTAATGATTAAGCTTTTAACAAAAAGCGCCCTCATAATCATTCATCTGTTGTTTTTGTCGTTTGCGCTTTTCTCAATAACTGGACAGGTCTCCTGAAGGCAAATGACAAAGAGCTGGTGCACATGGGGTCTCTATGATATTCCAGGTGTTGAAGAAGGCTCGGGAAGATGTGGTGCTGAAGGACAATCCTGCGTCTGGATCTTCCTAATTGTTTTAGTCAGCTTGTGGATCAAGTCTGATGTTTGTTAGTCATATTTGGTGTCCTGTTTTGGATCCAGTGGTTTGTTGGTTCTTGTTCTAGTCTTTTGTTTAGCATGGAGGCTCCTGCTGTTTGCTTGTAGTACTGCTACTGGTATGTAATAACCACTGGTTGTTTCCATTCTGGTAATGGAAATAGGAGATGGGCTCCTTTTGCAAAAAAAAAAAAAAAAGCAACGCACTCAAAGAGTGCCACATCATTTATTCACTGATGTTGATGATAGAAAACTGAAAAGAGAGGGGGAAAAAGTTATCTAAATAATGGCCGTGATAAACTAAGATGAGTGTGCATAGGCAAGAGAAATTTATAAAACAAATGATTATCTATACCACTATATCACGGTGCCGTGGGATCCATGGGCGAAGGCGCAGCTGGCCTGCACACGCACCATGCTCCATGGACGGGGCCAACCTGCCAACGATGCCACCCAAGTACCCAACCCAATACCCATTCCCAATGATGATGTCAACACAAGTCGTCGGCTGTTCTTCTCCGGCTGTCCGGCATCGCACTTGCCTTATTGCGATCTCGTTCTCCTTCAGGCTTCAGATGCACCCTGCTTTGTATCGATGGTGCATGCCAGATTTTCTTCTCCAATATCTTCTTCTCTCCTTTTCTTTTTGCCCGGCTTTTTGCAACGAGCCGGTGAGAGACACGAACCAAACATGCATCATGTCTGGCTCGCGCGTTTGGGCGTTCCCCAGCGTAGCGTAGCGTGGCGAGTGCGCGTGTCGGCGGAAATTTGAATCCTCACGTGACACGACGCTACGCTACGCTGGAACGCGCGACACCGTCATCTCTCTCTCTTGTCCTCTCATCACATAATCACATAGAACATACCTGATCTGCTCCCTAATCGTACGTCCGTCACGAATCGAACACGCATCATCTCCCTTTTTTTTTCCTTTTTTTTTTCTCTTTTCGTCTCCACTCATACACGTAGAATGGTGCCTGTGTCTTTGCACCAGAGGATATACATCCATATCAGATGGCCCTAACTCGTATGTTGCATGCATGGCAACCAGACCAACTACGTTTTTTTTCTTTGTTGAGATCGAGATGACGTTTAATTTGGGGGAGCGGCTCGAGCCCAGGCGACTGCGCACGCGCGCGCCCGCCGGGCCCACCCATCAGCGGCCCGTTAATTTGTTGGGTCATCGATATTGTCAGATTATAAAGGATATTGGGTCGTCACTCGTCAATCACATTGAAACGTTTTTTTTTGTTGAAATAATGTAATTATAAAAAAAATGTTTCATTGCTGGGAGTATTTTTGGCTTGGCTCTCTGGTTATGACATTGGACGTTGCTAAAAAAGAAATACTCCTATATGCTATCAGATAAAAGTGGTGGTCATGGAGTTTTCTAATAAATTTGATATAATGTTCGAATTGAACGAGAATAATGTTCCTTCTTTGCTTGTCTAACCTTTATTATGTTATTTTTTATTTGGTTGTGTTTATATTTGTAAGATCTTTTGGCTAGCCTGAATTTAGCTCATTCATTTTAGGGTTTTTTTTTCATCCATGCCATTATTAAGTTGCATATATTCGGAACTGCCATTATTAAGTGCATATTGTCACTGATGCCATTATCTCCGCAACAAACCTCAGCACTGCCATTCTTTGCAATTTCGGAGGATTTACAAACTAAAATACAACCAAAATACTCATATGACATGTGGGCCCCTAATGTCATCCTCACACCTTCTTCTTCTTCCTCCGCATCTTCTTCTTCCTCTCCACTCGCCACTCTCTCCTCTCCTCCAGCCGGAGCTCCACCGCGCCGCCACCGGAGCTCACCCCGAGCTCTTCCGCTGTCCTCCTGGAACCCTAGCGCGAGCTCATCGTCGCCATGGCCGCCTCCACCAATGCCGGGATGGACCTCATTGTGTCTTGCGCGCCGCCGCCTCCTCCTCTCTGCATTGCTACCCTCCTCCCTCGGCGGCGGCGCTCCTCCTTCACCAGCGGCGGCGGCGGCGCGCTTCAAGCAGCAGCGCGGCGCGAGCTCGAATGGATGGTGGCGAAGCTCTCCTTCATGCGGCGACGGCGGCCCGAGCTCAAGCAAGCGGCGGCGGCGGCGAGCTCTCCCTCAGCGGCGGCGGCGGCGGCGTGAGCTCGAGATGGACGGCGGCGAAGCTCCTCCTTCAGCGGCGGCGCGGGCGGCAGAGCTCGACAAGAACCGCAAGGGGGAGCTCGAGATGGACGGCGGTGGCGGTGGCGGTGGCGGAGCGAGCTCGGCAGCCGCCAGCAGCGGTGGGACTCGAGATGGACGGCGACGGCGGCGGAGCGAGCTCGACGGCAGCCACCGCAGCTTGAAGAGAGAGGGGGAAGAATAGGAGGAGGAGGAAGAAGGGATAGGGGATGACATGTGGACCCAGGCTGTCAGCGTGTATTTCTCTGTATTTCACATGTATTTCAATTTTGTATACTCCGTAAATCTCTCAAAATGCTCAAGAATGGCAGTGCTGAGATTTGTTGCTGAGATAATGGCATCAGTGACAATATGCACTTAATAATGGCAGTTCCGAATATATGCAACTTAATAATGGCATGGATGAAAAAACCCTTCATTTTATTTATTCAGCTTTGACACTTCAAATATATGCATCTACGATGTTGGTGATAGTTGAGGATTCTGATGATTTTGGTTTAGCCAACGGCCACGATGGGGGAATGAACTTGATTGACTGCGACATTTAGCATTTAGATCCTTCCTAGTTATAATGCTAATTTCATTATGATTTAAGGGTCAAGCGAAAAAAGAGCATCATTTTTTGATAAATATATTTGTTTTCTTTCATTTAAAAAATATTATCTCGTCATCTAAAGAAAAAGTTCATCTCCACACGCGTTGCGGTGACGAGTAACTTCATGCGAGACAAAGACAAGCTTCGTGCTTCCTACTTCCGTTGGTGGACAAAACAAATCGTTTGGACGCTACCTCGCCACAAGACACTGGCGAGCAGCTGGTTTTTCACGTGAACAAGCACTTTTGTCTTGCTCCTCCAGGCTCCGGTCATTGTTTTTCTCTATTCTCTCTCTGTTTTAGAGCATGTACAATGGTGGAGGCAACAACCATCTCTAACCATTATCATGTCACTTATAGAGATGATTTAGAGATAACTAATACAATGGTAGAGATGGTTTAGAACAGCTGCATATTTTTTATGCCAATTAATCACACACATATTTCTTAATTTGCGCGTAGAGTCATCTCTTGCATTGGAGACGGTTCAACTATCTGTGCGTACTCTCTCCTCCACATCATTATTCATCCTACATAGCAAACCTTATTAACGGCTTAGAGACAGCTGATGTGTACCATTGTGCATACTCTTAGTTCTCAATCTCGACCGTCTCTTATTGCAAATAGTATTACAGCACAAGACAGTTGCGGTAGCCAGTAGTCCTACCGTGCGAGTAGCTCGCTGCTGCACTTAAGGACATGCAAGCGCATTTATCACTCAAATTTCAATCCGGTTTTGGCAATATCGTCTAAGTGGAAACTTTGATTTGGACAATATGATTTGATTGTGCTTAAGAATGGTAAAGTAGGGCTGGAAAAGCATTAAAAGCGAATGATGGATGACTTGCTCCAGATTGAGGCATTGAGCCATCAGCCGCACATATACCTTGCTTGATGCCTTGCCAGCGCTACTGTCGCCTTGTCGGCGCCCTGCCCTGCCCAGCTGCCGTCGCTGCGTCCTTCACTGCTTTCTTCTTCTTCCTCCCAGCTGCACACTGCACAGACTATTTATCATCGCTCCCAGCCGCGCGGTGAACACTAGCTTCCTATACAATATCAGGTAGCTACCAAAATTTTCGGTGCGCCCTTCCAAGTTCCAACCCTCACATCATTTATTTATCCTCTGTGTGTGTGTGTGTGTGTGTGTGTGTGTGTGACTGATAGAAAGAGAAAGATCCTTGCTTGCAGAATGGTTGCTGCTGCGGCATGGGTGCCCCGTGCAGCGGCAGTGCTGCTGGTTCTGGGTCTTGTGACGGCGTCAGCTAAGGCGGCCGATGTGGAGATGGTGTTCCTGAAGAGTGCAGTGACCAAAGGAGCAGGTGCGTGAAGCTCTGCACTGCAATGCAGATTCTGTCCCATTTTCCGATTTCCCATCTCATTGCATTGCCCGTGCAGCTATGCGCAGATGACAACCCAGCTGTGCGCAAGAATTCTTTACTAACCATGACACTGAATTTCCTGCCTCTGATTTACATGTCGAGCAGTGTGCTTGGATGGGAGCCCCCCGGTTTACCACATCTCTCCTGGCTCTGGCTCTGGTGCCAACAACTGGCTCGTTCACATGGAGGTAAGCAAATGAAATTCAGGGTTGCATATTTGCGTCAGATTATTTTTTTGGATAGTAATGAGTCATCCTAATATATGCTCTTGCACTCTTTTTGAAGGGGGGAGGGTGGTGCAGGAATTCTCAGGAGTGTTCAGTCCGAAAGGGCAACTTCAGGGGTTCCTCCAAATTTATGAAGCCACTATCATTTTCAGGGATATTAGGGGGCAGCCAAAATTCTAATCCTGGTACTTTGCCCCGTGCAGTATTTCACTTATTTGAATATAGAAAACAAAATAGTCAACATTTACTTCTAACTACTGTGCCGTGCTATTACTAGTGTTTTTGTTTGGTGGCCGTAAAACGCAGCCAAGATTGTCGTAGATAAACAGTTTCCTAGCATGCATTCCTGAAGGTGACATAATAGGATGTGCTGTAATGCTGTATCTGTACAATGTAGCACTAATGTTCTAGTGTTTTGACCCAGATTTCTACAACTGGAATAGAGTGAAGATCAGATACTGTGATGGTTCATCATTTACTGGTGATGTTGAACCAATAGAATCTGTATGCTCTGAACATGTAAATTGTATTCTCATGTATGCTGAAGATATTGATATTAACCCTGTACTTGCAATGTAGTCAACGAACCTCCACTATAGAGGGGCCAGAGTTTGGCATGCCATCATTGAAGATCTACTTGCCAGGGGGATGAGCAAGGCACAAAATGTAGGTTCAATGCTGGCGGCTAGCGGTAGAGGGCTAGTAGTTGGTTGCGGATGTGAATATTTACTTCGCTTTGTATAACAGTTGAATGAAATTATCTACTTATGAATGTCACTGCTTACTGTCAACTGATATTACAATGCTTAGTCTATTGAAAACTGAATCAATATTTTTTTCTTACTAGTAGCAATGTAGCATCATAAGCTGCACCTGCACAGTCGTTGCCACTTCTGAATTGCATTTGCTTTGCTTCTGCACAATGAGCTTTTGCATACACCTTTGCAGGCTCTTCTTTCCGGCTGTTCAGCTGGAGGTCTAGCAGCAATACTGCATTGTGACAGATTTCGCGGTCTCCTTCCAGCAGGGGCGAAGGTCAAATGCTTTTCTGATGCTGGTTATTTTGTTGATGGGTAAGTTCATCACCCTTGGTAATTGAGTGGTGCTTTTATGCGACTAACCAATTTGCCTGCCTGAGTGAGTGCGTGCCACTCTCAAGATTGACACCTTATTATTTTGTCACTCCATCTCATTGACATGTGCATCCATCTATATCTACAATAGTGGGCTAGAGTGGCAAAACGGCAATTTTCTGTCCATATTGTGGTAGCTCTAAATTCAGATTGTTGTTGTCATTGCAGGAAGGATATCTCTGGCAACAATTTTGTCAGAACATTCTATAAGGATGTTGTAAACCTACATGTATGTTCTATTCTGATTTCTGACCTCACGGTGACTGTAATTTGATTATCTTATGTTAAATCTTGCAAATATAAAACC
The DNA here is from genome assembly GCA_036346415.1 of Raddia guianensis. Lineage (NCBI taxonomy): Eukaryota > Viridiplantae > Streptophyta > Magnoliopsida > Poales > Poaceae > Raddia > Raddia guianensis. The sequence goes on from CM070537.1 coordinate 50,629,492, forward strand.
CTACAGCTCATGTACTCAGGGGAAAAGGTCTCATTATGTCGATGCCCAACGAAATTTAGTCAAAACTACACATTTTCCTTTCATCTGTTCTTCCTCCATTATTGCGACTAATGAGCTGAATAATTTGTTGCATTCAAGTCTCTATCCTAATAGCACTTTCAATCTCTTGCAGGGATCAGGTAAAAATTTGCCAGCTTCATGTACCTCAAAGCAATCACCTGATCTGGTCAGTTTTATTTACTTAATCTGGGATTTAGAGAACAGAACTATGATAGCATCTGTACTAAGTATGAAAAAAAATGCAGTGTTTCTTCCCGCAGTATGTAGTCCCAACACTACGCACACCATTATTCATACTAAACGCTGCCTATGATGCTTGGCAGGTAATTTTCATATCTTTCCCAGTTTAGTGCAATTGTAGTGTGCTTTCTTCCTGCAGTATGTACTCCTATGTGGTGAACTAATTAAGAAAATAATAATGTGGCACTTGGATTGCAGATCAAGAACATTGTAGCACCTAGCACTGCTGATCCAAAGAAGAGTTGGTCCAAATGTAAGCTAGACATCAAGAGCTGCTCATCAAGCCAACTCACGACCTTGCAGAGTTAGTACCTTTCTCACAACGTTCAAAGTTGGCATTTTTACAATTTATAACCTTTCCATGAAGAATGGGCAGGGCTCTTGATAGCGTTTTTTCTAAAAAACAATGTATAACTTTCACTTTTCACAAAAAAAAAAACTATAACCATCATTTTTACATGCTTGGATTTCCATCATTGTATGTTACTTAATGTACTTAAAGTAGCACCATGGATGGGCCAATTTTGCTGTTTGTCTAACTTATTTCCTTTTTTTTCTCGCAGATTTCAGGGCAGAATTTCTTGCAGCACTTCCCAAACCCGGGCAATCTCCTTCACTAGGAATGTTCATAGACTCATGCTATGCTCACTGCCAATCTGGGTCCCAAGATACATGGCTTGCCGAGGGTTCTCCTTCCATTCAAAAGACGGTAAGCGGACCTACATTTGTGTCAGTTTCTTCAGAATTCAACCATGAGTACTACTCAAAGACATTCAACCAAAAAAAGATTCAAAAACAGCTTACAAGTAACTTATTAGCTGTTCCTTTCTGTTTCAAGCAAATTGGCAAAGCAGTGGGAGACTGGTTCTACGACCGGGAAATATCTCAGAGGATTGACTGCCCATATCCCTGCAACCCAACTTGCAAAAACCGTGAAGATGATTGAGCAAATTGTATCTGCACTGTTACTTATACGCTGCTGTGCTGGGCAACCGAAGCAATAAGGAATTAGAGTATTTCGATAGTTATAGGTATAATAGGTGATTCTCCATAGACGATTTCTTGCCCACATACGATTGTGGATGATAAACTATAAACATCCATCAGCGAACTCAGAGTAAGTTGGTATGCTTGCAAAAAAGAGTAAGGTTGTATGCTTACGGTTTACCGCTACTACGGATGTATAGGTATTTCATACGAAACACCGTGGAAAACACTGTGTGAAACATGTATGAAACACTCATAAAACATCATGTGAAACACCTATATTATTCAGTATACGGTCCGTTAGTATTTTCTATAAAATAAAGACAGTTGTGTAACTTTTGTTGTATTCCTCTCTATTTTTCAGAAGTGTCGTGTTTCATGCGAACTTTTGGTGTCCATGTGATGTAAAATCTCAAAGTGATGTGGCACTCCCTTTCCCATGGATGCCTTCAGTTCAGGCTTAATAAAGCCCATATAAATTTGGATTGAAAATTGCATAATAGACTTGTTTTGTGGGACTTGGCCCATCTATCCACAACCGTATTATATGATCCAAGTTCCAACCTAAGCAACATCGGTTATTAGACCGTTTGGTTTGGTTTTGTTTGCGAGTCAAAATTTGTTATTTTGTGCGGACCATTCAATGTAATATTATATAAGTAATTTTTTAAACTTTATGGAAGTTTTCACAGATGTTTTAAAAATATTTTTTAGTATTTTATATTATTTTTTAAAAAATTAAGTTTTGACCCAACTAAACGTAACCAAACCAGGAACCAAAAGAGCACCTCCGGCTGAGAGACTGCTCGATAAAGAAAGCGGTTTCTGGAATATACGCTTCTGCCATTGATGAATGATGCGTGGCCGGTGGCCCACCCTGCTCGGCTCGGCCGCGAAGCACAAGGGATGAGGAGATGAGCTCGAGCTCTAGCTGCAGAAGAGTCACGGGGAGGTGTCACCTCTGATGTCTCCTCCTCACTGCGCCATCTCGCTGCCTCCCGCTCCTAGCAATGCGGCGGCCGGCGCCGGCGCCGGCAGCGGGAGGAAGACGCGGCCCACGGCCGCGCAGGTGAAGAGGCTGTGCAAGCAGGGGCGGCTGGAGCGCGCGCGGCAGCTGCTGCTGGACGCGCTGCCGCGGCCCCCGCCGACGCTGCTCTGCAACGCCGTCCTCATCGCCTACGTCGCCCGCGCGCTCCCGGACCACGCGCTCCGCCTCTACGCGCTCCTCAACCACGCCGCGCGGCCTCCGCTCCGCCCCGACCACTACACCTACTCCTCGGCGCTCACCGCCTGCGCCCACTCCCGGCGCCTTCGCCTCGGGAGGTCCGTCCACGCGCACCTCCTCCGCCGCGCCCGCTCGCTCCCCGACACCGCCGTCCTCCGCAACTCCCTCCTCAACCTCTACGCCTCCTGCGTGCGCTACCGCGATGGCCGCGCCGACGTCGTCCGCAGCCTGTTCGACGCAATGCCCAAGAGGAACGTCGTTTCTTGGAACACACTGTTTGGCTGGTACGTCAAGACCGGGCGCCCCCAGGAAGCCCTGGAGCTGTTCGCGCGCATGCTAGAGGATGGCGTCAGGCCCACGCCGGTTAGCTTCGTCAATGTCTTCCCGGCGGCAGCTAATGGTGATCCCGGTTGGCCGTTCTTGCTCTACGGATTGCTTGTAAAGCATGGGGTAGAGTATATCGATGATCTCTTTGTTGTCAGCTCGGCGATCTCCATGTTTTCTGATCTTGGGGATGTACAGTCAGCTCGAAAGGCGTTTGAATTTGCTGCCAAGAAGAACACCGAGGTCTGGAACACGATGATCACTGGGTACGTGCAGAATGGGCAGTTTTCTGAAGCCATGCATCTCTTTACCCAAATACTGGGATCCCGAGAAGTCCCAGTGGATGTTGTGACCTTCTTGTCGGCCCTTACATCAGCCTCACAGTCGCAGGATAGAAGGCTGGGTGAGCAGCTGCATGGCTACTTGATCAAAGGAATGCACAACACACTACCTGTGATACTCGGTAATGCGCTTGTTGTGATGTACTCGAGATGCGGCGATGTCCATACTGCCTTTGATCTCTTTGACCGGTTGACAGAGAAGGACATTGTTTCTTGGAACACCATGATCACTGCTTTTGTGCAGAATGATTTTGATTTGGAGGGCTTGCTGCTCACTTATCAGATGCAGAAATCAGGTTTTGCTGCGGATTCAGTGACATTGACTGCAGTGTTGTCCGCAGCATCAAATACTGGAGATCTTCATATTGGTAAACAAGCACATAGCTATCTCTTTAGGCATGGCATCGAGGGTGAGGGCTTGGAGAGCTATCTGATAGACATGTATGCCAAATCTGGTCGTGTAGAAATGGCTCAGAGAGTTTTTGATGACTACAAAAACGTTGAGAGAGACGAAGTCACTTGGAATGCCATGATAGCAGGGTACACACGGAGTGGGCAGCCTGAACAAGCGGTTGTAGTGTTTCAGGCAATGCTTGAGGCAGGTCTTGAGCCTACTTCAGTGACACTTGCTTCAGTGCTCCCTGCATGTGATCCGGTTGGAGGGGGCGTCCGTGTAGGGAAGCAGATCCATAGTTTTGCTATGCGTCGTTGTTTGGACACCAATGTCTTTGTTGGTACAGCCCTTGTCGACATGTATGCCAAGTGTGGGGAGATTTCTACTGCTGAACATGTCTTTGGTGGCATGACTGAGAAGAGCACTGTCACCTATACCACGATGATTTCTGGTCTTGGCCAGCATGGTTCCGCCAAAAGAGCACTATCCCTCTTCTACTCGATGAAAGACAGGGGGTTAAAACCTGACGCTGTGACCTTCTTAGCGGCAATTTCAGCATGTAATTATTCTGGCTTGGTTGATGAAGGACTTGCATTGTACAGGTCAATGGAAACATTTGGGCTTTCTGCTACTCCTCAGCACTACTGCTGTGTTGTGGATTTGTTGGCCAAATCTGGGAGGGTGGATGAAGCATTCGAGTTTGTAGAGGGGCTGGGGCAGGATGGCAATTTTGTCGTGATTTGGGGAACACTGCTTGCGTCCTGCAAAGCGCAGGGCAAGCAAGAGTTGGCGAGATTGGTGACTGAGAAGCTGCTTGACATCGAGAAGCAGTATGGTCATGCAGGCTACAATGTTTTGTTGTCACAACTATTTGCCGCTGAAGGTAATTGGAATAGTGTCGACAGTTTGAGAAAGGAGATGAGGCTAAGGGGATTGAGGAAAGTGGTAGGTTCTAGCTGGATCAAAGTGCAGGATGCAGCATTGCATAACAGATTAATGGATCAAAACTCCCCTGGAAATGAGCACATATTATAGATGCTGGTCGGAGAGAGACTTACAGTAGGGCAAGTGCTTGGTTGGAAATATTGCAGATTTGATGAGCTCATGCTAAGAGAATTGCACTCGTCACCTTCCGTATTAACATGCTTTGCCTTCTCCAAAATCGGTGCAACTCCTACTGGAGTTTGTGACTGGATGAAAACATAGAAAGGATCGCCAGCCTGGAGGCGATGTTCAAACGGTGCATGTCCATTAGAGAGAGGTGGAGACCATGACGCGCGGAATGCAGGATCAGTTGCAACCTGCAGGTGGCCAAGTCCACGTAACTGGTAGCGAGTAACGAAGGAGTATTGACAAGCTATTTATACCACAAACAGAGTAGCACCATGCTTAGATCGCGTTTTACTCCGAAACCTGACATGTCTAGTGCACATTTTTCGCTCATACTTCCACAGACTAGGGCTGTGAAAACACCCATGTAATCGAAGAGACAATCACATCATTATATATACAGCAAATGTAATTATTTAAAATGTAAATGCTTTTACAATCTAACCAAGGTACCAAATAGAAGTCCTAATATACAGACCAAAGTATAGGGTCAGTAGCATCTTCACTTAAAACAAAACCTTTAACATTCTCAAGGCTTTAGTTATAAAAAAAATCCCCAAAGCTCAGAAGTCCACTTAAGCATTCAAGTTCAAATGAAACATCCAGCAAATGACCCCAGCAATGAAATATGATGTCACTAAATTCCAAATTGAAGGGTCAACAGTGATCACTGTATCATACGAATAAAACTCACGATCCGATAAATCAGAAAGCATGATGGTAAACTAGATGCTTTATTTCAAAATTTCAGTCTCAAAATTAAACTGTTATTTGTTATAAAGGCCGCAGGTTGACTATTCACTACAGTGACACCATCCGATGGTTTGCTCAAATAACCATTGCTTCAGCTGACATTCCTCAGTGGGTACTTGGACCTTTTTGTTGGTAAAATTCAACTATTGAACATCACCCACCAGTCCATGATAAATGATAACAGATTTACCAATGGCATAGCATGATGTACAATATTGAAGCCACTAAGCCCAGCTTGAATCATCTCTTACGTGCTCTGAGAATCACAAAATTGCTTATATTCACAGTCGCAAAGACCTATTCTCACCTGAAATTGCAATCCAGAAATTAAAGAATGAGTAAAACAAGGAGCTCCTATGTGATGAATAAATGGCATGCAAATCTAGGGGACTGCAAACCCAAGAACTGATAAATGAATGGTGTGCATTACTGAACTGAACTGAGAACAACATGAAAATACAAAAGGGTAATCAAACCTTTCGAAAAGTGAAAGAAACCCGTCGTAAATTTCTTTCAATGACTTGACCATCCACATCATCAACCTACAAGAAATGAATCAGACCTTAACTATTTACCATATCGCATACTGTGGCATTAAATACAAGAAAAGAATATGCAAAAATGTTGTGACGAGTAATTGATGTTTTATACAACACTCATAGGGTTCTGCCAAATAAAACTAAAATTACTATTTAATTTATGCAACATAATTGTTGAATTATCATATGTAAAATGCTATGTTTAGAGCAGAGGCAAAATATGTAGACTAAAATGTGACATACTTTATGGTGTGGTATATAGTGATGCCAAGCATATCGACCTTCTCTAGACATCAGTAACATTGACCGAGGAGGTAGGAAAATGGCTTTTCTTATGCATTGCGGCCCTTGGGTGCTATCTTCATCAGCTCCGTTGGTGGTATTTGGAGCATGCCAACTGCCTTTAGGATATTTCCTGAACTCCATAATGCAAGGCCCAGCCAAAGAAAGGCTAAAAATCATTTCTTCAAATGCTGAGTGTGTGTCTATATGTGGAGACAAGCCTACACCACAAGGGTATTCATTTACCTGTAAACATAAGCAGATTAATTCTACCATTGGATTTCAAGAGCTAGTGCTGTTATCAATTGACAACAAAAGAATTGGACAAAACCAAGAACTGGAAGCTTTAGTTGCAGTTCCCACCTTCAATGGAAACCAAAACAGAAAATAATAGGTATGTGAAAACTTACTGTCTTTGCTTAAGAAAAAAAACTTACTGTCAATTGATCAACCAGTTTGCTAGCACAATTGTTCACACCAGGGAATGCCACGATTTTATCAAGCACTTTTGAAACAAAAGATGGCAGTTCACCCAAGAAGTGCTTTGAATCAACATTTCTGGTCTGCACATGTCAACAAATCCTTGTTACAACATGAAGCTAAGGAAACCTTTTGGGTAATGATATGATGATGGTCAAGAAGTGGCAAAAAAAAATCTAGCTACAAAATTTTGTCCGTGCTACATAAACCATCACTATCCACAAAATTAAGCTGACTGCATTCCATTCCATGGTGGAAATTCAAAAGGCATCTTTCTTTCATTCATATTTAGTTTTAAACCGATGACCTAGATTCAGTATGAGATTGGTCAAAACGACACTGACAGTATGAAGGCCATGCCAATTGAGAATTTATGGCTACAAAAATGCATTTCAAACTTCTGAGTATACACCTTTTTCATTTCATAATGAAGAAAGAATTGCATTCTTTGGTGGTTACTGTATGTAACTATGTACTTATTGTACTGAATAGTTCCATTTATCTTTGTAGGACTGTAATGTAACCAATCTGACTAACTAATTCCGAAAGGAGGTTAATAGAGAGGAACAATTTGCCTCGTCAGATACTTACAAGATCAAACTTACTTCGTACAGAAACTCATAACCATAATGCTGAACTCGTCTTTTCGCCAAACTTTTCCACGGTCTACTATCCAAAGCAGCAAGAAGTTCCTGCAGAAGAAGCACATAGTTACCACTCAATACAGAGGTAGCAGAGCACAGCATCGAACTTGACCAAGGGCAACAACTGAGAGGACTCCAATTAAGCGACCTGTTCCTCTGCAGCAGTCACGAACTCCTCGACCATGTAAATCCCCGGGACACCGAGCTCCGATGCCGAGCGAGCCACCGGAAGCGAGCCACCAACCTGAGCCTTCGGCTTGGCGGGGACCGAGTAGCGTATGTGCAGCACGCGCCCCGCGAGCCGACCGCAGGGGCGCCCGTGGAGCGCCGCCATCGCGGCCCCCGCGGCGGCGGGCTCGCGGAACCGGACGATGACGCGGGCGCCGCTGTCGTCGGCGGCGTGGACCCCCGCGACCTCCCCAAAGGCGCCGAAAGCGGCGCGGACGTCGTCGTGGGTCAGCCCCACCGCCGGCCCGCAGTTGGCCACGTAGAGGACGGCGATGGGGGCGGGGGCGGCGTCCTCGGCGAGCGGCGGAGGGCGCGTGTACCCGGACTTGGCCATCTGCGGAGCTGCGGCCGCCGGAGATGGAGCTAGAGGAGGAGCAGCGGAGCGGAAGCGAGCACGCGTACCATCACAAACGAGGAAACCTCGGTGTGAGACGAGCAGGCGAGCTGCGCTGCGAGCGACGGCGCGGCGGCCGCCACCGGCAGGGGGCACGGAGGCAGGCAGTGCGGTGTGCGGCTAGCAGAAACGATCTGGGCGGCACGGAAGACGGGCCATTATTCTTCGGTGGAGGGCTGGAAGCGTTGCACGACCACGGCCTTTTCGCAGATTTCGGCCCATTTTTCACGGCCGTTTTGCTGGCCCAGCCTGCTAAGACGGTAATCTCAGCAGCCGATGCCCGATGCGCACGACACTAGTGAAGTCAGGAACCAGCGATACATTGCAGCAAATTCAGATACTCTTCACCAGCCTTATGGTGTGCATGCTTTAAAGGAAACTGGCAAGGCAGTAACAAGAACAAGTAAACAATGTAATCGGGGGAAAAGAGCTTTTAATGCTGAGACTTCGGCCCAGTTCTTTCCAGCTTATCAGCTTAACGACTTACCTATATTTTAAAAAGACATGTTTTAAGTTTTTTTAGTCAGTTTTTTCGCTGTTTTGAAGACAGGTCCTAACGCTTTAAAAAACAAGTTAAACGAAATGGATCCGAATCTCGAGACTACCTCGACAAGCTCTTGAAATTCGGTCATTTCAGCCGTTCAGCTGTTCAGATCAGCTCAAAAGAACAGGACATTCAAAATTTCAACTGAGCCAGCAGAGGATGGTATAATGATCGACTATATTATATATCATATAGTTGGGAGTGTCTGACAAGGGGGAACCCAATGGAGGAATGCAAGTGCAGCAACACTGCCAAAAAAAAAAACTCAACAGCCAGAAGCATCGCAGCTATGAGTTTGCCAGTACAAATAAATTTATGTCGGCAATGAATAGCATTCACCCAGGTCCACACTAAAAGATGCTTCCATAATCCTTTCTTGTAAGTGATGGAGGTAGCCCACTTGTCGAAAATGAATGCCCGTCACCAGTTCCTCCTGCAGATTGGGGCGCCAATGGTTAAGATTCTCAGATAAAAATGTGTTATGTGCTTCTCTAAATGCACCAAAAGAAAGAATGAATGGATTACCCCAGGGCATTCTATCACCCATGCCATAAGGCCCATAACCAGGCCGACCAGACTGCCCACTGTGCTGACTCCCAATCAGCGGCATATGACTGGAAGCTGCCTGATTATGCCACTGTAGAAGAAATGGCTGTCCGTGACAAATGTGGGTATTTTTCTGAGGATGATTTGGAGGGTTGTAACCACCATAATTGATTGGAAAAGTAGAAAGGGTGCGCTCTCCATGAGATGCTGCATGAAATATTTGCTCTGCTCTGTAGATAAAAGAATAGAGGTTATTTGTAGTTGGCATGACTTCAGAAAGAAAAAGATGTTGGAGAGTGGCTTATCGTATTCTAGTTACAATTGAAAGGTTAATCTCATGATGCAAAGCGTCTAAGTGAATCACTCGACAAATTATATAAGTGAGGAGGAGTTAAAATTACTTTCATGATGTCTGATACAAAGTACAAACTACAACGTTCTTGTTTTTTAACAAAAAAAATCTTGTCACAATAGATAAAGACAATACCTTTGGTTTGATGGAAAAGGGTTTGAGTTTGCAAAGACGTGGCTTTGAACTGAGGTTGATCTGATAGACTCATTTGTTTGATCAGTTGCATCCCCAAGGTGAAGACTTCTGCTTAAATCAGCAGACAATAAATTGTCTTCTTGCAATAGTGACTCATCACTGCAACGCAAAACAATGTAATTATTTTTTTTCCTAGAAACTTTTAAAAAGAAGCAACTTAGCATGTATTGCCTTACCTATAATTAGGGTCCCAATCAGTAGGGTCCCACTCAGTAGGATCGAGTGCAGTTTGTGCTGATGTATCTGGTGTAACGTCAAATGAGTGCAAAGGAGGAACGTGTGGACGGAATGCTTGGGTAGATCCATGACTAGTTGAGGCCTCCATGGAAAACCCACTCCTGGAACCAATTTGAGGTCTCAAACTAGACTGGCCAGAACTAGGTAATGCATCATGAGAGTAGCCAGCATGTCCTCGAATGTGGCCATTGGAATGAACAAAACTAACATCATCTCCATGGCGTCTTTGACCATGCTGAAGTGTATATTCATGAGGCGGGATTGGCAAGCTCCTCCTCTTGCTGTATTGGCCTACCGATGCAGCTTTTCCCATTGGGGATCCATAAATACCACCACTTGCAGGAGAACCATAACCGTGCTTTCTAGTGGAATTAGCTGGGATTTGCATCTGGTAATTTGGTGGGGTATGTTGTGATGGACTAGCACCAACAGACATATGCCCCATACTTCCAGGGCTTAATCGGATGCCTCTATCATGTGAGAGACGAGGTCGCAATCTAATATCTGAACTAGGGCCAATTTGATTAAATACAGAAGGACCTAATGGTGAGTAATACATGTTACCAGCATTAACATCACCAAAGCTTCCATAGCTGCTAGCATGGCCTGCATTACCAGCGTAGCTACCATGGCTACCAAAGCTTCCATAGCTACTCCCATAAGAAAAAGGCATTCTTGGAGGGTAGGGGTTATTAAGAGGCAGACATCTGTTTGCACTTCCAACCTAGAAATTTTTGTAAAAAAGAATATGCGATATTTTGGTTAGGAAAGAATATGAAACATTTGTATGATTATTATTCTACAAATCAACAAAAAAAAATAGCAGTGTAGCAGCACAAGTATTAATCACCTGAGGGGAAAGACCTGCACCTAGCCAGTGGCCTCCTCCAGGATTGTGGCCAACAGCTGCAGCACGAGCAACAGGCTGCAACACAGATTGAACACAAACGTTTTCAGGATTGGGTAAGAACTAAGAAATTAGAGCTGAATAGATATGCTATGCATTTAATGTTCAAATAATTTCACAAGGTTTTATAACCTAGAAAAGGTGCATCAGAACATGTAGTATGCCGATGCTCAAGACATAATACAAACTGTGCTCTATCCCAATCCTGTATACAAACTGCGTTCTATCTGTTAGATAGGTTTGCTCATTAGTGTATAGGAGCAATCTAAGAACTTATGGACATTGTTGTGGTCCATTATACAATATAATGATTAATGAATACAGCACAAAAAATAATAAATAGTTGTATATTTCTTTATCACAAACTAATTCCATTTTTAGGCATCTATATTTGCTATTGTCCCCAAGCTAGAAATAGAAACATACCATCTACAGCCATTTCAATTTATTTCAGTAAACATCAAGTTACACACTTGAAATAAAACAATACTCACAATTCTTGGAGTCTCAGGGACAGGCTCATAGGGACCAGTGAAAGGTTCGCCTGTTATAAATGGATGGCATGACGCCTGAAATTGATTTTAGTAACAATCAAGAACTTCCACGCATGGATATGAATTAATTGCAATGTTCACGTAAGGCTCATTAGTGAATAAAATCCTATTATACTGTTACATAAGAACCATAACATAGAAAAGCTCAAATACAAGAAAGAATAAATGCACCTAACTTCACAATAATGAGGTGGTGGCAATATGTTCTGTACCACTTGCATTAGCACATACCTGCAATGGCGACCATCGCTTCTTTGGATCAAACTCAAGAAGCCCCCTCAAGAAATCAACTAATACCACACGATCTGCCTTTTCTGTCTCTGAATCAAAATGCAAGACCTGAGAACATAATATCCAACTTGCAAGCTTTATTCTAAGAGAAACTTGCAAGCTTTATTCTACGAGCTCTTTATTCACCAAGAGAGCCTCTCTATAATAACTATTTAATTAATAAGCATGCTTTGCTATAAAGTGTGCAGCCAAATTGAAGCAAATACTTCTCTACCACTGTCTATCTATACTAATGATCATTATTCATTAACCCTTTTCCAAGTGATATCCACTTTATCCTTCATTTTTTATAGATGGAACAGTAAAATTGCTTACTATTACAGCTTATCCTTCATGCAGATAATGCGTTTAAAACAAAATGTGTAATTACACAATTCAAAGTGGCACCTGTGTCATGTTCAGGGAAAAAGAAACATAAATATGGTAATATCGGAAGGCTATAATTACTGGGACAGCATTAAGGGTAACAAAAAGTGCACATAACATAAATACATAATTGTGATCTAAGCCTATTCCAAAACAGAGGCTAAGGAGGTCAAAACCTATCAAGAAAATTAAATAGATTAAAAAAACAAACCTGCCAATTCTGAATTGTTCCAAGGATAAGTATGTATGAGTTGGTCAATTCTTAGTTGTGGGAAGAACCATTTCCCTACCTTTGGCCTTTTGGACTCCCTCTGTACTTGTATTGAATATTAATAGTAAGGTGATGCACTATGATGGGATATAATACCCAAACAAATAGGATTCTTTTAGCACAAGAGATTTTTACCCCTTCAACATCTTCTTCACTTAACATTCTGTATGCACTGCCAAAACCATCATGTGCCTCGCTACCAGCATAAATACTTCCAACATGTTTAAAAAATCTTCCAGAGTTTTTACCTTCCCTTATCAGGTCATCTGGTGGTTGCCCCCTATAAATGTTCAATTCAAAGAAAAAGAAAAGGAGTACAAACCTTTTAAAATGGTGAAGACCAGCTGTGTCAAATTCTTAGAACACAACAGCTAAGAAATGTTAGCATAAGTGTAGCCATGTAAAGAATCATATACAAAATGGTGAGCTACAAGAAAATTATAGGTAAAAGAGTTACCCAAGAATCTTTATCATACGCTGAAGCACATCGTATTCTGATGCACCAGGAAATAAGGGTACTCCTAAAAATAGTTCAGCAACAACACACCCAAATGACCACATATCAATTGCAGTAGTGTATCTGTTGGCTGTTAAGGTTTAAACAAGTCATTTCAAAAAGCAGAACAATAACACTTCACCGAAAAAAAGCCATTACTTGTTGTTCGATAAATATAACAGAGCATTACGGAAAATACTGAGCAATACGATTAAGGTGAAAGGAATAAAATAGCTGCACTTATATATATAGGATACGGATAGCCAAGGAGAACCTCTGGAGATCTGTAATAGCGGCTCTAACAATACGGAATGGAAGGATCATAGTGTTACTTTCAACTAATCGAAATTACTTAAACAAGAATCTTCTGAGAAAAAAATCTGAGTTCCAAAATATAAACCTGAATGTATGCATACACAGTTTTACCCTCCATGCATGCTGATCCAAAATCAATTACTTTCACTGCTGCAGCTGCTGTGACACTGTTAACATTCATTGTACAACAATCAAACTACAGCTTACTCAATAATCGAGCCCAAAGCATAGAAATGTAAAACCCAATATTCTAAGGGCAACTCACCTGGGAACTAAAAGGATATTCTCAGGCTTTAGATCACAATGAATGATGCCAGCATCTCTCATCAGAATCATGGGATCCAATATCTGAAACATAGAATGACTAGGCCAGCTAAAAGGTATTAAACCACATTTAATGGTAAAAATGGATAGATGTATTACCTGTTTTGAAAAGGCCCGTATATATTTTACTTTCAGACCTCTCAAATGGTTCCTTTTCAATAGCTCATACCTAAAATGTTTGGAGTTAATAGTGCAGCACAAAAAAAACCAATTAAGGTGTACGGTGAACCTATTAGCAGAAAGTTCTAAAGAAGGTAGCTCACAAGTTTTGACCAAGCATTTCAAAGGCTATACACAGGTGATTTTGGAACAAAAGATAATCAAGCATGCGGACAATGTTATGCTGGTCGTCAGGATCAAATTTCTCATTTAACTGCAAGGACACCGATAATTGTAATAGTGAGTTAGTGTATATATCAAACAAAATGAAGTAAATTCCTAGTGGACTATCATACCGATCTCAACAGTGAAACCTCTGTGATTGCCTGTTGGTAAAAAGCAGGCTGATTTTTTATAACCTTCACAGCAACATAGTCATTGGTTTCTGTGTCCCAGCATTTGACAACTTGACCAAACGTGCCTTGGCCGAGCATTTCCTTGACAATAAACCTGAGTACCAAAATACAAAGAAGGCTCGGTTTAATGATATGCTACCAATTATTCAACATTCCTGAACCTAAGAACAGGGGATATTGTTGGAGGAAAGGCAAAGGTCAGTTTTTTCAACATAACTTGCAAAAACTAGCAAGAAGTATGGAAATGATGTCAGTTCATCTAACTTGCATGTCTACGACCTTTAATTACTTATTGACAAGCATGCCCTAAGGAATGCCAAGATATGTGTTTAACTGTTCATGTGATCACCAATCACATGCATACATTTCATTCTTGGCAAACAATTTCACCTCAACTAATCCAAGCATTAAGAGCATGACCAATGGTGCCCAACTTAAGGTTAAGGTGATGAATAGTGCTGATAGAATAAAATAGAAGAGAGGAAAGCTGATGAATAGTGTTGAATAGTGCTAAGTTCACCTTAAGTTGGGGTACCATTGGACATGCCCTAACAATGCCCCAAAACTAGGCAAACGATGAAATAAAAATGTACCATATAGAGCATCGACTGTTAGAAATACCAAACCTCCGATTTGATGTTTTGTTGACCAATTCCAAGTTGACATACAATATAAGGTCCCAATTTGCATTATCAAGCCCATCATTGTGAGCTGGGGTTGAAGGATTGGTGAGATAACGCTTTGGGTTTAGCGCCTCTGAGTACTTAAACTTGGCGTTGCATTGTTCAAATGTTTGAATGATGTCTGCTGTTAATCTTGAGACAAACTGCACACAGAAAGTGTCAATTGGTATCAGAACAAGAATAAATTGACTTGAGGTGCATATTGTAGTAAATGCAATACAAACGAGGAGCTGTAACAAATGAATGATGTGTTGTTCCTGTGTCTTAATATGGTGCACCATATCATTAAAAGAGAACATTAAACAAATTCATAAGAACTTATAAACACAAGTGTTATGTAATGCTGGAATGGTGTTTTATTCAAGCATACATAAAAAAATTCCAAGAGAAAAGAAGATACCAAAAGATTGCTTAGTTAAACTCTAGCTACGTAAAATGCCAAACCAATTAGAGTTGAGTATTATCTCACAGAATTTTTTGGTACATACAACCAGCTAAAAGCTTAAAACTAGTTCGGTTATGACGAATTTTTCCCTCATTTGCAGCCTCTCTGCAATTGTACTCACGGAGAAACTATACACTAGCTTATGGAGTATCGTGAAACTCCATCGGCCTAGTCCGCTTAGTTCATATAGAGCAGCCTAATGCCACAGTAGCGCAGGAACAAACCCACAAGCAAGGAGCAAATCAGCAACATTCATGGTGGATAGGCGGTCTAGCGATCAAAGTCCAAAGCTTTCACTTGGCCAACAGCACAGCAAGCCAAATTCCGCTACATCCGCGTGCCACTTCGATACAATTCTTGGCAATTAGATGAACAAGGGTCAGAGCAAGAGGAGGAGGAGGATGAGGCATACCGGTTCCTTCCTGACGTCGTGAAGGTTGCTTACGCGGGCAGCGACCCCGTTGCCCGAGGCCCACGTGGACGGAGACACCTCCGACGAACGCCCCCCAGCGGGGGCACCCGTGAAACGGCGGAACGCCGTGGCCTCGCCGGGCATCCACGGCGGCGCCGCCTCCTCCTGCCTGCGGCTCTCCTCCATGGGCGCCAGCTATTCCGCAGCTCTTATTGTTGCTCGGGGAGATCTCCTACCCGCCGCCCACCGCCAGCCACCTCCGACTCCAGACCGAACCTCCCCAACCGCGACGATCACAGCATCAGCAGGAGCACCGGAGGAGCCGCCGGAGGAATCCAACTCCATCCTAGGAGGAGGAGGCGGCGGCGGCGGCGGCGGCCATCCCGAAGCTCCGATCTCCCCACCTCCGCGCTTGATGTGATGGGCTAAATCTCAGCTCTGGAGAGGCGGCAGCGCAATTCCGCAATTGGGGTATCAAGCTTGGATTAGATGGCTAACACGGTAGGGTTTTTATTACAGCGAGAACGAGAATGAAATAAAATTTTCGGATAAGAAGACTGCAGTCCGCAGCTGGGCTCCCGATTAGGAAATAGGAATTGCGTTTTGGATTAAAAAAAAGGATTTGGGAGGGAAATTGGGGCGAGATTAGAGGAAGAATTAATCCCGATCCAATCCAATCCAATCCCTGAATGCCCTCGTCTCAATCTATTTGATTTCTTTCCTTACTTTCGTCACTCGTCTTTCTCCGCGTATTTCCTACCCTTTTCTCCCCTCTTTCCGTGTGGAAAAGCTATACCTCCATATTTACTTAGTATGGTACGATAATACGAGCCCGTGGCCAATGGCCTCTATGGATGTACTCCAGGTACGACAAGAAGTGGAGGGGTACCACACCTCACCCCCTCGGGTTAGGGTGGACGGTGGCCAACCTGCAATGGGGGGTGACGGGGTGACGGCGGCCATGGCCGGGGCCGAGTGGAGAAAGGAGGTGATGGGGGCGGTGGAGGGGCGGAGAAAGGAGGCGGCGTAGTGCGCGAGAGGAGGGGAGGGATCTCATCGGGGTCCCTTGGGATAGGATCCCATTGTGTAGTCCCTCCCTGTTGTTATAAGGGAGAATATAAAACTATGTATATGAGCTCATTTAGACTCGATTTCAAGCTCGAGTTCGGGTCGACGAGGGCTCATCATCGAGCTCAGGTTCAGCTCTATTAGAATCAACATTAAACTAGCTATACATTGTTGCAGCATTGCTGACGAGCCTAAACGAACATCTCTCGAGCAATCTAGCGCCTACATCGGCTCGTGCATGAGAAAAGATGTCCAGGTGAGAGCACACCCAGGCATGTGTAATGTGAATGTGATGGTGCTGATCATCATCGCTTCACTAGCTAAACACGTTTAACCATGCCAAATCTAGCTCGTTTATTATGAACTGGTATTGTTGATCGATCAGCGGACACAATTCATGCTCCACCATGCAATTAAGCTCACACGTTGCTGCACACATTTCTCTTTCATGATCTAGCAAATTCAAGAGCTTAATTTGTATTGAAAACAATACATAATTCTTGCAGCTAATCTACGTGCGTACGTGTTTCAAACTACGTAGAAGTATATGGGATTAGCTTGCGAGGGAAGAGGAGAGGTAGAAGCCAAAGTGGGTGATCACAACGATCTCACAATGTCAATACAAGCCTATACATACGTCACTACTAGCTTGTCTCAACATCACTATGTTTTCAAATTGGCACGACCGTAGTGTGAAGTAGATATGTAGTTCGAAGTCAAGAAAAAAGGTAGCTGCATGGGCTACTTACTGATGAGAGATTGAACAATCATGGAAAAACAAATATACCGATATTTAAAAGAAAAGGTTGGATGGATGATACTGCAAATTGTATTGTTTTGCTTAGAGCCAGTAATACATTCTCAACATCCATGAGCAAAGTAAAATAATTAAAATACTACTATCCAAATGCCCACACGTTATAAACCATATTAGAATATGTTATTTTTAACGGTGATGGAGTGAATTTTATGGGATGACGTATGTTAGTGTAATTTTAGTGATGGTGGGGGATTTCATGAGATGACTTTGATAGGCAATTTCGATGACCGTCCAAAGGATTTTAGGGATGATAATGGATTAACAGCGGACCATTTTAGTAAAATGGACTACCACCATCACTGATCACTATAAACATTTCGCTGTTACAACCAATTTCTTCCAAAACTACTTTGTCACTTACCAAACTAGAACAAGGCAGCTTAAGAAGATCTCGGTCCGGTCCGATCCGGTCCAGCCATGTGGACCTGTATGGCCCATAATTTCGCATAGATCTATGAAAGGCCAGTTTTTTTTTCCAAAGGACAATTCCCCGTACTACGACTACGACTATGACAATTCACCGGATTACCTCTTTCAAATAAAAAATCACCGGATTACCACTTACCGTTCTTTTCCTTCTTCTTTTTCGGCGGCGTCTCCTCCGCCGTAGCCATGACCATCTTAACCAACTTTCTCCTTGCCACATGGACGGACCCACCACTAGGGCACCTTGGACTCAGGCCCGAGATAATTTTTTTTGCCCATTTACCATCACCTAGGAACATAGGGAAAAATGGGTATTTTTATCCTCTTAATACCGCGTAGCGGTTCCTATAGCTGTACATGCGCACTATGTCGTCTGGTTATTTTCGGCCGTCCGATCAGCGTGGCGAACGGTCCCGATCGGGCCACGTCGCACCCGTCCAGCCGCCTGGACGCGCGCCACAGCGCCGGACTAGCCACGTGCAACAGGGTCCCGCCTGCCCGGCCGCGTGGCACTCCGCCGGTCATGCCACGCGCTGGCCCTGCGCCCCCAAAATATTTTCAAAAAACCCCCCTAAACTCCGGATTTCCCACAATGGTCCTTTCCCAGTGGTACTCTCTCCATGGAAAGTTTTCTCCACACCCTCCATTTATTTCTCCACATGCAGCGCAGCCCTTTTTGTCTTTCTATGTACACCCGTAGTTCCAGCGTAATTACCCGCCGATGCCACTGGAGGGCTGGAGGCACCACTACCAGCCCACCCCAAACCCCGCCCCCAATTCTTCCTTCTTTCTCTTTCCCCTCACGCTCTCGCCCCCGCGCCGCCGCCTCCTCCTCTCGATCTGGTCGCTGGGTCACCGCCTGTTCCTCCTCAGGCCCCTCGCCGCGCCGGAGTGCCGCTGCCCTCCTCCTGGGACCGCCTCCTGTCCCTGCTTGCCCGCGCGCCGCTCAGAACCCTCCGCCTGTCTCAAGTCGAGGTTCCTCCTCTCTCTCTCTCTCTCCCTCCCTCCCTCTCTCCCTCCTCGACCGCATCGAATCCCATAGTGCCTCCTTCACTGCACAGTCTGCAAGGCGAAGTTCAGTTCTCTTGAGTTTTGTTCGTTGGATCTATTTTCCTCAATTACCAACACACTATTGATTAAAGTTTTGCAGTAATACACTCTGTACTGTCTACTGACTGGAACATGAAACGTGATCTTTTTTTGTCGTTGTGGCTATCATATATTTCATTCTAGACTTTAGTATTTACAATTCCAACTGATTTGTGAATTGTTGGGTTATACTTCGTTTAAAGTTTTGTTTCTTTCCAATTTTAAAGGAACAAAAGAGTCTAATAAACACGGTCTAGAAATCACCAGCTAATCAGCCGTTGAAGCCGGCCCAGCGGCGAATATTGAGTAAGATAAATAATAAAAAGTGAATATGGTACATTTCAATACCGCAAATTCAGCTAATTTCATAGGCTGTGTAAAATTTCTTTGCTTGATTTCTATGTGCCTATTTTTTTGGTCATTTGTTTTCTGATCTACTTATGATAGTGTCTTTGTTTACCCAGGAACCATTGTGGTTTATGTCAGTATTCTCAGCATGAAGGTGTTTATTCATTTATTGATGACTTTAGTTAACCTTTGGTCTAAATCATAACTCTACTTGATTTTTTTTGACCAATTGTAATTGTTGTAATACATTTGTATCCTTTGTAATGATTACTTCTTTTGTAGTTCCTGCCAAAAATATCTACACTTAATAAACAAAGAAAACAATGTTATTAGTTGTATATTTTGCTACGCTTGCACCTTGATTGGCAGCTCTTTTTATCACATAGACGATCATTGGCAAGCAATACAAAAAGAAGGCACCACGTACATGCTGCTGAGCTTAGGAATTGTAGTCCCCTTATAAAAGAGTTTGCTTCCACTTAGAAGCTCACTTAATTGGGTTGAGATTTTGGTACGTTCAAGGCATGTATTTTATCAGAGGATAATTTTTCAACATGTGTTGAGGTTGGCTTAATTTTGGTTGCTATCTCTTGCCCACTGAATGAAATAGACTATGTAGGTTTTAGTTGAAAAACTTGTTCAGATGGAATATGCCAGGCCTATCAATGGCATATGAAGGATATATGGTGCAGACTATGTTCAAATTTATAATATTAACTGGTAAGCACAGCCGGAAACAATCTATTGTTTCTGTTCTAAGTTCTAGGAGTTATAAATTATATGCAAAGTAACACAGCAAAGAAGATACATTAGCTTGAATGGAAGGTTTTGATAGATTGGTCTACTCGAGCAATCAGCAATTTGTGAGTAGATAAGCCATCATGACAATGAATAATATTAGATAAAATCATAAAAATAGATTAGATCATCTACAGTTTCTGCTGGGTTTTTTAGACCGTGTGTAAGGAGGTGACGGTTGTTCTTATTTTGCAGGTCATCGTTTGGCTTCTTTTCAGTCTTCCTCTGAACACACTGCAAAAGCCTAATGGCAATAAGCCCATCCCTTCCAGCCCACCAGGACCACCAACAGCATATGAAGGCAGCCCAGCGCGCGAAGCGCGCTCCTTGTTTCTAGTATATTAGACATACCTAGGGCCCAACTTACCCTAGTCGGCCCACCTCCACCACCCACTAGGCCACTACGGCCCACAGGGACATAGCCCAGCCGGCCCACCCCCACTGCCCCCACACCACTTTCCCCTCCACGCCTCCCCTCTCAGTCCCGAGCTCCCGGCATCCACATTCCCGAATCCTCTCGATCTCGCCCTCTCTCCCACCCCCACCTCCCCCACACCACTTTCCCCTCCACGCCTCCCCTCTCAGTCCCGAGCTCTCGGAATCCACATTCCCGAATCCTCTCGATCTCGCCCTCTCTCAGTCTCAGCTCCCGACGGACCCGACCGCCGTCGCCCGCCGCCGACCAGACAGACCCTCGCCTCCAGCCTCCACCGTCCATAGTCCACGCCAGTATCCGCCGCCCGCGGGCCGCTGCCTCCGTCTCCTCTGGTCTGGCTGGGCGGCTGGCCTCTGCTAGGGCAATAGGGCTCTGCGGCTAGGGTCAAGGGCCAATGACAGGGGCAGGCCGCGAGGTGGCAACCGGAGGCCAGGGCCGGTCGGCGACCACCAATGGCTTGTAGGTTGCAGCCACACCCCACACGCCTAGATTCAGGTGATTTTAATTTTTAGTCTTTTAGAGATTTAGTCATTTAGAGATTTAGGCATTTAGAGATTTATATATTTAGTCATCTAGTGATTTATAGATTTAGTCATCTAGTGATTTATAGATTTAGTCATTTAGTAATTCAGACATTTAGAGGTTTAGTGATTTATAGATTTAGACAATTTCTATATATGTGACTATCATTTTGCATAATATGCCATTTCCAATATGGTACTATTGCTTTCTTAGTTATTACTATTTGCTTTCTTGCGTTATTATTCAAACTTAATATGTGTTTCGATGTTCTTTTGTGGACATATATTATGTTATACTAGAGTACTTGACTATTTGTGGACTTAGTGTATTTTACGCTTGCCCTACCTAAATTCTCATCCTGGGTCCACCACTGCCTTGCCGTACAGGTCGCTACCAAAAGTTTCTGCATGCGGCATCTCCACCTCCCGGCACCTCGCGAAGCATCTCCTCCCACTGTGCGAGCTTCGAGCCCAGATCCCATCCCCTCTCTGGCCATGGCGGCGCGGACCCAGGCGTGGCTGTTCGCGGCCGCGCTGGTCTTCTTCCACGGCTCCGAGTACGTCCTTGCCGCCGCCTTCCACGGCCGTGGCAACGTCACCGCCACCTGTGAGCCATCGTTCTGCTTTCCCTGTTATTATTATTATTATCATCATATCATCATTAAATTTTGTGATTTGAGCATGGTTTCGGCGGCGCATGTGAGATTTTCTAGATACGTAGGTTTCTTTGTAGGTGTAGATTCCAGTGACTCCACTTGGTAGTTGAAGCAAATATATGTGTTCATAACTGCTTGGGAGTAGGGAATAATTCGGCAAAAAAAATATCTTTTTGGGCTTGGTTTCGATAGTTGCAAGGGATTTGCTTGGCAGGAATTGACATAGTGCTTACATGGAGTGTTTGGTTCATTGCATATTTCCATTCTACTTCCAAGTCAGTCATACTTGCCTTGATTTTTTTTGCTTGGCTTTGCAGTGACTATTAGCCAGAATGTAGTATACATTTGTGGTCTATGAACTGCGTTTGCTACACTTAACAGCCTGTTTGCCTAGCGAAGGAATCCAATCAAGAGATTTTACAACCCCTACCACTCGTTTCCCATTCTTTTCTCAATTCCCTCCAGGCAATCACACTTTAGTGAATTCTCTGTTCAATTTTAACAGAAACGTGCTATCAATTACGATGCTGAATTTAGGGAATTCTCTGTTTAGTTTAACAGAAACAAGCTATCAGTGACGGTGATGAATTTTGGGGTTGGGGGATGGGCAGATATCAGAGCCTCAAAGGTCGATGTCAGGTAAAAATCAGAAAGTACTATTTCAGTTCATCAATGGAGTAATTTTTGACAAGCAGACACTAATTTATTCAAACAATTACTCCCATACTTCTTAGTCCCTGTAAATGTTTTTTACTATAAAATTTAAATTAGGAATAAAATATTTTTTGTTGAGTGTTTGGTTTTTTTTTCGTAAACTGTTTCTTTTCTTTTCTTTCTTTCTTTAGGCTCCCAACTCACATTTTCTTAGCTCGCTTAGCCTTGGATCGCTTCATAGTTGTGCGCCAAAACAGGGACTGAGTTTTTTTGTTGTGATACACTACAAGTCCAGAAGCGATTCCTGAAAACAAGGCATTGACCAACTGTTTGTTTTGCTGTAAACCCTTGATTGTTTAAATTCTAACTAAAATGGCAGTGCAGTACTGCAGTATGGGAAGTTTTTTTGTGTGTAGAAACAAAATGCACAATGCACCAAAACCATAATGTGAAGGGATATGTTGATTGGAAAGAGTACAAGGCATGGTTATATTTCGTGATTGCTGCTTTTCTTTTCTCGTCTTCTTTCTTGCCCTTTAGATTGGAATCTGCAGTACCTTTCCTAACTTTACTGGGGTTGTCATATCGTTAGTTAATAAAGGTCCTTCTCGATTGTCATGCAGCACTTCTTATCAGCAACCAATACATTTTGGCAATGAGTTTTGCAATGCTGGAACACCTGACAGAAGCTCTTCTCTTCCCAGAACTAAAGGAGTACTGGCTTGTCAGTAATGTTGGCCTTTTAATGGTGCTTGTTGGTGAAATCCTTCGAAAACTTGCTGTTGTGACAGCTGGACGTGCCTTTACGCATGTTATAAGAATTTACCATGAAGACCAACATCAGTTGATTACTCATGGAGTTTATAGGTAATAGACTAACTTATTTTGGATTATTGTTAATTATTATTGAGTTATGCCAGTTTTGTTATTCATGCCAGTTTTGCATTATTGCAGTTCTTTGTATGTTATTCATTTACACTATACCATGATGGCAGTTCTACCGATCTATTCAGTAGTTTAATTCGTTAATATTGTGCTTAACTGTACAGATTTATGCGGCATCCTGGGTATTCAGGCTTTTTTATATGGGCAGTAGGAACCCAGGTTATGCTGTGCAATCCAGTGTCCACGGTTGCATTTGTGTTGGTTTTGTGGCGATTCTTTTCAAAACGCATACCGTATCCTTCTAAAGGAAGAGTGTTTTTCTCCTTTATGTTTAAATTTCTCCATTTTTTTATGATAGATCCTTAAAAAAAACTCTTTGAATATGTTTCATCAATTGTTGAATATGAACATTTTCATAAAAGAGCTTAATGTATCAGGTTCTGTGCTTCTATGTTTTTTCCATGTGATTCCTTCACTCAAAAGCAGGTATGAAGAATTTTTCTTGAGGCAGTTCTTTGGCTCTGACTACGAGGAATACACACGGAATGTGCACTCCGGATTACCATTTATAAAGTGAATGCTTCGAACTTGCAAAGTATGTTTTTTATCCCTCACCTTTTAAGGTTTTAGTTGATAACTTGTGCTTCAGATATCAGGTTTATTAAATTGCTTTTCCACATTTTTAAATTCTTGAATCTTGAGATCTTGTCACTCAACACTGGTAGATACCTGCTTTGTCATTACAGTAAGGTAAGTTAAATGCTTAAATCTCTCCTTTTTTTCTTTGAAAAAAAAATATGAGTATCTTTTAGTAGTTGGAATGCTAGATTAGTCCTACACAGAATCTACCATTTGGACTGTAGAAATTGACATTACCAGATATACATGACCTGTTTATGCACAATAACTTGTCATATCTATCTTTTCACATTAAAGTGCTTCTTCGAACTAATTTTAAAAAGGGCATTTTGGCTCATCACCAAACCTAACCTTGAGTGGCATTACAACTTGCATCTTACACAGGCCTTCTGTAACAGATGTGATTATATGTATTTCCGCTTTGTGAAAAAATACATATCTTCAAGAGCTACAATTATGACTGCATATCATCTAGTATTTGAAAGAATCCTATATGACATGTATTGCAGCCTTTGGTCTGCCTATTTGTTAATGAAAGCAGACATTTCTCTCCTTTTCAAATTCTAGTGTGTATCTGGATTCTGGAGACAATGAAGATTAATGTCTTCTTCTTTTTTTGCTATAGGTATGCTTACGTCTGTCCCCCAGCTGCCACACCATTGATACGTCAAAGTAAAGCACCTAACAGTATGAAACCAAGAGATAACAAACAAGCGAGCTGTGTCATGGTCTCATGGATTGCATACAATACTAGACATCTGAATTTTGTAGTTTTGGAGTTAAACAGTAGTAATTCATCAGCTCATCGTTCTAGTGTAAATGCCAAAAACCTGCTATGCTGGTGTTTTGATGTGAATCCCAAATTATTTCACCTCGTAGTGATGCTCGCTTACAGCTAAACTCGTAAGATCTGAACTGGGTTAGTCCCAGACCCCCAAGCTGTTATTTATCATTCATTGTGGGTTGGTGTATTAAAGCTTTTCAAACCGAGCTGTTTTTTAGAGAGAGAACAGAGCTGTTTCGTCGTGTCACTACGGCCATTTTTAGTGGCTAAATCCTATTCTTGTCTATTTGATGCCTAACACAATTCATTAAGTTCATTTTTCCCACCACATCTTTTACCCATTTCTTATCCATTCGATGCCTAACACTGTTCATCTGAATCATTTAAATAGGTTTCCCCATTAAACATTCTCTAAAGCTTATACTTATTTATCTTTTGGACATGCAGGAGAGAGAAAGAAAACCAGCTGTGCTTGTTCCATGAAAATATGAGACGTGAAAAACATTACTAGTATATGCTGCAGTATTAAATTCAAGTGAGGCCAATTTTCTCAAAACCTTTTCAAAAATTCCCGAAGCTTCGTATTCCATAGTTAATCCCCAGCTGACAATACCCTGACTAAAACTGTGAAAACTGGACATTTTCCACTGCTTCCGTGAAGCTACTGCTACCGGATGGACGAATCGTATATTCGCTAAAGCGATAAACGATCGGATTTGTGAAGCGTTCCCGTCGCTGTCAACTACCGGTCTCTGCCGACGCCTGGTCCGGTTTCAAAAGGCAACGGTGCCGCCTTGTGTCCGGTCCAGTGGATTCTCGAGTGTCTAGGCCACTCTCACGCCTTGACTATGCCGTTTCGTGTCGTGGACACCGGATAAACCCAGTGCTCAACAAGCCTATGCAATGATTAGGGCCATGTTTTTTCAGCTTATCGGTGCGTTGATGTATCACTGTAGCAAATTTGAGAACTCTCGAAAAGAGGTTTAAAGATTATAAAAAATAATTTAAAAAATAGTTTTAGGGTCTTTGGAACGACTACTAAAAGTCACAAAAAAATCGTTACAAATTATCACAACATATAGACTATTGAAAAAACAAAATTTGCTACTGTAACACGCAACGGTATGTAACGCTGAAAAGAATAAGGCCTAGCTATGGGAATTACTGTATTCCAACCTGAACTGTAACGTACATGTTTGGTTTGTACATGAATTTTAAGGCGCCTTTGCTCCATTTAAAACATGTTTTTATTTCTTTATTCAGATCATAGTTGGAATCGTACATGCTAATCCGATATATGGTGAAAAACAGAATAGCTGTTAGATTGATTTTTTCAGGTGCTCTTTTGCTCGATCTGTGACTGAATGAACTCTTTCTATCTAGGGTAAGACATTGATCATAGGGCTCAATGATCTTTTGAGCTTCTAGAATTAAGGTTAATAAATACATGTCACTGTAAAATTGGTGTTTTACATTATAAAATAGAAAGCTATTGCAAACCAAGTTGTTCCTCCCTCCGGGTTCCCCCGTGCCCACCTCTCTCTCTCTCACACACACACACACACACACTGTCTCTCAACCTGATGCGGTGGGAATTGAACTGCCATCGCCGTGCTCCTCCGCTCAAAGCATCTATGCCCTCTAATTCTTTTCATGCAGATTTTAGATTGATTTTGGTGTTGATGAACTTTCCTATCAAGACTTCCGTTGGTGCTCAAAGATATCATTAAAGAAAGTCCGCGATGGCATCAAGTTTAAAGAGAGGATTAAAGACTCTTATTACTAGTTTTAGGCTAGAGTTTGAGTTTAACCTCTATCTAGGTCTTTTTCTTTTTCAGTTGTACTATTAAGGGGATTTCATTCTCTTCTCCTATTGGTACATGAGTTCTTAAATTAACCGATAATTTTCTTGCCAAGTTACATCGTGCCATCGTCTCCTTTCCTTCCATCTAGCAAACAACGGCTTTCCCCTTTGCATCGGACCATTCCAACGTTGCCCTCTGTAAAACCTTCTTCTACGTTGGCCCAGTCCAATGCAAGCGTCAGTTCGCGTCGGACCGCTTCTTCTCTCCGCTGTCTAATCAAAGTAAATCACTTAGTTTTTATCTCAACTTGTTTTGAGTTCACGCTGGAACAAGTTCTTTGCTCCCCGTTTCATCCCAGCGCACACATACTTTCTTTTTGTTCCGGTGTCCAAACATTTCTTCGTTCACGCAGGATCTCTGTCTTTGCACCAAGAAGATTCTTTGTTTGCAGCGAATCCATTTCATCGCAGGCGGGTTTCACGTTCACGCTGGACCATACCAACGCTAGTTTTTTTATGTGCGAACCAGCGGAGTTTTTTTTTACTGTTTTAAACTTGATTTTCTTGGTTCAGGCCTTCGGAGCATGTATACCTTTCTTGGGACAACGATCTCTTTACCTTTTTGACACATCCTAACAACCATATACTTTCCTTAACGGTTAGTGGATGTGTCCTAGGGCTATATAAGCCCATTCTTGTGTGTTGGAAAGTCAAAGTGAATTGCCCACTCTTTTTCATCAGCTTAACCTTTTGGTTGAATTGGTTAGGGCATGTAGCTTAATATGGTACAGAGACAGAGGTCTCGAGTTTGAATCCTGCTTTAGACGCAATTGTCACCCGATCCTATTTTCCATGTGTTGAGGCTTGATTTAGATACAATACCGTGAATTCAAGTCCGCTTCTTTGCTCAATTTTTCAATTACATCATATCCTTGCAAGTCTTTGCTCAATTTTTCAATTACATCATATCCTTGCAAGGAAGAGGCTTTGAATCTGAGCTTACAATCATACACATTTTTGTTTATAGCTTATGGTTGTGTTTCTTGATCTAAGCTTTGCGTGCTTGAGGAGCTTTTCCAAGGTGTGCATGAAAGCCCTCAAGAGGTGTACAAAGTTTTAAAGTTCACCTTGTTTGTGCGGCGAAAAACTTTATTGAGTGGAGACGAGGCATTAGGCTCGAGCGGCAGCCGGTACTTGTGAGGAGCAAGAACTAGTCTTAACAGGGAGTAGGAGTTCAACTCTGAATCTTGAGGAAAATAATTTCTTCTTATCCCTTTTACTTTCCTGCTTTTTATCTTCCACTCTTATTTCTATATTTACTTTTAGCTCACTGCACTATCCATGTTGTTGGTTATGTTCTAGGTTACCTGTGTTTGTTTTGATTTAAAGTCACTAATTTAAGTGGTTAGCCATCTAAACCTACTAGATCTTTTCATCTGCCATCCGACCATCCCTACCTTGTACTCTCTAGTTCTCGACAACATGTGCTCTATCATTGGGGTCGTGCCTACACCCTTGTCGGCATGGCTACGGCCGCTGCCCAATAATACGGGTGAAAATGGGTCGAGTAGTAGGTAATCCATATCCTACTTACTCTGACAGTATGAGGCCCGTGCTCACTCCTCCCATGTCTGGGCATTGCGACTCACCCAAATGTTTTTTAATATTTAAGAGTTTAATTCATTTTGGTATTTGAAATGCTAAATCATGGATTTATTAATTGAGGTGGATATTTGACATCTCAAACAAAAAATAATATTTTTGAGCTTTGTTTATATTTGTTTTGATTTTTTTCCAAACAGTGAGGTGTCCCCTAGTGTCATATTATCCCATTTTTCAAAATTCCAGTATCATACGTAATAAAGCCATTTCTGTAATGGCACACAACATATCTCACCAATTTAAAGTGCCATTAACCAATTTTCTTTGGAAAAAAACCCTAAGTAGTTTATGTAAAACATCCTATTAATGAACCACAACTCCATATGTAATAGTGTGCATACATCTTATAATTTGATATAGATGATTTTTTATCTTTTTTTCCCCTTCTCTTAGCAGGCAAAAAGCTAAGCTAGACTTGTAGCCAACTGATGTGAGTACCGGTGATTCTCTTAGATTTTAAATAGAGAAACAAATTTAATGCAGAAATTTTCCTTCAATTCAACCCTCATCCCTGCAATTCACTTTCTTCCTCCTCGCCTTACTTAGATCATCTCCAATGGTGTCATGTCAGCTATATATAAGGATTTCAACTTAGTTTTTTGTTTATGTGATTGTGAAGAAGAGAATAAGGGTGTGTTAGTTAGTAATTTACAGTCAGTCTATAATTTATATTAATGCACTTACTATCTATTGCATGTGGATCCATATTCAATTTTGTAAATAATATTATAACTAGTACATTGGAGAGGCTGACTAATATACTGTCTATAGATGATACGTCACTTATTTATATCTACAAACTATCGACATCATTTAAGATGCTCCTATTCTCTCTTGTTCACTCCACTCACTGCACTCCGTTCTCCTCTCGTTCACCTCCTCGCCACTCAGAGTTGAGTTAGAGTTTACGAGGGCTCCCCGCTTCACGAGTTGCTGCTGCTGCTGGCATGGCCGCCGCCTCCGCGTCCTCGCCGCCCCCGACGCCCAAGTCGCCGCTGCCGCAGCAGCCGTCCGTGGAGCGCACCAAGGGCCCCTCCGGCCTCGAGAAGCTCGTGCTTCGCGAGGCGCGCGGCTTCTCCGCGGAGGTAACCGGTTTCGCCTCCCACTCCCCGCTCCATCCGGTTCCGGCTCGATTTAATGTGGGGGGGCTCATTTGCGCGGATCCACTGGGTGTTGGCCGATGCGCCTTGCAGTGCGGTTTTCCCCGGGAAAAAATTGATGATTTGCCACTCCCTTGTCAGGTTGTGGAATTTTTTTGTGTGCTTGGTTGCGCATTATGCGATATCCTCGTATCATGATTTCATCTGCTCATGATTTCATCTGCTTAATTTTATTTCTCGTTACTGTTTTTGCAATTAGGTTTCTAGAGTTGGCTTCAATGTGAAAAAGGGTAAGGAATATTGTGAGATCAAGAGACGTATATTTGGTCACACGTCACTATGCTATTCGCAACTTGATAGCTGGACTGCAACTTGATATAGCTGGACTGTAAAATATGATAGTGAAAGACATGAAGAATTATGCGGACAATTCCCTTGTTCTGGAACCTAGTGGAAGAGACGCACCGACTATGCAACTTGAAAGCGAAAAGGCCTAGGTTATCCTCATATGTTCCCAAGATGGATGATTCTCAATTTGTTGGGAATTTGGTACTATACGCATTTGATGGTCCTTGTAGAGGAGGTTTATCACTTTAGCCCCCTTGACTGTGGATGATAGGTAGCCGTAGTTCTTGTTGACAAGTTGTGGGAACTGCAGTGGGTTTGTGATTTTAGTTCTGGGGTGTTGTTCATAGTGAACCGTATACCAACTTTAACTTTGTAAATATAATTGATGAAGTATGTGCCAACGTCAGATGCATTCCTCATACTTGTTTCAACCACTTAGCATGAGAGGCTATTGCTGGACTCAGCCTACTGGAGGTGCTTGACCATGTGAACTAAGCCACACTAAAGATAAACCTCAAAATTCAAGATGAGCCCGAGTTTGTGCCTTTTTCTTTCCAGTCATGACTCTATTTGAATGGAGGGACACTGATAAGGGCTGTTTTTTTAGGGTCAATGTCAGGCACCTTATTTCCCAACATAGACATCTAATTTTCTTAATGTTTTTTGTATGCTATTCTTTTTCTTTTTCTTTGTTTTTTTCGAAGGTAGCAACTACTTTTGCGTCTCTCTCTGAGCAGCCCTTATGGCTTATTCAAAAGGGAAAATATTCGGTGCACAAGACTTTTCAGTGTATAAGTGCAAACATTAGTTCTTAGCCATTGGATCTCATCTCGGTGGCCCAGCTAAAACATGGGAACAATCATCATGGTTTTGTACAATCATCATGGTTTTGTTCACAAGTGCATAAGTGGAAGAGGGGAGTTTCACCTCAATGCATCTGGACCGTTCAGATTGGATCTAAGAGATCATAATGAGTTTTTGCACTTGTGCATTGAAAAGTATTTTGCACCGAATATTTTCCCTAATCAAAATGACAGTATGGAAAGAGTGGGTGAATTTGATCTCATTCTCATCACTTTTTTATCTCATTAAAAGTGATTTGCCATCGTATGCTGTTGTTAAGTATACCAATGCAAATAAGTGAAGAAAAACCTGTTGGAGAATGTGAAACTATCACTACAAAGAACTAATGCCAGTAGTAGTTGGATGAGTTGTGTCATGGTTGGTGTTACAGCAGTTAAGTTTGTCAAATAAGAGGTTGAAACTTCTGTATGGTGTCATGCTTCCATGCAATTAGGGTTTCTGATCACTCATATTGAATTATGCTGCACTCTTGCTGGTATATATTTTACCTGATTTTTATATCCAAATTTCAAGGATTATTTATGGAACAAGACTAATATTTATGATCTGGGCATGTTTCCTACAGAAAAATTGTTATTGTCATCACTTTGTTTCAGACCAGGCTTTAACTCCTGTAGCTAAGCAACAGTTTTGTCTTCTGATAGGTTCATCTATATGGAGGGCAAGTAACATCTTGGAAAAATGAACATGGGGATGAATTGTTATTTGTAAGCAGCAAGGTAAAAAACCATTTTTATGAGGTCATGGATGACTTCATTGCCTAAACCATTTTTTTAATAGATAGAACCTGTATATGACGCAGCACAGCAAGTGCTGCATCCTTGTCCCACTACATAATTTTGCTGTTTGTCCTTATCTGAACACATTCCTATCACATTCTGAGCTAGTGAATTTCTTTGCATCGCCATAAACTGCTACATCCTTTTCCCATGTGTTGGCAATCTTAGACCTTCTGAAAGCTTTTTTTTCAAGTTGTTTCTTCTGCACCACTGGAAATTGATCTGTTTACAAAAAAAATTCATACTCTAATAGAAGCAAATTTTACTTGATTTTTTCCTGTGTATCACAGCTATTGCAGCATCTTTTCGAGTATATCTGAACCATGCTTTTGAAATAAATTTCTTGCTTTCAGGCCATCTTCAAGCCTCCAAAAGCAATCCGTGGTGGCATACCCATTTGCTTTCCCCAAGTATGGCAATTTCACTTATAATGATTTTTCAAGTTTTCATATATTTATGGTAAAAAATGGGAAAAAGTGCCGATTTCGTTCCTGAACTTTTGCCCGAGCACCAAATTGGTCCCCGAGGTGCAAAAACTGATTGGCTTGGTCCCTGTGGTATTGAGAAAGCCCCATTTTGGCCCTTGAATGGTCAAACCCGCCTTTGCAGGTGGTTTTTTGCTGACGTGGAGGCCAGCTAGCCCGGTTTCACTCATGTGGATGCTCTATTGAGGCCACGTAGGCGCTGACCTCATCACCTCTCTCTCTCTCTCTCTCTCTCTCTCTCTCTCTCTCCCCTCGGTCCCCCCCTAGAGTAGAGCAATGGTGGCAACCGGCGATGGCGAGGGGCGGCGTGGTGACCGGTGTGGCAGGGTGTGGAGGTGGCGCTGGCGGTGCTTGGCACTTTAGGAGGAGAGCTGTCGGTGGGAGGAGAGGGCAACAACGGCCGGTGCAGGAGGAGGTCGAGGCAGCGGCGGCCGGATAAGAGATGGTGTTGATGAGATCTGAGGCATCCACGGCGGCCGAATCCTACGAGACGCCCGCACCGCAAGGTCCAAGATGACAATGGCAAAAAGGGGCGGTGGCGGCGACCCCTATGGGAGGACGAGGTGGCGGCGGCCCTTGTGGTCGGATGAAGAGGAGGCGGCGGTGGCAGCGACCCCCATGGGAGGACGAGGTGGCGGCGGTCCTTGCGGCCAGATGAGGAGGGGCCGGCGGCGGCGACCTCCATGGAGGACGAGGTGGTGGCTGCCCTTACAGCCAGATGAGGAGGGGGCGTCGGCAGCCGGCTGCAAAGAAGGCAACGGCGTTCGGTGGAGGTGGGCGGGAAGCGGGAAAAGGTAGAGAAGGGGACAAAAAGAGGTGAAAGGCTGACATATGGGGCCACACAAAATAATTTTAAAAAACATGTATGGATGTGGCTTCGACTCAGCATCCAAAAGGGCAAAACCGGGCTAGCTGGCCTCCTCATATGCCAAAACCACCTGCAAAGGCGGTTTTGACTGGTCAAGGGACTAAAATGGGGCTTTTGAATACCATAGGAACCAATCCTAACCGGTTTTGCACCTCGAGGACCAATTTGGCGCAGCAACAAAAGTTCAAGAACAAAATTGGCACTTTTTCCTGAAAACATGCATGCTTCAATCATCCAAAAGAACCATACAAATGCAGTTTGGTACCCATGGAAATCTCGAGAAACATGGATTTGCAAGGAATCGGTTTTGGTCGATTGATGATAATCCTCCGCCTTTGCCAGTAAACACTGCTATTAAAACTTTTGTTGATCTTATATTGAAGCCTACTGAAGAAGATCTCAAGATATGGCCTTACAGGTTTGTGTTAGACCATCAAGGGGTCATGTTTGTTTTCATATGTAATGCCAATTCTTCTCGTTGTCTTTGACACAGCTTTGAATTTCGGTTCCTCGTTGTCTTTGACTCAGCTTTGAATTTCGGTTGAGAGTTTCTCTTGGACCTAAAGGAGATTTGTCGCTCACTTCGCGAATTAGAAACACCAACATTGATGGAAGAGTTTTATCATTTACGTTTGCATATCACACATATTTCTCTGTATCTGACATAAGGTGTGCCTTTGCTTTACCCTTCTTTTCCTTTCTTTTCTCAGTTTTCTGTTCATTTTTTTTAATCTGAAACTTCTCCAAGGGATTGAAATCAGAACTTTATTTGTGTAAGAAGAATTCGCTGTGCATGTTCAAATTTACTTGCTAGCACCTTTAGTAAACCTATACACATGATATTTCTGGCATTGGTATAAGGTATTGAACCAGTTGCCAAGATTAGTAGATCGGTTACATTCTTTTTTGAGCAGATGGGATCATACTCTGGTTCTCATATTGTTAATGCTAATATATAGACTTCTGCATTATGTTCGTGGCACTGATATATAACTAAACATAGGTATATGTAATGCAATACATTTTTTGAGAGCAGATGGGGAAAATATGCTCGTTTCATACTCTGGTTCTCATATTGTTAAACATATTCAACTATTAACTGAAATGTTGCAGAAAAGTAAATGTGTGCTCAGCTATTAAATTGTTTTTTCTCTATATTTGTAGATTTAACCAGCAGATAAGAACGGTCTCCTAATATATCCTGTATCTTATTGGGATATTGTGTTCTCATGCTAACAAAGTGAAAGTGGTAGAACAGGGTCGTACACTTCACTCAAGTTTACCATGCATAAATATGTAGTCTTGTGCGCTTTATCTCAGTCCAAGCACAGGTGTGCACAGTTGCTCTTATTGTTGGATAAAACAAATAGTATTCTAAATGGACATTTTGTGAATAACATTGAGCATTTTTTAAAATTTTCACTTTGTTATCTGTCAAATCTCCTGTTCCCATGATTGAGAATTCATTTTTTTTTTCTTATGTGCTTACTCAAACCACAAAATTCCTTAGTGAAGTGCGTATTGAAGGGCTGGAGACATTGGACTACTTTGACAACCTGAAGGGAAAAGAGCGATTCACAGAGCAGGGGGATGCTATTGTGTTTGAATCAGAGGCAAGTAGAACATTTCAATGCTGCTTATGAAACTACTGCTCCTGATCTGTAAACTTCTTATTATGTAGGTTGATAAAATATATCTGGATACACCATCAAAAATCGCAATTATCGATCATGAGAAGAAAAGAACCTTTGTCTTAAGGAAGGATGGGCTTCTTGATGCTGGTAAGGTTATAGTAAATTAATTTTTATACCTACCTGCATCAAGCCTCATTTTTCCGCAGTCCACACACAACATTCTTTTATTATTTTTCCCCTTTGTAGTTGTATGGAACCCATGGGAGAAGAAATCAAAAACCATGCAAGATTTTGGTGATGAAGAATACAAACACATGTTGTGTGTGGAACCTGCAGCTGTTGAGAAACCCATTACCTTGAAGCCTGGTGAAGAGTGGAAAGGAAGGCTGGAGCTCTCAGCTGTTCCTTCTAGTTACTGTAGCGGGCAGTTAGATCCGGAAAAGGTTCTACAGGGCTGAAAATTTAATCATTTTCTACGTCTTACGCAGGTAATGTTTCGTTCTAGCTGCAGCTTTATAGTTTGCTAGCTGGAAACATAGAACTAGTCTTATTCCCTCCATAATGCTACTTTAACTGTAATGGCTAATAGAGACTAGAGAGATAAAAATAAAGTTCAATTGAAACTTTTGCTGTTTTCACCATTCAAATAGTCTGTACTAGTGTACTACCTTGAAAGTGTGGCTTTAGGAAATGTGCCAAGGACTTTAATTTGTAATGAATTTAATTGTATGTATAGTCTTTGAGCCATGTTCTCCTTGCTTTAACTTGTGCTTCCAGAGAGGTGCGTTGGGATTTTCAGTATCCAGATTGAGAGGAGCTACAAACTAAACTATCAAAGCACTCTGTGCCGTTTGTTTATCTAAATGAATAAATCACTATAGGTATGCAGTAAGTAGTATAATGGCAGTTGAGGCAGCCTGGCAGGCCCTGATTTTATATAGACTAACTATAACCTTCATGCTTAAAGCCATGCCGGTCAGCTGCTCCACCACTCAGTTTTGGACTCAGCAGTACAAACAACGTACATACATCCATATAGCTCTAGATAGGCATTTCTGATGTCATGCGTAATTCGTTGGTGCTGCTTATTTAATAAATTCAAGACTTGTTGACTTCTGCAGGAACACTTGGCGGCACTTATTATTACCTGGTGCTTTGGTTGGTGTTGATGCTGTATTGACTTGCCGGCCTTCCTGAGCACTTATTATTACCAGGTGCTTTGGCCGGTCAGCCGGTGTTGATGCTGTTGCGACTTGCGGGCCTTCCTGTCCTCACCTTCTCGAATTCTTATGTTTTATACTTTTATTTCATTGGCATGTAAATTGTAGAGGCAGGCAGGCACTGAAAAAACAAACCCAGTCCCGATGGTTTATCGTGGAATCTATCCTCGGTGAAGTCAATTACTGAATATAGCACGCCATAGATTAGTGTTGTTTGCTGGCCATGTGGATAATGGATAATGTATTATATTATTATTATCATTATTATTCTGCTTCTCGGGCAAGGAAATCTACGGCAATTATTTGCAGACTGCTCTCTGTATTTTGCCATTATTCTGCTCTATAGATGTGTAATATCTTGGAAACTTGGAACTTCCTGGTGGGAGATGGCGATAAGTAGAGCCACACTAGTTGCCAATTTGCCATGCGCCTCCTTCCTTCCGTGCGGGCCAGTTGATGTAGTTCTGTTTCTACTGCCAGCAGGGGTGTAAACGGGATGGGGAATTCCTGCCCGATCCGAGCTGGGGATGGGGAATTCCTGTCCAATCCGAGCTTGATAAAACCCGATTTAATCTGGAATAATGTTATCTGGTTATATTCAGATTTGAATCCTGCTATCCACAAAATATATGGGTCAAGATATGGGAAGACTGAAGCGCGATAACTGATGAGTGATTTACGTAGTTTCTGTATTAACCTATCTATCTATATAAAGCAAAGTTAAACGGAGTCACCACATTAATCCAAAAATCCTAGAAATTTCCATGTTAATCGAAAAATAGTAGTAGAAATTCTCACGTTAATCATAGAAAAAAGAAAAACCTACATCGTTGAATATGGATATTATTATGTAAATTTAGCTATTACTATTAACCTCTAACAAACTACTGGAGCTGATCTATATATTAGAGATTAACTCTAAATCTAATCTGATATATTATCTATATCTTAACACAAATCTAACTGCGCAAACGCGCAGGTCACTGTTAGAGATTAAATAATCCTTGTGTGTGTGTGTGTGAATGCATAGTGTGAACAGCTCATAGCTAGCTGGTATTGTGGGCTGTCCAGTTACAGCTGCACATTTACTTAATATAGTAGTATTAGACAGCTAGTAGTCAAGTTAAATTTGTACTCCTCCAAAGGCAGGTCGGTTCAACTTGCCTATAAATATGTACTGGCTTTAGAAATTTTATAACTCTTTCAATAACAGAAATATACTACTGAGTTCAGCACTCAAAACCTTAACTTTTACTTCCAACATTTGGTATCAGAGCCCAAGTTCTAAGGGCAGCAAAGCTAAAGGCTGTGTTGTGCCATGGCGGAGCAGCGGCGGCAGCATGGAAGGGTGTCTAGGACGCCACCACTTTTGCTGAAGCAAACCATGATGAGGTGTGGAGGGCAGCTATGAAAGAGGAGATAAAGTCCGTGGAGGAAAATAGGACCTGGGAGTTGGTTGATTTGCCTCATGGACATCGGCCAATTGGGCTCAAGTGGGTGTTCAAGGTAAAAAAGAACAAAGCAGGAAAAGTGATCAAGCACAAGGCTTGCCTCGTTGCCAAAGGATTTGTCCAGCAGCCAAGGATTGACTTTGAGGAGGTATTCGCACCTGTTGCGCGAATGGACTCTGTTCAGCTATTGCTGGCGTTGGCTGCCAAGGAGGGGTGGCCCGTCCATCACATGGACTTGAAATCAGCATTCCTCAACGGCGATCTTCAGGAGGAAGTCTATGTCCGACAACCACCAGGATTCGTTGTTGCAAGTGCATAGGAGAAGGTGATGGGGTTGCGGAAGGCCCTCTACGGTTTGCGGCAGGCACCGCGCGCCTGGAATACCAAGCTGGATAATACTCCCTCCGTTTCAAAATATAAGGCATATAATTTTTTGACACGGTCTTCAATATAGAACTTTGACCATTGATTTCTTTTCACAAGATATCATCAATAAATACAAAATTAGCATAATATGAAAGTATTTTTAAATACGAATCCAACTATATCGCATGCATAAGACTAAACATATATGCTTTTAGCTTAATTACTGGTCAAAATTTATAAATGTTGACATTTTGAAATACATGCACGCCTTATATTTTAAAACGAAGGGAGTACATTGAAGTCGCTTGGCTTTGAACAAAACAAAAACGAGCACGCCATGTACCGACGGGGAAGAGGTGGTACCCTTCTGTTGATTGGAGTCTATGTGGATGACTTGGTCATCACAGGATCATCCGTCAGTGAAATTGGGCGATTCAAGAAGGAAATGAAGGCGAGATTCAAGATGAGCGACCTTGGTCTACTCTCCTTCTACCTTGGGATCGAGATCCAGCAAGATAATGGTTGCATCTCACTTTGTCAGGCGCACTATGCCAAACACATCTTGGAGATGGGCAGAATGCACGACTGCAAACCTACCTCCACTCCAATGAGGAGCGGCTCAAACTTAGCCGCAATGAAGACCAAGACCGGAGGCGGTCGGCGCTACACTACCGACGGTGATCGGGCTTCATGGTACCTTGTCCACACACAGCCAGACTTGACATTCGCGGTGGGCTATGTGAGCAGATTTGTGGAGCGTCCAACAGAAGAGCATATGGTGGCTGTGAAGCGCATTCTTCGCTACATCGCCGGAACAATTGACTACGGCATACACTACAAGAGGAGATTGGGGGGAGCACAGTTGGTTGGCTACAACGATAGCGACCTCGCCGGCGATATTGACACAAGGAAGAGCACAACAGGGATTGTATTCTTCTATGGCTCAAGCTTGGTATGTTGGCAATCAGTCAAGCAAAGGGTTGTAGCTCTTTCATCTTGTGAAGCAGAGTATATCGCCGCCTCAGCTACTGTCGCACAAGGAATATGGTTGGCTCGGCTGCTTGGTGAATTCCAAGAGAAGGAAGCTGACACTGTCGAGCTAAAGATAGACAACAAGCCTGCCCTAGCTTTAATCCAAAATCCTGTTTTCCATGAAAGAAGCAAACACATTGATGTTCGCTTCCACTACGTCCGAGAGAAGATGAAAGATGGAAGCATCATTGCCAACTTCGTCAGCACTGAAGATCAGCTAGCTGACATCCAAACAAAGGCACTTGGGCGAGTCAGATTCCAAGATCTTCGTACAAGAATTGGGATGACCAAGATAGCCACAAGATTGACACTCAAGGATTAGGGGGAGATTTGTTAGAAATTAAATAATCCTTATGTGTGTGTGAATACATAGTGTGAACAACTCATAGCTATCTGGTATTGTGGGCTATCCAGTTACAGCTGCACATTTACTTAATATAGTAGTATTAGACAGCTAGTAGTTAAGTTGAATTTGTGCTCCTCCAAGGACAGGTCGGTTCAGGTTACCTATAAATATGCACTAGTTTTAGAAATCTTGTAACTCTTTTAATAACAGAAATATACTACTGAGTTCAGCACTCAAAACCTTAGCTTTTACTTCCAACAGTCACCTTGCTCGTTTATATTATAGCCTTCAAAGTGTCGCCCTTGAGTTTACACAATCATTTTCTAGATTTTGGGAGGATAAAAATGATGTGTCGGTTTGAGGCGCTTATACATTGGGCAACCATTGACATAGGGAATGGTCAAAAATTTCGCACTAGGTAAAGTGCAACTGCTTCCATTTGTCTGTATATGCTGTGATGTAATGGGCTGCGATATGATTCGATTGCTAGTCAACCATGAAAGCATCCCTGAAAAAAAGAGAGAAGTAAAGGTCTCTTGTAAGTAATGTTATCCTTTTTGAACAGTGTATTTTATCCTTTTTGTTAATCTCTATTCGTCAGCGGATGAGATTCATGTACGTATCTTAAATATGGCCTTTGATTAGAAACAGTAAAATCATATCCTGAAGGGAGCAGCTACAATATGATTGAACACGGTTCATGTACTCCCAAAGCTTTTGAAAAAAAGCTTCAGCACGGTCGACAGAGCTCCGTATCCATGCTAATTGCTAACCACCCTTGAGAAAAGAGTTAACGACTTAACGATGGCAAAAGCAACAACATGCACTAAACACTAACTTCAACGGCAGAAGAAACTGAGTGGAAAAAAATCAATATAAGGGTTGATTTATTTTCTTCTTTTTCTTTAATTTAACTGCACATTGTGAACTGAAAGAAATCGATAGGTCTGAGAGTTTGAAGGTCCAAACAAATGATTCATCCTATAAGATTTTAGTTAAACAAATTGTATGCCTAGGTCTAGGTGTGCGATGCTGAATCTGTACACTTTCTGAGGAGAATCAGGCTGCTAATCGGTGTTATTCAGAGCGACAGATTTG
This sequence comes from Raddia guianensis, assembly GCA_036346415.1. Classification (NCBI taxonomy): domain Eukaryota; kingdom Viridiplantae; phylum Streptophyta; class Magnoliopsida; order Poales; family Poaceae; genus Raddia; species Raddia guianensis. Next base: position 50,669,127 of record CM070537.1, read on the forward strand.
CAGCGTGCAATGCTGAATCTGTACACTTTCTGAGGAGAATCAGGCTGCTAATCGGTGTTATTCAGAGCGACAGATTTGCAAATTGGGCACCAGTTCTTCTGCCGAAGCCACTGCTGTATGCATGAGACATGGTAGTAGTGCTTGCATGCCATCTCACCCACCTCCTCTCTGGCTAAGTACTCCTCCTGAAAACACACACAACGGAACAAGCAAAGCATGAACCACACCTGTTCTTTTGGGGGCAGTCTGCAAGTGATGCTGCAACTCTTCAAGTGAACTTACGTACCTGGCAAATGCTGCATTTTTTGTCACAATCTTTGTGAGTCTCTGAAGTCGCCGACATGTACATGCTTTTGTTCAGACACTTTGACAGCGCGTCGTCTGAAAGACCAGTGCTCACAGTGCCCATCCGTTCGCCCAATGCAAGCAGCTCCTACATGCAAAGCACAAACACCAAGAAAAGATTCAGAGAAGGAAACCAGGCCTCTCCACGTATCGTACGAAATGTTGTCCTCCTAACATACCTCGTAAGACAAGCCGTCGATGTCCATTCTCATCCCTCTGTGCCGATCGTTGAGTAGGAAGTAGCTCTCAAGCTGCAAGGCAGAACGCAATCATCTCATGATTTTCACCATGCCGATCTACACACGGGAAGTTGTACAGTACAGTACTCTTATACCTCTCCGGTTCCTTCCATGTCGAAGCGCCAGTACCCGCTCGCGTCCTCCTCCATCTCCATGGATGTCAGCCCTACACGGAGACTGCTCCTGTACCTCGCCAAGAACCCGGGGACGAAGACCTCGTCAGGGCGCTGATCCCTGGCCGCCTGCTCGACCAGCAGGAAATCGTCGTCGCTCCTCATCGGATTCCTCCCCGCGTCTTCGCCGGCGCCCCTGCGTGCTCCGTTGCCTCCGGTGTCGGCGACTTCCTCCGCTCGCCTTGCCTGCGACAGCCTCGAGAACGAGCGGCGGCCGGCGGCGGCGGCGGAGGAGCTCGCGCCGAGTCCGCTTGAGGACGATGGGCTGCTCTCCCTGGCCAGCGACCGCTTTCTCGACGCATCGACCCTTTCCTTGAGCCGCGCCAGGAGGTCGCGCCCGGGAGCTCCTCTCGGCCGGCCGTCGTCTCCGGTGCAGGAGCTCGCCGCGTTCCCACTGGCGCTGTCGTCGGAGACAGCCCTATCCTGAGAAGGCCTCCTGAAAAGTTGCGGTCTCCGTGCCGCCGCCCTGTGCGTCCGCCTGTCGTTTTCGCCGGCCAGGTGCCTGCTGCTGCAGCCGAGGCGGGAGCAGCAGCTCGTGGCCTTGCGCCGCGAGGTGTCCTCTCTGAACAGAAGGATCGAGCCTCCCTTGGTGAAGAGAAGACCGCCCACCGTGCGTCTTCCCATATGTTCATCCATACCAGATAATCACCTGCAAAAAAAATGCAATCTTTAGCTTTGATTTAAATCGTGCAGATGATTATGAACATGCAAGAATGGTGGATTGCGATAGAAGAAGAAGACAGTATCAATATGCCATCTTTTTTACTGCGGAGGGAAGAGAAGAGACGGGAGCTTCGTTACCCATGAAATTAAGCAATCCTAATAACATCAGCGATGAGAGAAATTTAATCCTAGGATTGATAAGCCGATCATCAGCGTTCGGATAAAAAAAAACCTAGATCGACCAGCATCGTTCTGGGGTTCTTATATATAACATCTGGTACTCTGAACAAAAAAAACATAGGAGGGAATTGGAGAGCAACCAACCTTCCTCTGTCAGACTCCTCGACTCTTTCCCGATGAACAAGAAAGCACGGTGATGAGGCTCAAATCAATTTCCAGATTCGGGGAGAGAGAAGGAGAGCAATTCTTCATATATACATGGCAAGATTAAGAACGAAGCATGAAACAGGAGAAGAGGAGGAGGAGGAGGCAGGCGAGGCGAGGCGGGCAGGGAGACGCGGGGCCCACGTGGATCGGATCAGTGCCGTCGGATGTGGCGCGAGAGTAGGATCGGACATGGAGAGGCGACCGGCGCGTGGCGCGTCCCGACCACCCCGATCACCGAGTTTTCTGCCTGTTAAAATGCAGCCCGTACGTGCACGCACAGGCAACCCGACGGAGGCACTGCCATGTGGGCCCCTCTCCCTTTTCTTCTTTGTCTCCTTTTCTTGAAGCGCTGCATTTGCATTTGTATTTTTCCTTTTTTTTGAGCGAAATGTTCGGGGTTTTTCAACTCCGATAAGAGCTTCTCCAATGGTGCCAACTAGATATAAGACTTTGAACTCAGCTTTTTGCTTATGTGGAGGAGAGAAGAAGAGCGTGCTCGCTACTATCTTATAGTCAGACTATAGCTGATTTTAAAACACTTACCATCTAGTACATATGGGATCACATTTAATCTTATAGACAATGTTATAGCTAGTCTATTGGAGAGGTTGTCTATATGATAGCTATAGATGACATGTCCACTTTTTTATAGCTAGTGATTAGCTACACCATTGCAGATGCTCTGACTGCCTGCGTTCGGCTAGGATGTTTTTTTTTTTTTTTGCTATTTAACAGTGCAGAACTGTTGTAGAGAGGTTATCCATAAATAAGGGTATATACGCTTTGTGTAAACGAATTAAAGTAATCTAAACTTTTTCCCAAACAGAAATAATCCGAACTGTGTTCAGGTCAAAGATGAATGTATAGCTTAGTTTATATTTAATTTATTGTACTATAAAAGGACAAGTATGAATGAACAGTCCAATCCATTTTAGCGTATTATAAAAGGTACACTTATTTTTGGTCTGTTTTGAACATAAGATTTGTGTCGAGTTTTATGCTACATACTTGATTTAAGTGAGTGGAGCAATTTTAAAAAACACGGCAAATTAATCAAGTGTGTTCTGTGAAATGATATCGATATGGGGATGCAAAATGTGCATGGTGTGGTACAGAAACGTGCCACATGAGAGAAATATGCATTAATTACTTGGTATATTCAGTTGTGGGTGGAAAGCAAGCCATGTTGTAAAGCGAGAAATTGTTGAGCAAGTACTTACTTTTTCCTAAGTGATCAGGGTGATTGGTTATTTTTATTTAGGACGAACCAAGCTGTTTGGATTACCAACTTGGATGAGGTTGTAAAGTGTAAAGTGTCACGCATGCTTAATTGTCTTCAATAGTACTTACATTTTTTCTTTTGTGGCTTGTGTTTTCCATAAGATCATCGAGAGGTTGCGTACATGCTGGGATTTCACCTAAAAATATACTATGTATATTGATTTCATACGGTCTAGCAGCATTATCAGTAGTATGTGCACACATCACACTGTTCACACATACTATTAAGTATTGACTCCAAGCCCGTGAGAGCTTATCTGCAAAAATTTTCAATTTGACAAGCGACAGAGATTGAATGTCTCGGGATATAATGGACAATTGGCAGGCGATAGATCCTACAAAATGGACGGCGAAAAATGACCTTTTTTTTTTATTCGTATGACCTGACTTATACGGCACATATTCGCTTAGAAATCATTTTCATACGAGAGCTAGGTGGCTTGTGTAGACGGCTCCGTGTGGTACTTCTTTTTTCAACTGTTCGAATACAGAGGTCAAAAATCGTGAATAAAACCTCATTGTCTCCCGCGTTTATACACTACGACAGATGTGAAAATCGATGGGTGCTGTCCAAATGCATGATGCATTAATTGTTTAGGTCAGAGATAACTCGCCGTTGCATGAAACAAACTATAAAAAAATGGCTTAGATCATTTTGTTTCTCCGATTACCGTGAAAATTTTTAGTATATTTCGATAGATTGGGGATTTCTAGTATATTTTAGGATTAACATGATGTCTATTTCTTCAATAATAGATCCAATTTGGACCATTATAATCTTGCTCCACTGTAATCGATGACAGAGATCCTTTATCTTTTTTAAAAAAAATTAATTGGAGATTTCTTTAATAATAGATTTATTTTGAGCCATTATAATATGGTACCGCTGTAATCAATAGTGGAGAGCTTTTTTTATCTGATTTACGTGGGAATTTCTTTGATAGTAGATTCAATATCAACCGTTAGAATCTGATCCCACCACAATTGATGGTGGAGAGCTTTTTTTTCTCTAATTTATATGAGAATTATTTAATTAACGTGTTAATTTTGTTTGCCTATGCTTTATCATATGTAACAACCTACTAGATTTATGTAGGCATATAGGGTTTATTTCTAACTCATAATCTTTTAGGGTAATCTCCAACTCATAATCTATCTCTAATATATCAGATTAGATTTTTGAGTTTATCTCTAATATATTAGATTAGTTTTATTAGTTTGTTATAGTGATTATTTTATTTATCCTTTTTATTTGATTTGGTAAACGACAATTGAACGGTTATCTGATTTGTTGGAATTACGGCTAATTATTTATTCCATATCAATATCTCATTAATTTTCTTCCATTGGGTTTAACCATTTGATTTTGTAATACACACGTATGTAAAAAATCGTTTATTAATATATAACAGTGGACGCCTTGCCTATTTCCTTTCTGCTGAAATAATCTCGTGATCAGCCCAGAATTTGTATGTGCAAATTTAGAACATCTCCTTACGCTTTTGCCATACATGCTGAAAATCTCTCCGATAGCTGGTAGCTACGCACGCGCTTAGGCAGAGCAACGTATCAGCAAGGAGCAGTTAGGGCTCCGCGGCGGCGGAGGCGTACCTGGCTTGAGCGTGGAGGCGGCGGCCCACGCGCGGCGCCGGCGCGCCGGGAAGACGACCTCCTTCCGCCACCAGGCTATGACCGCGCGCACGCACCGGCGCCGGTATCCTCGCGGCGGCGGCGGCGGCGGCGGCCAACCTCGACCCCTCTCGCCGGCGCCGACCGCCCGCTCTCCGATCCCTCCCCCCTGCCGCGCGCCGACGACGCTGTGCTCTGCTGCCTGCAGTTCACGGCGTTTTATATAGATAGATAGGAGATGGATGATGCCTCTTCCGTTTGGCGCGAAGCTAAATAGCGTTGTGCGCGGGCCGTGCCACTAGCAGTGAGTCTAGCAATGGCAGCGTGATGATGATGGTGCAGGGCCCTGCCCCCAAGGGACGGAGGAAGGAGGCGACCAAAAGGATTCGGCAGTTGACGTACGGGACTTTGGGGTTACCGTCTGATTGACATTTTTTTTTGATAAAGAAATATTAAATTGCTTTCAAGAACAAAACATCGAGTTGATACAAAGTCTTGAAATTTTTCCGGTCTCTGCATAACAAGATGCACACAGCCAAAACAAAGATAGAAACAAATACACTCTAGTGACTATCAATCCTTATACTAGAACGCCACCCATGTGCTTGGGAAAAAAAGGTTTTGGCCACCTGCTCCAAACGGTGCAAAGAATCCATAATTGTAGATCGTAGCTCCTGCTTCTGAAGCACAACCCAAGTACGAAACCGATGGGTAATATTGAAGATAACCTGCAAAGGAGACAGGGTAAATTTCTTTTGAAAAACTAAGTCATTCCTACTTAACCAGAGCGACCAAACAGTGGTAGCTGCTCCTAGTAGGACAAGGTTTCTAATTTCTTTATTAAAACCAACTAGCCAAATTCCCAAACATATTAGAGACACTAGAGGGTTTAGAGATTCCGAAAGCCAAATGAATTAAGCTCCAAACCAAACGAGCAAAACGGCAATCAAAAAACAAGTGCCTAATTGTCTCGTCTTTGTGACAAAAGCAACAAGTTTTGCTACCTTGCCAATTGCGTTTGGCTAGATTATCTTTAGTCAAAACTACCCCCCTACGAAGATACCACAAAAAGATTTTAATTTTTAGCGGGGCTTTCAATTTCCACAAGCGTATGTTTACATTGGGAACAACACAATTAATCAAAGCTTGGTAGAGAGATTTCACCGAGAACTGTCTAATTTGATGCAAGTTCCAGTGAAACTCATTCCTATCTTGCGATAGTACAATATTAGCTAAACGTGAGAAAAGATCATTGCACGCAACTAATTTAGGTCCAATTAAAGAGCGTCTCCAGGATAAGTGATTGACATATATACGTCACGTACCAATAACACGTATGTACTCCCTCCGTTTCTTTGGTTTAACGCTTTTAACTTTTAAACACATCTTTAGCCATTCGTTTTTTTGAATAGGACGAATGGTCAAAAGAGTGTTCTAAAATCAAAAGCGTCAAACAAAAAAACGAAGGGAGTACTTCATTAGCGATGTTTACGCGCTGGTGACGTGTGGCATTAGTTTCGCAAGGCACAAGTGCACTTTGAATTTATTCTACTATTTTAATACGGTCTCTCTCCTCTTTTTATATTTCTGTTGGACTTAGATCTAAAATAATTATTGGAGAAAATAAAAAATACTAGAAAAGATTCTTTTCCAGAGAGTGTGCATAGCGAGGCCATTTTTATGGACCGTTGCTGAGATGGCCCTGATCGATATAACTACGTTGGTAACAACTTACTAGTTGGAATACTGGAACACCAACTGTCTGGTTTTCCCTTGGATATATACGTGTTGTATATGGACGACTGAACCATGCAGCGTTGTCTTGTGGCGGTTTGTTCGGTAACCGTCGTTGCCTCCGAACTGTTCCAACGAGAGCAGCCCATGAGCTGCGTCAAACGACCTCTTGTCGTCTCCTCCTTGTTGAGTTCGGCGACAGATGTTGATACGGGAAGGGAATATGCACATCACTTCACCCAAAGCGTGCAATAGAAAAGAAAAAATTCACCTGACTTTGTGGCGAGCCCTCTATATTCTTGTAGTTTTTCTCCTGTTGCAGCATGTAATTAAGGCCGGCCATGCACTATTTTTTTTTTAAAACTCGCCATGCACTATTCTACTAGCCTACTGCTTCTACAATTCTGGAGGTTTCAATCACACTCCTTGCACACATGCATCATGGAAGCCATGACCTGGAATCCTTGGGCCTCACTTTCTGCATCTCCTTTGTGTCAACATGATTACAGGAGGAATCAAGCAAGCAAGCTGCAGGCACAATTATACACAATTAATGTACTCGGTGTTAGACAAAGTCGCACACATTGTGGGAACCTTTGTCTTTGCTTTACTCTGCATTCTCATGGCGGCCCTCGGTCCTCTGGTTCTGACCGTCCTGTGACTATAATACTCCCCTCGTGCCGGATCGACATCATACTATCATAATTCTATTCCGTTCTTGCTATCACTCCTATGCATATATAAGCCGTCAAGAGTTTTTGTTATCCTTTTCCATTTCTGAAAGAGCGAGGTCGAGGTCCATGAATGATAAATCCCACTCATTTTACTTGATCTGATAACCCAAAAATTTAATTACACTGTAGGGGATAAGAAAATAATTATGTGTATTCTCTGCATGTTTTGAGTGAAGGTGCCTTCCTTCAAAATCGTTCCTCATGGTGTATGCAGAACTGCAGAAGTACAAGTTAGCAATGGCCTGTCTTCGATACCGTGGCCAACTAGGCTGCATTATCTGGGTAATCACATCATGCAACAATCAAGAGGGCGATTTTTAGGTTTCGTTCTTTTCTGTCTGAGTTGAAGTTCCTGTCAGCGTGTGGTTGCCTTGTTGGTGATATAATTCGACACGGCACGGCACGATTTTGATAGAAACCATCTCCTCGAGCTGTATGTTTAGCTCTCCCAGCACTGAGTTTCTTCAAATCAATCATTCCTCCGAGTGCTTGATAGGGCATCATTTCAGTCGTCGCCCACTTAATCTTTCTACGAGTCGCTTTCTTCTTTAGAATGCGAAAGGATCAATGCGCGATGGATATTCCGCCTTACTGATACGGCATTTGAATAGAAATGATCCCATAACTGTTGTTTCTTGATATTTATTCTCTTATAGCATGTCCGTTTGTCATTAAGAAAAGACATAGGGAATTCAAGTTTCACTTCTTAGTAATTTGTTTTTTTTGGCAAATTTGAAAGTTTATTGCTTGAATTGCATCTTCAATAAGTAATTTCACCTTCACCATGCCCGCAAGTTGCCATGGCGATATACACTTAAATTGCCAAGTTATGATAACCAAATGCTATAGCCCACAATGACGTACTTCCTATACGCTATATATATCTGTCAACTTCAAGACGAAAAGAACTCTCGGCAAATTGTAAAGCAAACAAATTTAAAATATCATAGACAAGAACTCTGAAATTCTGTTCTCTCGAATGGAATTGGGGTGAGGGCCCCTGTTGCAAAAAAAAAAAAGAACTCTGAAATAATGCATGCTGGGTGCACTGAATATAGGTTTGTGTTCGACAGTTTTGGAGAACTACAAAATTGCAATGAAATACGTCTCTAGTCAAGAAATCATATGCTCCTTTTTTTATAAAAAAATTGAAACCATATGCTTGAACGAGAAACCAAATCTCAATACCCTGCAACATGATGCTGTGTGTCGCTATATGTTCAGATTAATGTCGATGCATAAGCTAGGGCCTAGGGTTGCCTCACGACAGGGGAATTCTCAACCCAGAAGGCATTATGTGTTGCTTCTTTCGGGTTGCTCAGTTCTGTTAAATGTCAACTTCTGACATGAAAGAAACCCTGCAAGTTGCATTATTTTGCCATCCTACACTAATGTCAAGAAAGTAAACAAAGCACTTACTAACAATATTTCATCTGTAGATTCTTCGCCAAAAGGTAAAGGATACATGAATCACAGGTAACAGGTATGGAAATTAACACTGAAAAATAAGCCCCTCTTGCTCCATCTTTCGCCCCGAGTCCGCGAAAACCCAGACCAGCTGCTATGCACTATGTACAAAACATTCAGACTTTCAGAGCCTTATGGCACAGCTCACAGCTTGATGTTACTGAAAATTTTCGCTCTTGCCCCGGACAGACAGGCAGGGGGATGCCTGATGGCCGACTGACCTCAGGCGTTAAGTACCGAACTAATAGCTATCAAGCACTAAACTGGTGGTCTTAGCTTCTTGTTAATCGGTGCCACCAAACCGCCACTCCATGATGTCTGCGTCGTGGTCTCTATTGCGCGGCCGCGATCGACGACGGTGACCGCCCGGACCACGCCGACGGCGGCCTCCAGGCCGGCTGCTTGCGCCGTTTCGGGGCGTGCGGCTCCTCCAGCCCTGACCTCAGAATCTCGAACATCACCTGCACGTCCTTGTATCCACAGGTTTGCACATCCTCGTGAAGCTTCAGTATGCTGCCTCCACTGCCTGCACCGCACGGGTTTCAGATAAGGATTTTGTCACTGTCATGGACTGTGCCAAAGAGAGAATACGAAAGAGAGGTGTCCTTTTTCCCCCCACTTTGTTAGTGGGGGTAAAGCATGGAGGACGCTAGGCTGCTTTGAGATGATACAATCTTTGGGGGAGATGATACAATCTGCTGATTGTATACTTGTATTTTCTGCTCTCTCTCTGTTTTTTTTTGGTCTTGTTTCCTTTCTTTCTTGGAAAAAGTCCACTTTTCTCCCTGAACTATTGGCGCGGTTCGATTTTCCCCCCTGAACTTTAAAACCGGGCAAACAACCCCCCTGTAGTATCCAAACCGGACAAATTACCCCTTGCACCAAACCATCCCGGTTTTTGCTGATGTGTAAGTGGTTTTAGGTGACATGGTGTCTATGTAGCATTTTAGAAAAAAAGAGAAAAGGTTATTAAAACATAGAAAAGCACTAAAATCTTAGAAAAACAAAACTAAAATCGTACCCAGCCCAAAACAAATCCAAGTTAAATGTAAAAAAAAGAAGAATTGGGATTTTTTTTTAAAAAAATTCTAGAAACAGTAGATCGATCAGCTAGAAACAATTAAACAAATCCAAAAAAATTAGAAAAAATCCAGAAAAAACTAGAAAAAATGTGGTACGATTTTAATTTTGTTTTTCTAAGATTTTAGTGCTTTTCTATGCTTTAATAACCTTTTCTTTTTTTCTAAAATGCCACATGGACACCATGTCACCCAAAACCACTTACACATCAGCAAAAACCGGGTTGGATTTGGTGCAAGGGGGTAATTTGTCCGGTTTGGATACTACAGGGGGGTTGTTTACCCGGTTTTAAAGTTCAGGGGGGGAAATCAAACCGCGCCAATAGTTCTGGGGGAAAAGTGCACTTTTTCCTTCTTTCTTTAGCAGCTTTGATTTGTGGGCCTACAGCACATGGCCAAGGAATTCAGGCCTATGCACTACAGTCCAATGTCTATTAGGCTTTAGGCCCATAAATATTAATGGGCTTTCACTTCAGAAAGAGAATATGCCATATACATCCTACCTTTTGTTTTTTGCATGATATATTCGGGCCAATCATCTAATATTATTGCCAACTTTTTTCGTAGTTTCTCATAATCATTTGCATTATATTTCAAAGAAGACGCATTATATATGTTTCTCGTTGGTAATGGTGTGGTGCGTTTTTTATCTTTCTTAAGATAAAATGGTCTAAGAACACAATAGCATAACACTCAAGAGGGGAAAAAGGCATGAGCCTCCTGCGAAAACGAGTCTCCTCGGTGCAAGCCCAGGATGAGCGCCTTTGGCTGAGGAGAGCAGACCAATAGTTGAGCGCAGAGCCCAAGGTGCTCCTCAATATCGAGCTGAATAAGAACAATGTGGTGCTCCTCAAAATCAAAATCTTCCATTGATTTTTTCTTCTCGGATATGCAGAAGAGCAATGTGGTGCTCCTCAATGCATGGAAGGGAAGCGGAGAGGGAGAAGGAGAGAAGAGGCTCCATCAGAGGGAACACCGATGACGGCGGTGACGTCACAGGTAAGGATAACTGGTCATGGCGATGGTGACTACGGGAAAGCCCTAGAGTGAGCTAGGGTTTCGTGCGGAGAGCCCTGTGCTCTAATACCATGGTACACATGAAGGCAGTTCCTATTTATCAAAGGCCAAAAACCACTATGTGTACATGTAGAGAGATACATTAGAAAGCTCACATTAGGTTCATAAAACCCATACATTTAACAGACAAGATCCAGAAACGGAAAGTTATACGAACAAGGAAAACAACCACAGAAGAGAAGATGAACTATCATATCATCCAACATAAAAGTAAAACAAATGGTAAGAGACACACCTCACCCCCCCACACACACACACACATTCGATATTCTACCGAGACAGCTACCTGTACTCCATCCTTATCTAGAAACAAAACCAAAGGAAATCAATCCCCTCTGCTTTTCCTCGACCAAGAACATTCTTCCCTCGGTTCTTCTTCCACGGGAATTCCTTCCTCTGTTCTTACCAAGAAGTCTGTTCGCTTCTAGCACCACTATTACTGCTAGTAACTTTCAGAGGTACATGACCTTTATTCGATCATGACCCCCCAAGTCCAACCAATAACGAGTACCAAAAGTTGGCATTATTAACAATACAACGGACGGTTGGGGACAGAGAGGAAAGGAGCTCCAGAAAGATGGAAAAGAAGAGGGGGGGGGGGGGGTGAAGAGGTCATCAGTCCATCACAGTGCTCCAAACAGAACAAGCATTAGGAGCCATGGCAATCGGTGGTTCGTAGCGTTGTGCCAAGAAATCAAAAGGCGTCCATCCCATTCCCATGAGAAGTTTATCTGTTTTCCCGGGGACCCAGTTTGGTTTCTGACGCACTCATTGAGAAGTAGCAGATCAGTGTCCTGCCCCAATACCGTAACCACCGTCCATAATAAGCTGGCCCTGGCTCGAGCTCGAGCTCGAGACAAGTTGGTGGTTAAAGTTTTGATGGGTGTACGCGTGGACGGCATTATCTCCTATTAATTGTGCTGTCCGGTAATCACATTGATACAGTCTAACGCTTCTTAACCGCGCGCGAAAGAGAATCTTTCGGTGCAGATCAGCTAAAAGTGGCAGACAAAAATGCACTCGCCGCAAATGCAAAAGTTCAGTTCAGACTGCAAGAACCGAGCTAGATCGGGTCAGAGAAGCTTCAGGACAAACACAACCGAACAAGAACGATGATATATACTGATGCATATATTACTGCATTTCGCTCAAGATTTGCAAGGTGTTAAACTGAAGCAAAGAGATCTGCCTCCGATCTAGGACTGGGACCAGTTGTATACTTGTATGGCATGTTTGATGTGTTCATTATTACAGGTTGACACAGGAAGATCTTGAGAGCTGGACACCAAATGGCAGCAGCAGCTGCAGTGCAGCACTGGTTTGGGACCCTGAAAAATATCTTTGTACAATTGCACCTACCGAACTTCACTCCAGCGTCGACCTCGCGACACTTGGCAGCACCCCATTGAATACAGATAGTACACTAGTATACTCTGGCTACTACTACTCTAATAGGGAGTACTACCACTGAAGATCTAAAACTGTGCTGTGCAGCAAAGCCTCTGTTGATCTGTACCCACTGGGAGGTTGACTTTCTCTGAAGCATTTAGTTCGGTGTCTGTGCGAGTTGGAATTTTGAGTTGAAATAATATATGTACATGAAAGCATTGAAATTCCAAGGAATTTTTGGCATGTGCAATTAGCAACAAAAGAGGGCCGGTATTGTATAGGCTATATTTTACCAGAGATTTTTTCGACCTGGGCCCACAAGTTAGAATAATAAGGGGGGCTAGATTTTTGGAGAATGCTAGTTTGAGCTGGGGAGGTGCAAAGCAATATTATCTACAGTCTACGCTGAACATCCAATGCCCAATCCACCTAGCAACATTGTAGTGGAGAGGAATCACATTCCACCATGAACAAGTGCATGACCGACGTGAATGAAATCGACAAATGGTCAGCGCTGTAGGGGTAAAGATTGGTGATAGAATTCAGATTAATATATAAACTGCAGAAAACAGCATCTAAACATCATGGCCTCTAGAGGCTGTAAATTGATCTCGTTAACAACATCAGTAAATTCTTTGATAGCATGACCCCCAAAAGCTCCTTTTTAAAAAAATATATATCAAAAGATCTATTTTTGGCACCCGCAGATCACAATACAAATGAAGAGCAGAAATAGTAGAATAAAGGATGGACATGAGCAATTTGCTTCTAAACAGTATTACGTTTGATTCAAACAGTTGCCGAGCAGCTTTTAAAATTTTGAATTCAAAAGGGCAAAGCATGGTTATTGATGTATGGTCGGATAAAGAATACCCTCATCAACGGTCATGTTAAATTCTAAATGATGTAGATGCTGCTTTACTTCAAAGGAGCAGCAGAACATCAATCCATCCATAAGGGAGCTCCACTATGATCAAGAAAACAGAGCAAACAAAAAGCTCCATGACATGACATGAGCTAGCGCACACACACAATCCAAGGAAAACAAATCAGCAGCTAACGAGAACAAACCAACGGCTAACGAGTGAACTAGGTCGAGTTCTAACGATTTTTCCACACGAACAAGCACTCCGGTAGCTGGTAGCTACGCGCTTAGGCAGAGCAACGTAACTGCGCGTTTGATTCGTAACGACGACACATGAGCAGACGGAGCAGTTAGGGATCGCCGGTGGCGGCGGCGGCGTACCTGTCTTGCGCGCGCGGACGCGCGTGGAGACGGCGGCCCACGCGCGGCGCGCCGGGAAGACGACCTTCTTCCGCCACCAGGCCATGACCGCGCGCACCGGCGCCGGTATCCTCGCGGCGGCCAGCCTCGACCCCTCGCCGGCGCCGGCGCCCCCGCGCGCTCTCCGATCTCTCTCCCCTGCCGCGCGCCGAGCCGCCGCCGACGCTGTGCTGCCCGCAGCTCGCGGCGTTTGGTCCAGTGGTTTTCGGCCGCCGTCGGCTGTGCCGCTCTTATACTACTAGCTAGGAGTATAATTCCCTTGTGTTTTTTGGGTTTGCGTGCTCTGCTTTTTATCCCGTGCCTTGTGTGCGGAGGGTGGTCGGCGCCGCACCCCACCCCTTCCAAAGTAGTATGCACCACTAATCGGTGACATTTTATTCATTAATGTTCGTTTTTGATCTTCCTTATTATGCACTATTTACTATAAATAGTTGGTTTCTGTTTTTAAAAATGAGGCCGTGAATGCCTGAATGGGGACTCTAGATTGTCAACTTTCACGATTTTCCCTTTATTAGGACATGGTAGATATTAGATTGGCGGAGTTATCTACTCAAATTAAGAAGTTTCTTGTTTGTTATTGAATTTAAGCATCTTTTATCCAATATATTGCATTTGGCTTAAAAAAAACGCCGACAACGGCTTGGCAAAGCATCTAGTTTGTTATCGGACTTTGGCATGATCTGATAAGGCGTGGAGTGGTTTTCGTATCAAACCAAACAATCCATGAGGCCGGTGATGTTTGTTAATATTTGTGTTTGCTTTTTGGGTTTATAAATTTTATTATATGATAGTATATTATCGGGTTTGTTTAAATTTGAACTTTTCAACGTTTTTATTGATGTTTTTGTTGTTTATTCCTCAGATGTATTACTAAACTTATAACCTTGCAAGTTGTGGTATTCCATTGTGGTGCATGTGTGAGTTGGTGTTGTATTCCGGTGCAGTGCATGCATGAGTTGTCTTTCCTACGTAAGGATTATAACATATTTTCCAGAAGCTACTGTTTCACCGAAGCCGGTCACTTCAGTTAGACACTCGGTTCTCTCAGTGAGCTCATTAATTTTTTTAGCATGTTTTTTGCATTTTGCTGGTAAACCGTTGTTGGCGGTTTTAGGGTTAAAATGGTTTGATAAAACCTGCCCTCATGTGTGTCTTGTTCTTTTTCAGCTTAATCCAACTATACGTTACACTATGGAAAAAGTTGTGGCCTTTGATATGGAGCCAGGAGAGCCCAAAAATATTATAAAAAAAAGTTTAAAAGGTTCTAAAAAGAGCCAATAAAAACATTATAAAATGATTAAAGTCGTTTCGTTTGTGAAAAAGAGAAATTTCGAGCCATGGTTTTAAAATATTTACTTATATTCCATAAAGGATGTGTTTAAAACGTGACGGTCTTATCTAGGTTATCTCCAACAGCTCCTCTAAAACATCCTCTACCCTAAAATAGGGGACGGATTCTTCCCCTATGTGCTCCCACAGCATTCTCTATTTGGTTCTTTAAAATAGAGGATTTCTTTCTATTCCCTTATATGTAAGGGTTCTCTCTCCTCCCCTATACAATTCTCCATATAGGGAACGCTGTTGGAGATGAAAGAAATATAGAGAGATATTTTTTTTTAAAGGGAGACTATATATAAGACTATAGGGGATCAGATTTAGAAATTCCTGTTGGAGACAACCTAACTAACGAAGCCTTTCTATATACCGTATGATTGGCATGGGCCCTGGCATCTAAACCTGGGCCCCGCCTGTCTCCATTGTACTGCTGACACGTCACCGCCTCATGCGCGTGGGCGCATTGTTACCAGCAGACCGTTTCCGAAGCCCACGCGGCCCATGACACCTGCCCCCTCCTAAAGGCCATACATCCATTTCCGTGCACAACTTGGAGCGCTCCTACGTTTGATACGCATGTCAGCATGTGCCATGAGCCCGAACTCGCGTGCGTGCGGCTACGAAGCCAAACCAAAGAAGAAAAAAAAATTGGCCGTGCAGAAACGGACGCGCGCGTCGGTGCGGGTTTGATTGATGCATGCATGCATGTATGCAGTATGCATGGTGGGGCAAGGAATTGACTACCGGAGCGCGACGGCGGCGCACATCACGTCGGCGCGTGGCGCGTGCCGCGTGCGGCGCGCGTACGAACGAACCCACACGAACGGCGCCGCGCGCGCGCGGACGGCGACCGAACGGTACTTTGGCCGCATCCATCCATCCATCCCGGTGTCGCTCTCGCTCGCCCGTCCCATCGGAGGTTCGGCAAAGTTTGACACGCGCGCTGGCCAGCTTCGCTCGTAGCACAACATACTGGGCTACCGACAGTGCCGCGTCCTAACCGACCTAGTTTCCGAGTCGATAAAACCCCCTTCAACTGCAGACGAGATTCTCTGCAGTACTATCCTCTGACTTTGGGCCACTGACAGATGGGTATTGCAGAGGATTTGCTTCTCTTCAACTGCGGTTTTAGTTTGATTTTGATTATAGTTGAAAAATTAAAAAGATATCTACCACCTGTAGCGAATAACACGCACTAAGTATTGAATCTTGTTCATCCTCCTTCGATCTGCATAAGGCACCACGGGAAAAATCAGTACACTCCCCCGAAGGTGATCTATACAATGATAATTTTTTGTGTTTGCCAAACATAACATTATTTTAGCAAAGCAAAATAGTTCAACATAATGCCGCTATGCCAAGCAATTTTTTTTGTTTACTTTCGACATCTCGAAGCCATCTCGAGTTAAATGATGACACTTGTTGGGGAATTTAACCTTAGAGCGATCTATTGGGGGCATTTAACCTTAGAGCGATCTAGACTAAACACAAAATTGCTCTAGCTATATGACACTGAAATAAGAGACGACGAATAGCTTCATTATTATTACAAACAGATAGTCCATCATCAACTAAATATGATATTAGGCCCTCAATTTATCTATTTGTTTTAACCTTGGAAATCATATTTGCCAACATATCAGCCATACATTAAACAGAACGGGAGACATAGGATCACCTCTGAAGAACTTTACAAGTTTGAAAATGGGCGTGACTACAGCACAGGATCCAGTCCCGAAGCACGACCTATGGGACAGCGAAACGACAAAAAAGGACATCGCCCCGCGCACTGTTTCCCCCGCACGTCCTAAATTCCCGTGAGGTCAATTTCGTTCTGCAGCCAATTTTGTTCACGCGCAAGCTTTTTTTTCTGCACGTCGGCTTCACATTCTGATCTGCCACATTTTCTCGTTTCATTTTCTCTCTCTCTCTCTTTCTTAAGTAAATGAAGTTCAAATATGTTTCCACCAAAATTTTTTAGGTATCAAAAATAAATATCCGATTTACACACAACTATCATTAAAAAAATATGACAGGTGCCATAGCAAAAAATTAGTGTAGAGTATTATGTAAATGGGGGCGACTAGCTAACGGACTCCCGTCGGCGCGCGAGCCTACGGGACCACTACACGACAAACTTCTACGCCAGCATGTTGTGCAGGCCCCGCGCGTAGCGCCGCGTACGCCATGCATATACGGATTTGATATCTGATTTTTTTTGGCTGCAGTGCTTTTATCCCTTATTTGCATCCGTCTTATGGCATAATTAGATTAGATTTAATGAAACAAGCCCGGAAAAAACTAACAATTGGCGTTGCGGGAGGTTGGATGGCTCAAAACCCACATAATGCAGAACCGAGACATGCAGAATTAAGAGGTATCAGGTTGATGGTATCATCGAGTTGAGTTTCATGGTATTATTGAGGTATCGAAAAAAAAGTTTCATACGGGTATTATCACAAATAAAGTATAGTGTCTGGATGTCGAGTATTGGTGGTATCAGGTTTGTAGTATCGTCGAGTTTCATGGTATCGTTGAGGTATTAGGAAAAAAGATATCATAAGGGCATCATGGAACTTTTATAAAAAATATGATATCAGAGAGCATCATAAAAAGGACATATGATATCGCGGATAAGTATCGAGTAAAGGTGTCGTGGAGTATCAGAGGTATCGTGTTGGTGGTATCATCGAGTATCATAGTATCAAAGGTCTTAGGCTCGGTGGTATCATCGTGTATCATAGTATCATAGAAAAGTGCATATGGTATCATGAACAAGTATCGAGGTAGGTGTCATGGAATTTCCAAGAGTGTAAAAAAAAGGGTACCAGATATCACAAAACAAGTATCAGGTCTGGTATCGAGTATGAGAAAAATATCATAAGGTGGTATTAGATATCACAAACACAAAAAGATCATGTCTGGTGCCGAGAATCGGTGGTCTTAGGTTGCTGGTATCATCGAGTATCAGAGGTATCGTTGATTATCGTGTCAAAAAAATCAAGTATCAGATCGAAAGTATCATCGAGTATCAAGTAAAAAAAATCAAAGTATTAGGGTCAAAAAAAAAAGTTTCATAAATATGGTATCAGATGGATAAAAAATATAGGTTTGAAAAAAAAGTTTCATAACAAAAAAATGTTTCGAAAGGAAATTTCATAAATACGGTATTAGATGAATAGAAAACTTGGAGACGGGATCATGAGCAAAAGTATCGGGTCTGGGTGTCGAGTATCGGTGGTATTAGGTTGGTGATATCGTCGAGTTTTATTGTATCATTGAGGTATCGAAAAAAAAGGTATCATATATCACAAACAAAAGTATCAATATCTGTCTAGGTGTCGAGTATCGGTGGTATCAAGTTGGTGGTATCGTCGAGTTTTATGGTATCATTGAGGTATCGAAGAAAGGTATCATATATGATAAACAAAAATATCCGTATCAGGTCTGGGTGTGGAGTATTGGTGATATCAAGTTGGTCTGCTGGTGGTACCGTCGAGTTTCATGGTATCACAAGAAAAATAATAAGAAAAAATAAAAAAAACATGTAGGTATCATCAATAAAAATAATTTTTTTTAAAAAAATAAAAGGATAGATTTTAAATTTAGATGAATTAGAAAGTTTATTCTGATCTAAATAAATTTCATGTAAAATAGATATGAAGATTGAAAATCGAACGTAATATATGAGTTAAAAATACCTAGAAAAAATCGAAGGGAGAACACATGCACAAGAAAAACGCAAGTGTAGCGAGAGCGCATGCACTAGAAAAATCGGAACATCTCGTACACAGGAAGTCGGAGCTGAGAGAGCAGCGCACCGTTAATTTGTCGTTTTCTTATCTCGTAGTCTAAGTGCGGGACGTGCGCACGCGCAGTCTTTTCAGACGATCCGACGGTCCACGGCAATCCTGTCCACGCACAGACTGGACGGGATCCCGTGCGAAAGAATTTTCCTTGAAAATAAGGTCATAAATCGTCTTTTATTTTAATACCAACACTTTCCTTGAAAACAAAATTATCCACCAAACTGCAGTACATAGGTGAGAACCCTTCCATTTATAAAGTTGTACGAACAAAGGGCAATTGCATTTTATGATATGTCTTCTCGATGTCGATTTTAAAGATGACTCCCCTCGTATTCTTAGTACTGGTTTCATGTAAAATCATCACACCTTCCATTATATTTGGACATGCGATAAAAGGTTTGGCTTTTTTAGCTTAAGAGTTTTTTTTTAAAAAAATATAGTTACATATAAAAACTCTTATAAATAACATGAACGAAGCAAATCAGGTTTGAGAAGTTGACGAATAACCTCTCAGTGTCTAACTTATATAGTTATATTTCAGTTTGGTGACATATCAAACATTCTTTTAGAAGCGATGTTGGATTGGAAATCGGATGATCCGCTGGTGATAGCTTCTCGCCCCTTCAGGCTTCATCAGCTCCGGAGAAAATCGGTTTCCTGTGAGCCACATGCACGCACCCGTGGATTCCTGTGAACCCACAAAGTTGTGGCGCCCCTGGCCCAATTTGTTTGCCTCTAGCTTCCCAGTGCTAAACGAGCCGGATAATAGTGGCGAAGCTAGCTTTCGACCTAACCAGCTGCCAAGATAGCATCAGATCGGTCAGCAGACAGCAGGGAACGCCCGGCAATATTGTCTCGTGATCTTGTCCACTCGGAGGAAGGCTCACTCAGGTCCAGGGCAGTGACAGACTGACAATGATAGAAGGGTAATTTGCGGGTTTTTGATAATAAATACGATGTAAAGCACTATTCAAAGTTTGTACATTTGATATAGACCTATGGGGGTGGTATATTATTTATCTAAAATCAAATCGTTAAAAAAAAAGAAAATTAAATAAGGGGGAAAAAAAATCCACAGAACAGTTCTACACGGGTGCGACCCGTACACGGGATCGACGCAATGGCACACGAGCCACTGTCCGTGGCAGCGCTTGCGACGGCAAAAGCCTAGCACCGCGCGACGCGCAGGTTCGGCAAATAAAACAAATATGGATGGCTTCTAGAAGGCAAAACAAGAGGTATTGTTTGTTTCAGCTTAAATTAAGGCCCTATATTTTTTAGATCATCTGAACGGTCGAACAGCCGAATGGCTGAAATGATTAAATTTTAAGAGAGCTTCTCGAGGTAGTCTCGAGATTCAGATTCATCTCGTTTGAGGTTTTTAAAACGTTATGACACACCTTTACAACAACGAAAAAACAGACCCAAAAAACTCAAATCATATGTCTTTTCGAAACGTAGATAAATCGTTAAACTGTTATGCCGTTAAGATGTCAAGCTAAAAAGAACAAGGCATAAATTAAATTAAAGTTTATTGTTTTTATATAAACCAAACGATGTAATATTTTGTAATCATTTTTTTAGGTTTTAAATAGTTCTTCTTGGAGTTCGTAAAATGTTTTTTTCATAATTTTGTAAATTCTTCGAAACATCTCTCGAGTGATCACAAATTTTTTTTACAGTAAAACTTTAACTCTAAACTGAAACAAACAAGGCCAGAAACAAAAATGGATGGCACCGCCATTGCACCGATCCATGTCAGTTACCTACCCGGTGGCAAATTGTCCATTATCATTCTCTGAGTGATAAATACACAATTGTGCCACAAATCATGTTAGACTCGTGGATATTTGCTGCACGCACTTTTCACACAAGGGTCCATAAATTTTTCTCTACGTATTTGCACGTAACTTTCTTTCTTATATTTATAGTTAATACATGTATACAGTAGGGTTCTCCCCTACTGTTTTTTCTCGAAAAATGTCGACCAAGCCGAGAAAGAGAGGGGGAGAAGGAATCAATACAACAACTCGGGAGCCCCACAACAAACCTCTGTGAGATCTGAATCAACAAAAAAGACATCTACCAAAAGAATAAACTGAGCAAAAGAAAAGGACAGTCCAGGCGAAGAAAAAACCCAGAAAACCACAAAATTGGTTGCTGTCCTCAAGACAAGCACGATGAACAAGCGACATTTAACAGATCCGAGCTAAAAGAGTTGACGATCAGTCTTCAGCTTGTTCTGCTTCCACTTGGGAAGCTTGGTGAATGCTGCCCTTGTCATGCCGAATTTCTCCGCAAACTCGGCTGCCGACAGGTACGCCTGCATTTGCATTCAGTTGACAACATTTCATGTTATCATCATCCAGCAACATAACCTAGTTTTGGCCAAATCCAGCAGCATAACTGACTAGTGGAAGGAAGATCAGTTGCCCACCTCTCGCTTCGTGACATCAATGTCGGGGGCAGGATCATCAGCTGTGGTTATCAGACGTTCGTATGGGTATATTGTGCTCCCCTCATCATCTTCTGCCTCATTTTTGGCACTGCCGGTGGTTTCTTCCTCGTTCTCTGGTTCAGGGCTCGCTTAATTTGCAAAAATTCAGAGATCACAAACGTAAGACAAACATAGTTTTTGCTGTGCATTCCATGATCTAACGGAATTGGCTTCTGATTTGATGTAATTGCACATACCTTTTACTGACTTTGGTATTATACTTTTCATCGGCCCATCGAAAGAATTGGTGAGACCACCGACAGATGATTGTTTGCAGGATGGCTTGGACATATCAGGCCCACCAGATTTTGGGAAAAGCTTTTTGACAGCAGGGGGAGGGGTGGAAAGATTCCTGGTATTTGGTTTCTCAAAGGCAGAAGCCAACGCAGTGAAGGCTGGAGATCTGCCACGAACGCGTGGACGTTCAGGGCTAGTGGACATGCTTCTTGAGCACTGAGATTTATCTTGTCCCGTGCTCCTTCCTGAAAATGCTGGCGTTCGCCGTTTTGGTTTCTTACAACACAGAGAGTCAGTAAGAGATATTCCATCTCAAGCACAAGCAAGAGATAATTTTCAGAAATTAAGATCAGTTGGAGATCTATTGGAACGTTTTATGTTACCATTGTGTCTAGAAGCAATGTATGTACAAGTACTTTTTCAAAAAAATAAATAACATATAAAGCATGCACTGGTGCCTCAATAAGAATGGCAATGAAGCACAAGAATTAACTGATATCCACAGGCTTATTGAAAGTTGAAGGTGATTAGATTAATACTTACATCCAACAATGGAATTGCTCCACCCTTTACAGCGGCAAGCTTCCTCTGGTATGAACTACCGTGCATCTGCAGCAAAAACGAAGTTCATGTGATGCATTTCTTTCCAAAACTAAAACAAATAAGTATATTTGGGTGTTCATTTTATCACATAGATCAGAAACTGTTGTCAAATTCACAAGAAACAGGTGCAATCTACAAATCAAATACTTACTAGAGATTTTTCTGAGTCCCAGGTGAAGAACCTAGTAAAAAATTGTGGCTCACTTCCTTCCGACACAGTGAAAATTGGTGCTTCCCGGGAGAGATTTTCCATAAGGACATCAAGCATAAGAAATTTCTGGCACAGCAGTAACAGGAAAAAGAAAATAATACATTAAAATACAAATTTGCAATATATAATTAGGCTATCCCTAGTAAATTTGTTATTACCTCTCCAATATCCATAGCTTGTGATCTCACTTTGGCATCCACCTCCTGACCAACCCAAATAAATATGTCCGAGTGACAATCCAGAATAAAAACATCTTCTGTCATCAAATCATCCTGAGTAAAGCGGTGTATCTCTTTGACCTGGTAGAGTATGTTTTAAAGGAAGGTTAGTATTAGACATTAAAAAGGAGAGCACACTCAACAACAAAATCTTGACCTCTTTGTTTTGCTTACCTGTACATTGCCTTCATGACCCACAGCAGCATGAGTAGCAAAGGAAAGAACAGAAGTGTCAGAACAAAATAAACTGCACTTCTTTTTGGTTAAAAAAATCCACTTAGTATATCCTAAGAAAACTATAAAATGTGTTGTTTATGAGTAGTACCTTTGGATAAGATACATGAGAAAAGATGAGGATCACTTTCATGTTCTCTTACTATTTTTTGGTTCGAATACTTCGATTTACCACCCAGCAGTTCCCAGAATTGGTCTGTCTCTCTCCCCTCCTTTTGTGACCTGGATGGCAGATTTGGCTGTATACTCAAAAAGAGAAGCACAAAGATATTTGTTAAAGCAATGGGCAAAATGAAAGCTGTTTCAGAACATAACCAAACAACACAAGCACCCAATAGCCATAGATAACCCATTTACTCTTACGGGCATTTCTTTGTAACAATTTATTTGACAAATAGAGCACATAATATATGTGAACAAAGGCTCATCTTATGCCCTTAAGTATTTCTCCATGACCAATAAACTCGAATATTAAAAATATATTCGTGTTGAAATATGGCAATTTTTTTATGTGGCTAATCAAGGATCGACATTAATACAAATGAGCCAAACACTGTACAAAGATTTTTTTTTTCCTGGAATACAAAGGTTTATGTTTCCATAATAAGACTATTATTCACACCTTAATTACATCAAGCTGCCTCTCGACCAAGTCATGGTCCAGTGAGGTTGTAAGGTTCCCAATCCATGTGAACACAGTGTTTCCATCGTGTAGTATGTAGCAATAGGATGAATTTAATAACGAAGCCACCTAATGAAAAGATGAAATGAGATGAAGTAGCATGTTATGAAGAAAATAAATATCCTCTCATATTGTATACATTTACTGATGAAAAAAAATATGAATCTAAACTTACTGCATCAACTTGTATTGCTTGCATGTTTTCTGATCCTGAGCCTTGAATCCTGAATAAGGCAATCCCAGCTTCAGAATAAGTATCATCGTCGATACCATTTTCAGTAATAAAATTCTTGTATCCGGAACTAAGGCCACCCTACATTGAAAATTCATAAGAGAGAAAGTAGATGCAACGTTGTAAGCATCTACAGTATCAGCTTGTCAGATCAGGTCAAGGATATTGATTAGTAAATAATAACAAACCTTAAACACTTGGAGACTCTGCAATATCACGAAGAACTGAATTGGCTCTTTCTCTTCATAAAGACGGGCCTGCATGTAATTAAGAATTAATTAGAGACCTGCAATCTAATTTGATATATAGGAAACTAATTGGTCACCTGGACAGCCTGGAATTTTGCAGCCTGAACCATCTTGCTAGCCAGAAAAATTGCTGATGCCCTCTCCTCCTGAAAGCAAAATTGATTATTTGCGTACAGAAATTTGAATGGTACACCTATTAATTGAACATGTACAGGCAATGGACACCTATGAAAACTACCCAAATCTCTCTTCACCTATCAATAAAGAAGAGGAGAACAGTTAAAAGCTTAAGCCTGCTAACTTTTCTCTTAATTCTCACAAACAATTGCCCAACAAATATTCAATTGGTCCCTAGCAGGCTAGCACTAGCACCTATGTTCATATTCATCCAAAGGTTCATAGCTAGAGTTGATTTTGTGCATACATATTACCTCGATGCTCTTCTTCCCAAACCAAGTTCCAATAAGACATTCCTCCTTGTCATCTCCAGCGTAAGTGTATTGGAAAACATAGCAATCTCCAGTGTATAATTTTGATTGATCAGGGGATGACAAAAGAGTCTTGTCATTGCCATTTATTCGCCACACCTTACATCAAAATAAAATGGATGATTGCCATGCGAAGTTGAAAAAAAAAACTGCATATGAAGCTTGGCTGGAGGGTGGACATCAAAAGTAAACGGTGCATGTACATCAATGGTATGACAGAGTTTGGCCATTTACCAACGACCTAATGACTTTTTTAATGCATGTCATACAAGGTTATTAGTTTCCCTTTATTTTTCATGAATGTATTTGGAAGGTTAGAATGGATCTTAGAAAAAAATACCTAGCACCCTACAAATGAGCATGCACAAAATGGAATTACACTGACCACGGTTCATAACAATGGAAATCCATAAACAAGAAAAACCAAAAGAATACCTGTAAATGACCAGTGCAATCAATGTAAGGTTGGGGTTCTTCTTTTATAGGAGCTGCTTTCATCAAGCCCTTAACATCTAATCCTTGACTTCTGAGAAGAGCTGTAAGAAAATAATAATAGGTCAGTGTGTGGATTTGGATAACCTTTTGGAAATAAGTTGCATGGCAATATGTAAATCTGCAGACAGTAACCTGCAACTTTGCCTCTTCCATCCTCAGATGATAGTTTTAAATCAGGTGTTGGCGGCCACGCATTAAATTTTGACTTAAACATGACTGTTTCGTATCCTTCAATCACTTTGACCACGTGTGATTTTGTTTGTCTACCATCAATGAGCAATTTCTGTACAAAAGTTAAACTGATCAGACAGCAACATAGAATTGAAAACATGGATGTTTTTTGCAAAATCCAACGATGGTTTTTCTCTTTAAAAAATGCTATTTCACCAAGGTGGTACTTTTTCATTAAATCATAGAACCTTTTCCTTTTTGAGAAGGAAAAACTAAACCTTCAGAAATTTAGGATTGTAATACTCTCAGATTCTTTAGGATTGTAATATTTTTTAATGAATGTAACGATGAATGAGAAATTTAGGCAAGCAAAGAGGTTACCTCAGCAGCCTCACTTGCACCCTTTCTCTCTTGCAAAGAAGTGTTTCTTCCCATCCAAACATACATTTCAGCACCACAGTCTAACACGTAGCATTTGTTTGTCTCAAGTAACTCATGCGCCAAGGATTCATAACTGATATGCTCCGGCTTTCCTTGATTAAAACTGAGAAGTCAGAGAAACCATCAGGCTCAGTTTCATAATTTCAAGAGAAAATCATTCTCATAGACAAAACAATTTTTTTTTTTGAACGAATGGGGCAGGTGCTCTGCCATTTCATTAAGAAGAAAGAAATTGTACAACTCTAAGAAAAGAACGACAGCCACTAGCAAAACCAAAAGGGATGCACGGCCGAAAGAAAAGGGACCGCCACCACCTAGGTAAAGCAAGTAGCCGCCCACCACCACCACGACGCCGGACACGACCCACGCACAGGATGCACGAAGAACGTTACAAAGGAAGACGCACCGCCGAGGCAGGCCCAAGGCAAACCTCCAGACCCCACCACCGTAAGGGATGCACGACCAAAGAGCAAGGCGCCTAGAGCCGACTGAGCCACCACCACCTTGCGGGATGCACGGAGCATCATCACCACCACAGGCCACCGCCATGCGGGATGCTCGATGAACTGCCACCACCACAAGGGATGCACGACCAAACGGCCGAAGACAACACGCAAACTAGACGCCACCACCTCAAAGGATGCAAGCCTGAAAGAAAGACACTAGGGCCACCTACAGCAGCACGAACTTGAAGCACGGTCGCCAGCCGCCACCACCACACGGGACGCAAAGTGTAGAAAAGGAGAAAATCTTGTCGGCGCCGCCACCAAAAAAAAGCCCGGGATGCTCAGGCCTCAAAGACGCCCCCGCGGCCTGGGATGCACGATCAGCGCCACCGCAGGAAGAGCGCTGGAGGCACGAAGAGCGCTGGAGGCACGGCAGGAACGAAAGTCGTCTCCTACGCAGGATGCTTGACAAGAAGCCGCCACCGCCGCGCAGGAAGCAACAACAAGCAACACAGTAGAGTGACTTCGCGGTGTTCGTGAAGATGAACATGGAAGAAGACGCCTTCTGCACTCAGGGCAAAGGTAGGGGGCCGCAATGTGATGCCTTCAGGAAGGAAAACGACGCCAGGCGGCGACGCCATCACCAGCCCAAAAGGATGGGCGGGCTTTCGCCCAGGAACCCCCACCAAGAGCTGTGGTCGCCACAGATCCAAATCGCCGCCGCCGCAGAGGTGCGCCGCAGTCGGAGCCGGAGACGACCGCGAAGACGAAGGCCTGCCGTCGAGCACCAAAGCAGGGGATCCCCGACGCCGCCGCGCGCAGAAGCAAGCCGAAGGTTGGGGGAAGGCCACGCGGAGGAGACGCAGACGCCGCCCCACAGCGCAGGTACCACGAGGAGGAGCGGGAGGGGAGACAGGGGGAGGGAGGCATCACGCCGCCGGGGCAGCCCCAGTGCCGGCCACCGCTGCTCCCCAGCAGAGGACCACGCCGCCCCCCAGCCCACCGGCGCCCAAACTGCAGAAGAGCCGGAGGAGGACCCTGCAGCGTGGGCCGCCACCGCCGACGACGAGCCAACCCCCGAACCGGGCAAGGGCCTCCAGATCTGGGCGAGGACCTCCAGAGCCGGGAAGGAGAGGGAGGAAAAGAAGTGCCCCGCCGTCGCCACCGAGAAGAGGAGGAGCGCAGGAGGCGGCGACGGCGAGGGGCGGGAAGGAGACGGAGAGCCTCTTGCGGCGGCGGCGAGGTCGCCCCGAGTCGCCTCGTGAGTCGCCTCATGGGCGGCTCGGGGTACAGGACCGGTTGCCCTAGACAAAACAATTTTAGTAGCACAGTTTTCACATTGATAACCAACACTGCTGTGTTGTGGATATGGGGATAATGATAGTGAATTACCATAGCAATTTGACCACAGTTTCACTGTTTTCCCCGTTATCCTCTGAAGGTGTTTTCCTTGGAAGGGGAGCAAATCCACCAAACAAACCCCAAAATTCACCAGCTTCAGCATCAGCCATCAACTTCCCATCCTCTACGAGAGAGCTCCAAATTGTCATATCTTGTACATGCCAGGTAAAATATTTAAGGCATATTCAGAGAGTTGCTTACCAACAGCTGCTACTTCACATTTTCCCTGATGGAAAGTATCTTTGACATACTGCACAACTTCAAGAGCTTTTGCTCTCTCTTGAATGCATGAGTTGGAGCCATTAAATTGGAATATTTTGGACTTGGTATCCAAGATAAATATGTCTTCATGATTAAGGGATGAACGAGCAAAAGGAACCTGGTTTGTAAAATGGTAAGCATAATCAAGAAATGAGCAAAATTTGTGAAGAAAAGGGGCATTAATTTAAATATCTTGCCTCTTTAACATGGACAACATGTTTTCCTTTGCACACATATAGGCGGGTAATATGCTCCTGCTCATTGACTTCAACATGGTTGAACCCAGAAGCTACCCCTCCTGGCTGCGGCAGGATGCATGGTCTAAAATTTGACAGAAAAATTTCAGTTTCATTGCCTTGCAATTCCCGGTACTGGACAGCACGCCCTCCTAGGGCAGCATCAAGCTCCACAGTTAGAATTGCAGCAGTTCCAGCTTCATCCTACAAACACAAAACATTGGGCACTTTGGATAACTATTGGATAGCATAAAGCTGGTGCAGTAGCTCTGGAAGCTAAATTAAGTGTGATGCCTTGCGAACTAATTTGAGAACCTACCTGACTAGTATCTTTGCCAAGCCAATAATGGATGTCATGGCGGAAGGAACCATTTTTCAAGGCCGTTGTCTGCGGGAAGAAAAAAAGAACATGAGGAAATAAATTGTTTGGGGAAGCGTAATGCAAGGCTATGTTTAAGGCTTTAAGCCATATATGAACTGAGCTACCAGATGAAGTGTCACATTAGTTATTGCAGTAACAAAAGGCAA
This sequence comes from Raddia guianensis, assembly GCA_036346415.1. Taxonomy (NCBI): domain Eukaryota; kingdom Viridiplantae; phylum Streptophyta; class Magnoliopsida; order Poales; family Poaceae; genus Raddia; species Raddia guianensis. The sequence continues at coordinate 50,697,382 of CM070537.1, forward strand.
AAAGAGAAAACAAAGGGAACGCTTTATCTCAGGTTTGTCATGTCTTGTAAGCTTTTGTTTCAAGCTAAAACCAAGCCTTCTATCACTGCAACTATGTGCCAATGATGTTACAAAATATTTCATACCTTCAAGATGATGTATGAATCACCCATGTAAAATTTTCCATATGAAGATTTTGGGACAGGAACTGGCTTGAAATTTTCTATACGCCATATCTCCAAACCACTGCAATGTTATTAAGGAGTACAATGCTACAATGCGCATACAAGAAACTCTTGCAACAATAATGGTATAGGGCTATAATGTTCATGGGGGTCTATGACAAAGAGTGTCTTCGAAAGAATAGAATCAGCGCTCTTTGCTAATCTTTACTATTGTTTGCTTGATATCTTTTTTTTTTAGTTTAGCAACCCTCAAACACAGCATATCTACCCCTTTTCTTGTAGATAGTGTGACATTAACTTCATGGTAGTTTAGCATTGTATTTATCATTATGACTGTTGGCTAATGGCGATGTTTAATAAGTGTTACTTGTTATGTTCATTTTAAAAATGCAAATGGTGATCCACTATTATTCACACAGCATCAGCTTGTCAAAGAATGAAAGAATCATCGCAAGCAGTGTAGTCAGCAATCATCACCCAAATTCAATGAAAAAATAAAAATAAAAATGGAAGTGCTCCGTAACAGCTTAGATGACAGACATTGTGTAAGTTTTCTATACTACACGGTCGAACCAGCAACCACAGTATCGTTTTTGGTGGTCAAACAAGCTTACTGTACAGTCAGCTGGTGATCATTTTTATCCGTGTATCATCATAGACTTTTTTTTTTTGGTCTGAAGAATAATCCTATGATCTTAAGAACGAAGTTATAAGAACAAGTGACCAAGCTATGAGGAAATCCTAGAATGTAACGAAGCAAGCGAAAGGATACTCCTTTTGTCCAGCTCCGCGGAAAGCCGGATCCAAATCTTTCATGGAAACTGACATACTGGAGGCTGCTGAATAAACCTTGCCTGATTTCTTCTCAAAACAGCGCTAGCATATTATCCTGCGAACAAGAAGCGCACACACAAAAAAAGAAGCTCAAAAAATATATACATGGACAGTAATCAGAATCTTGCGCAGTTCTTCTTTTGTAACAACAGTAAGAGCGAATGGGACTAGAAATCACAACAGTTCTTCTTTCTTAACAACAGTAACCACAATGGTAGCTCAAAATTCATTATTAGGTCTAGAAAAATCCTTGATAAGACGCACACTATTCGCCACGGCCAGCAGCGAAAGGGACTATTTCTTGGATAAAAAAAAATCGCATGAATCAGCATAGGAAGAGATTAAACGAACAAGGGACAGATTACAAGCTGTGCCTCACCAGGAACAAGACCCCGGTGCTGTTCTTGCCGATCGAATTGGGATTATTCTTTGGGGAGAGAGGGGGAGCGATCCGGAGAGCGATGGAGACTGGAGGCTGTCCGCCAAAAACGGGTCGGAGAGAGAGGTAAAACGAGAGGGGAAAGCGTCAAGCGTCGTGCTCGTGCATGCGCTTCGTTGCCTAGCCGATGCCATGTGTGCTGCGCCTGCGCAGCCTGCACTGCGGTGGTTATCTGGGCTGGGCCGGATAAGTGTTCGGTAAATCTCCGGATGAGACAACTCGGCCCATTCGAGGAGAAATATAAACAGCCTGCCGGCCGCCGTCGCCGTGGGAGATTTTTTTGCTTTTACATTTTTATTCCAAAAATAATAATATCATGTTTATATTATATTTAAGAGCTTAAGTTTGACCAAGCGATCTCAACGTGCATCCCCTCAAGGATTCGAACTTTGGGAACAAACATCGCCACGTCTCCATCTTCATTTCAAATTTCCTATTTCTACTCTCTCATTAGCACCGTGGAATTCTACTTTTTGTACTATTGCTTGTGATCCATCTTTAGTGCAAGTGGTATCCCCAAAATTGTGAGATTTGATTTGGTCAAATCTAATTCTCTCTGTAGATCGGACTGTCCGGTAGTTTGCATCAGACACTCCGTTGTACTATCCAGTACTTCTATCGTAAAATTGGCATTCAATTCTATTGTAAAATTTTGTGGCACTAACACTTATTTACCTCCCTCTATGCTACATCTCGATACTTCACTTTTTTTTCCAAATTGCCGCACAAACTCTTTCTTCCTCCTCTCCTTATCTCTCCCAGTGTTGTCCAGCCTGTCCAACGCCGTTGACCACACCCTCATGGTGGCGAGAACGACAGTGTTCACTCCCCCGTGTCGCCGCTTTCTCCATGCCTACTGCCTTGTCCCTCATGGTTAGCTGCTCAACCAAGGATCTAGCTGCTCAAGCCTCTGCCACCCTCGGGCCGATCGAGCCATCATGCCACGTCATTAGGGCTAACTATGTGTGTCACGCACGATGAGATGGCCCGGCTGGCTCTAGTGGGCAGCCCTATGGTCAGATCCACTCAATGTGGTGTGGTCGTCAGGACTCAGGAGGGCATTTGAATAGTCCATGTAGGTTAGGTTAGGAGTGAGAGGGGATGAAAGAAATTGATGAGGAAGAAGGAATAAAGTAAAGTATCTTATGTTTTGGGTTATTTTAGAAAACCATATGATGGGGGTGGGAACTGAGCGTGGATCTCAAAGCTATATCGAACGGTTATTGCACCATTCTGGAAAATCCTCTCTCTTGGACTGAGGCTCACGGGCGCATGGCCTCTAAGGCTGCGTGTGACACCGCAACACCGCATGGCCTGATATTTCGATGCGAGTGGGTCTGATTTTGGTGGCAAAATCGACCAAACTCTAGGGCCTTTTCTAGCTCTCAAAGTCCATCATCATGGTTGCTGCCGCTCTAAATATGACATTATCTACTCGAGTACAGCTCTGTAATTAACCATTATGTGCGTCATCGTATACTCGATGTCCCCAAACTTCATATGGCATACGAGTATGGCCAGGAGAAGGTAAAAAAATTAAATCAGGTATATACACCACTGTTCAACCTCTTTTTTTAGATTTGCCAATCTTTTTTTTTTATTGCAACATATACCAATTATGAAACTATGCTTATTTCATGTTTAACTCATTGTGTTCCACACATTCCATTTTAACACCTTATTTTTTAAAAAATCAAATAATTTTACCCTTGCCTTCAACACCTATTCACATAGAATTTCCACTCCATCCTCTCTCTCCTCTTCTTAACTCTTTCCTCTCCCACCCCTATTGCGCGCCTTGCAAATCTTGTCGCCATATTGGCCTTGCTGCTGCTAGCCCATGCGCTAGAGTCGTGCCACCCGCTCACAGTCGCGATGCCTCACGCGCGTCGCCATCGCCACCATGCCTCTGCCACCATGGAGGGGCACAATGCCAATGGTGACACAACCTCCACCTTGGCATTCCCACCTTCGTCGATGTCCTTCCGCTGGTGGTAACTGGACAGGTTGGTTGAGCTCAGCACGTCGTTGCTTTCCTTCACCTGCATCCGCCTCCTTTGAACTCACCACCAACTCGCCAGATGCCTAGTCCTTCATGACCACCTCGCTCGCGGAGAGCTCCTCCTTCACGACCGGGCTATTGACATCATCTGCCACCATTATCGTGCACCGGCCACTTTAGGGCAAGTTGGACTCCTTACATGATTGACTAGACTCCTCAGCGGAGGCTAGATAGTTAGGCGAGGAAGAGGGGAAGAAGAAGCGGGAAGGTTGAAGATAAGGGGAAAAAATGGTCACAATACGCAAATACAAGTCAAACGTACAAAAATGGAACACATGGGGCACAAGTGACAGATATAGAACAAGAACGATATCATTATGGCATATGTTGCAATATGAAAAGAAGAGTGACAAATATCGAAAAAGAAAGTTGAACAGTGGCATATATTCAATTAACCTAAAAAAATGAAACAATCTTCCGAAAACATTTCACACCCCTCTAGACATATCACAACCACTGAATCATCTGTAATGCAAATTCTAAGGCGGCCCGCACTCCTTGGGGTAGCCATTGGGGAACCTCTTGGAGTCAGTGCAGTAGTTGTAGATCATGTACTTGCCCTGCACCTCCCTGAGCTGCCGCTGCGTCTTCACATCGTCCAGCACCCCACCGTCGAACCAGTCGCCGGCGGCGGCCAGGTCCTGGCCGCACACCCACGAGTACTCGCTCGCCGTGCAGCCGTAGGCAATGTAGTTCCGGAAGTAGGCGATGAACGGCGCCCTCGACCAGTTCGTCTTGATGCGCCCGCCCTCCGTGGCCCAGTCGTCGGCATCCCAGAGGCAACCGTACAGCCGCATTGGCTGGCACGCTGGAAAAGGCACACCAGCATCCCAGTGGTTCTTAAACTGCCAAATCGGTGTGTCGTCCACCAGGATCCTGAAACTCTCAAATCACACACACATGTAACACAATGCAACAATCATTGTAGAAAATGACACAAATTTCAATCGTCAGTAACATTTCAATGACGGTTTGGCCGAAGCCATCATGTATAAATAGAGAGTAGATTTGATAGTCATATGGAGACCGTCGACTCAATGATATATGTCTCCATGGTATCCGTGGGGTCTCGCGCTGCTCTCCTCCGGGCGGCTCGGGGGCGACACAGCTGCCCGGCTCAACCCCTCCCAAACCTAGCGGCGGCGGCGGCGGCCTCGCCTCCCCCTCTTCCCCTCCTCCCCTCTTCGTCCTCTCCTCCCCCTCAATCGCGGAGACGGCGCCGGCGAAATGGCCGACCTCCCCCGACGCCAGATCCGCCGCCCCCGGCCTTCTTGGTTGCCAGATCCGCCTTGTCTGGGGCCGGACGTGGCCGCTGCGCCACCGGCGATTGCGCCGCCTACACCTTCGTTTGGGGCCGAACACAACCACTGCGCCACCGTCGACTGCGGCGGCAGCCTCTACTGCATCGGCGCCGGCCACCCTCTCCAAGATTCCCGTCGCCTCCGGCGGCGGCGCAGCGGCGCTGGTCTTCTACGACATGAGCCTCGTGGACGGCTTCAACATCCCCATCGGCCTACTCGCGGCTCTTTGAGACGACGTGCCCATGCCGACGCCACCTCCATCCTCACCTGCTCCGCTCCCGGCTGCCTCCCCGTCAGATCCGGCGGCGCGTGCTCCCTTCCCGCGCCTCGGGCCTTGGGCGCACCGTCACCTTCTTCCTCCCGCTGCTGCCGAGGAGCGCCGCCACCGCCAGATCCGGCGCGCGCGCCATTCCGGACGTCCATCAGGCCGAGGCCGCCGTGCGCGCTCACGGCCCCGCCTCTGTTCTTCGGCCAGCTTTCAGTGCCCCGTCTCGCCGCTTTCCTTCTCGTAGGACGCGGGGTCGACCCATCCTGTGGCTCGTTTCGCCCGTCGTGCGTCGTCTCTAGCTGGACGCGCGGCTCCCCTTCTTCTTCCCTGCCTTTGCGCGCTGTGGTGGAGCTTGTCGCTGGTCTCCCTCTTCCTTCTTCCTTCTTCCCCTCCCCTTGGGCCCGTCTCGGGTGACCGCCCTGGGGGGCCGCTTCGTTGTGGCTGGATCCGCAGGCAGGAGGCCCGGATCTAGCGTTGTTGGTCGGAGCGGGTGCGCTCCAGGGTCGTGAGTCCAGTGGCCTCGTAGCTCGACGAAGCTCGGCACTGGCTCTCCTCCTTCTTCCCCCTTCCCCTGAGCCCGCATCGGTGGATGCCGCTTGGGGGGCCCGCTTTGGTAGTGATCGGAGTGGGCGGAGCAAGTGGGCTCCAAGGGCGTGTGTCCGGTGGCTCCTCAGCTCCTCCTGTGGTGGTGTGGTGGGCCGTCACTCGTCTTCGGGCGGCACGGCGACCCCTGTCTCTAGCCCGGTCCCATCCTAGCCTTCTTGCCCTTCCCTCCCTGCGAGGTGCTCAGTGGCGTAGGCTGGCGCTTTCCAGGTTAGTGGCAGGGTTCGGCTTGTGCCGCCTGGGTGGCGTGGCGTCTGGCTTCATTCGCTTCCCGTGCACAGGCCACCAGGTGTGGTGGCCCCTCTCCGGCGACATTGATGACTTTGATCCGGCGGCGTCCCCGTTCTCTGCCTCTTGGCCTGGTCCCATCTTCGCCGTCGAGACCCTCCCTTTCTCCGAGGTGTGGGGTGGCGTGGGCGGTTTCTTCTGCGTCGGCTGGCGGCGTTCATGCTCGCTCTCCGGCTTTGTGTCTTCGGCTGGCGGCTCGGTTCTCCTAGTGCCATCGACCTTCCGCGGACCCTGCCTTGTGCGCTAGTAGGACAGGCCTTGGGTGAAAGCCCTACCCTTTCGGACTGGTGTTAGCGTCACATTTGGTGTCGTTCCCTCGTTGGAGGCATCACCTTTCGGTCCTTCCCTACTCTGGGTGAAAACTCTAGCGGTTTTGCGACGGCAACGGGTTCTCTGCGTCGCTACCTTGTTGGAGGCGTCGTGGTAGCCGTTTTGCGCTTTGGTTATTTCGCTGGGTCTTCTGCTTTAGGAGTCGCTCGTCGTTGTGTGAGTGTTGGTGGTGTTTCCCCTTCTCCCCCTTGTATCTCTCTCCTGTTCGGCCTTTGGTCTTGGTGGCAGCAGTGTGGCTGCATTCCTTCCTTCTCCTCTGTAAGCGGTGTTCCTGGTAGTGGCTGGAGGTGTGTCTAGCTTTGGCCAAGGTTGCAGCGGAGTGCTGTGGTTGTACCCCGTGTTCGCACGGGTTTTGTATTTTATTTTCTTCTGCTATTCAATGAAATAGGACGGCAGTTCTTCTGCCCCTCTTTCAAAAAAAAATATGTCTCCATGGTTTGATCTGTCGAGATTTTCGTCGTTTTGCATATTTTTTAGATAACAGAATAGATTTGGTCTCTGCATAAAAAAAAAACGTACGCAGCTTCGGTCGTTTTCTATACAGTGATATGTGAATGTGCAGAGGTTAATGTAGGATCAAACGTGGCTTACAAGATCTCGTCGGGGTTCCAGACGATGGAGTAGGTGTGGAAGTCCTGCGTGGGATCGAACCAGAGCCGGTACTGCACCTCCCTGCCGCCGTCGCCATTGGCGAAGATGTTGGTGTGCAGGGTGTAGGGCTGGCCGGTGACGTTGCCGAGGAACTCGAGGTCGATCTCGTCGTGCGTCTTCCAATCCTTCTCGGAGATCAGCTGCATGCATGCATCACACCGTAAATATATCATCAGTCAGGGAAGCGTGCACGCATGCCATGATCAGTGGCGCTAGCTGTTCTTCCCGCGTAGCTAGGGCACTTACATACATCGTCGTGACGGTGCCGGCCGAGTTGCCGGCGACGAGCTTGATGTCCATGTCGATGCGGGCGAAGTGGTAGGATGCCTTGGACCGGAAGCCCGACCCCATCGCGCGGTCCATGCCCAGCGCGATGGTCTGGTCGCCGTCGTTGCTGCCGTTGAGCAGCCGCGCCTCGCCGGACAGCGTCACGAGCTGCTCCATCTGGCCGCCGCCGCCGCCGCCGGTCACTGGAGTGGCGGCGGCGATCAGCGCGACAGCCGACAGGCAGGCCAGGAGGTTCGCCCTAGCCATTGCCTTGGCTTTATCTGCCCGGCGATGTGAGGTGAGGTTAGTGCAGTGACGACTGTCCAGTGTGGGGGCAGTGAGGCCATACCGCATATATGCAGATCTAAGTGCAGACGGAGCTGCAGGTTCAGAGTTATTACCAGGGTCAAAGTCTTCATGCAGCCAAATCGATCACATCGAACTCGGCAAAGATTCTTGAAAGGTGTAAACTGTAAACAAGTTTAGATCATGGGCTGGCTGTTTAAGAGCGAAGCATAAAAAATGATGGAAGATTTATGGCGAAAGGCAAGGAGAGCTGGCTCGGAAAAGCAGCAAGAAGTTGACCTGATGAAGTTTTGGTCACATGCATGTCCGGCGAGTGAGCTGCGCCATGCAGAGTGTGGCTCGCCTTCAGTGTCCATGAGACTGGTGCAGATGCAGATCTTGCGGATCGAATCGCTAGATCAGCTCTCCCGTGTGCATGGCAATTGGCAAAGCCATTTTCATATATGTTTAAAGCCACTACATGCGCTTTAATATTCATGCTCAGATCAACTAAATCCTCAAATGGTTTTTGCAAACAAAAAAAAAATTATACTTTCAGGTTCAAAAATGATCTAGTTCATCTTTTTTTTCTCTCCTCCACCAAGTCAAGCAATTGCGCTGCCTAAGCAGACAGTAGTGACCACTCTATAGGGAGGCATGCGACCACACCAAAGACCACTAGAGCCGCCGTGCCACCTTCTGATGAGCCGCGTTGAGTCGAGCTCCCAACCATGCCGCACGGTCAAGCCGTCACCACATACCGATGTAGTCGCCACCCACCAACGACCACCTCTAGGACGGCGTGCCACCACAGCGGCCCACGCTCACGCCGCTTGTGCCGAGTCGCGTCGTGTGCGTGCAGCATAGAGCCGAGCTACGTCACGCCCACAAAAGGGTCATGCTACCATGGTCGCCGCTAGCAGCAGTGGTGGGCGACGGATAGCTCGGATGGATAAAAGAAGAGGGTGAGAGGACGAAGAAAATGACCTGATTGCTTTTTTTAAAAAAAACTTTAGAATCGTGTATACAAATTTATCTTTTATAACTAAACATGAATGTTAATTAACGCACGTCATGTCATCATGTGGTCGTGGAGGCATGTGTACCTCATGTAGCTAAATAAAATCTAGATCATTTGTGATTTGCTAGAACTGACACGTTCCAACGTGTACCATATGAGGTTCATGCATGGACTATGCATGGTACATACCATGACTTCATGCATAAATAAATAGGCGTCAGAAAAAAATTTGAAGCCCGAGTAATTCGTTCTCACAGCCAGCAAACAATCCACGTATTGTGATTAATTGCATGCTTACCTAATTAAGAGAGGAGCTCACTATCGTCGGCCGCAGAGCCTTCAGGCGTTCGTGTGTCCATGCTGGCTGAGAAGCGGCCACGGTCACTAGTCGGTAATAAAAGTTGTATGTGTACGTGATGTGTCGCCATATTTAAAGGAAGGAATTTCAATTCCAATAATATAAAAAAAGTTGGTAACGCAGTGCATAGACATTTTTTTTATAAAAAAGACAGTCTTGGGTGTACCACGGCAAACTACATGCATGGGGCTGCTCCAGTATTTAATTTCTTTACATGCAGGATGCATGGGAGTATTAGGCATAATCCTTGTGCCTAAACTGTTCACCGTACAACTACGGAACTTTTTGGACAACCGTCTTTGTCCTTTACTAGCTGTGTACGAATATACACGTACTTTTGGTTCTCTTTTATGTACTACTAGCCACGCTCATGGGCCAAAAAAATGGAAAAACGCAGCCGCAAGCAGGATTCGAACCCACAACGCGCGGTTGCTAATCAAGTGGGCTACACATGTTTGTTGTCTATATCACAAGTGAGAAGGTAAATAACAGAAGGTAGAAGAGGAAAAAGAAAAATCGAGAAAAAGCAGAGCGGCTGGGAGCCTAGGACTTGAACTGCGGCCAGTGACATGAAACCTTGCGCGCAAGACCAACGGAGCAAACTTCCCGCGCTTGTTGAAATAGTGGGGAAAAATCATTTTATATATGGATTATAAATGGACGGTGGGATTTAGCTAACGGTCGTGATCGAACGACCGTGATCATCTCGTCGACGTGGCCGCAGGGGGAGGTTTGCGAAGTGCCACGTGGCAGTGAGCAGGAGCCTAAACTCCCTCTTGTATATTTATATTTATAGATATAGATATAGATATAGATATAGGAGTAGCACGGATGAATGTTCAGTTATTATTCACTAATCGTTGTAGAAGCGCAGTAAAAACTCCGCACGAGACGGCGAGATCCATGAAACTGCATTGAGCATGTGACCAACAGCTGCTTATTTCGAAGGCTGCGCGGCTGTTCTTCCCGACGTCGTGTGATACTACACTTGCCTGCCATTGACGGCCCCACTTACCTTTCTCAGTCCTTACCCACTTTCAACGCGATAAGCACTACATGATAGCCACGAATCTAGTTACCCCCGTAATCATTGAATCCATATCAACAATCATGCTGCCACGAATCTAGTTACCTCCATGATCACCGAATTCATATCAACAATGCTGAGATTAAATTAGTATTCACTAATATTTTTACAAAAACCCCTACAACTTTTAGATTTCAAACGATCGAGTCATTCTTCTTCCTCTTTCTTTTTTTATCTCCTCACATTCTCTTCATCTCTTCCCTCACTTACTCTCTGTTTACCAGGTGGTGCCTTCACCAAAGGAGGTTCGCCGCCTAGCAGGTGAAGGAAGGGGAGGTGGTCGGCGTCTCCAGTCGTAGCCGCTTCTCATCACCTTTCTCAACCGCCAGCCCCTCTCTCACCTTGTCGGTGGCCTAGTGAGTAGTGCCTCCAGTCATCGCCGACTGCCGCTACTTGACACCGTCCGCCGCCCACCAATACTTGTCGCCACACCGACCTCGTAATGGTTGCTCGATGCCATGGACGAATCGGAGTCAGATACCACGTCCGACGGTACGTCGCTCGTGCCGAGAATAGCCTTTACGGTGAAGGGGTGCAATGGCAGGATTCGACGAAGGCGAGATGGCCAGGGCAGGAGGCAGTGTGGGCAGCTTCGGCAGCGGGGAAGGAGGTGGGGAAGACGGCTAGGAGGGAGAGGGCATAACAGGAGGGGGAAGATGGAGGCGGGAGACAGCGAGGGGGCATCAAGTAGGGAGACGGCGTAGATGGATGCAGCAAGTGATGGAGCAGTCGGAATAGCCCTCCCCAGATGGCAGTTATGAAGCAGCCAGAATACCTCCCCTGGATCCTTGAGCAAGGAGGAAACAAAAGTTATCTTTGAAGTCTTAACCATGGTTATCAAGTCGTAAAGTCGAGTCGAGTCGCATGAGGGGAGACTTGGGGACTAGTCGTCGACTAGTCGTGGCTAGTCCGTGACTAGTCGACAACAACAACATCTATTTTGTTTAGAAAAGTAGTTGTGTAGTTGGCATGACCACTTGTACTTTTGTAAAAAAAAATAACAATTACAGTGGAGTCCAAAAGCATAGTAAGGATGAGAATGCAATGCCAAGTGACTAGTTTTCTTTTAATGTTAGATGATGGAACTCACGGTAGAATGCCTAGTCGAGTCGAGGTCCCTAGTCGTACTAAAAAAAGAGACTTATGGACTAATCGTGGATTAATCGCGACTAATCGCAGGACTTGATAACAATGGTCTTAACCAAGCAGCCCAGATATGCAGATGGAGGAGATGTCCTGCAATTTGTTTCTTGAAGGCAAACAACTGTGGCTCTATGTTGATGGACCACATTTCGCACCACGCGCATTGTTTGAGCATTTAGCCCTCTTACATTCCAACACAGTATTTTACAATGCTTGCTAGACATTGGATACAAAGCTACACCCAACACAAGACGTCGAACCGATAGAAGCAGCTTATATGGACTAAAGGACCACACGTGCACACAAGGCGGGGAGCCAATGCTGAATGAAGACAACAAAGCAACCATTTAATTAAACGCCACTGATAGAAGTTTTGCCAAACCAAGATAGACAGTAAGCACCCCTACACGACCCCGACAACACACCTAAAACCACCATTGATACATTTAGATACATGAAAAATTGTAACAGATAATAAAAAGGTACAGACTTGATACATGGGAAAATTCTTTCCACTATAAGGAGTAGAGATCCAACAGGCTCTACACGCTACGTCAAAACCACAAATTAATGATGGATTATAACAACCATTAGTAACGGTAAAGCAACCATCACCCCTGATAAGTCACTGATGCTTATCGTTAGCGATGGGTAAACACCCGTCACTGATCTACATAATACGCGATCAATGGGTTGGTATACTATCCGTCATCTATGTGCTATCTTCTTTACATGGTTTTGATGTAGTGACGCATGTCACGCATCTAGCACTTGGCATCTTCGGGACCCGTGATGTCAGGAGAGGTTCGACGAAGGTTGCTGAAGCAGCAGCATTTTGGGGCTCTTGTTTGCTTGATTCCGAGACCAAGGCAATCGCGTGAATGTCCGGCTAAGGGAGATCCGTCGACTAGTTGATCAGAAGCATTCTCACCCAGGCCCGGGAATAACCTTGTCGCCCAGAAACATAAGGAGTAGAGATTTGCCTAGATGGAGCAAGAACTGCCATGCTTAGAGCTGGCTCGTTGAAACTGCTGCCGGCCATGTGAGTTGCTTGCATTGCGGCGTCGTCCCTCTCCAGAACCGAGATGAAAGATCGTCAGTGCCAGTGAATCCATCCTCCACCCCTAGCCTCCGGTAGAACTCATGAATCTTGGGGAAATCATCGATCCTCATTGTCTATATAGCATCTCCTGAGGATAGGGATGCAAATGGGTTGGCCATAGGGCCACCTTTGGTCCTCCCTAATTCATTTATTTGTGCTAAATAGATTAGAAATCAAGTTTTTAGTACAAACAAATGAATTAGGAGGGCCAAAGATGGTCCTAGGATCGGCCTATTTGCATTCCTATCTGAGGAGGTGGTCCAAAATCAAAGACGCACTCGACATGCACAACGACACATTGTAGGACAGCAGCCTGATCGAGTTTGTGTGCCTGAGCTGTGCTGCTTCTGTCAGGAGCATCCTCCATCGAGACCGACATGTACTTGGAGAAGCTAAGCTGGTTGCGGTGCTTGGACCAAACCCACACGCAGAGGATATATACACGTTGACAACTTTGATCGACGTACGTTCAGTCTGTGTCCGTTTTGATGGCGTCGCCAAGCTGTCGTCGTGCGAAACATGAGCTCATGCCAACTGCATACACGTAAAGTTTCCATCTGTTGCTCTAGCAGCAAGAAACTGCAGCTAATAGCATACTCCAGTCATGTTTCCCACGGAAGCAATACGCAACAAAGCAAAGTGAGCATCGACTTCCACCATCTAAACTAGTCAATCTAGAAAACAACTGGCCGTTCCAATGGCCGGTCAAACGAAAGTTCAGGACAAACTACCGCATAACTTTAGGGTACAAAAATGCTGAACTTGCATGCTACAATGCGTTTTTTTTTGGGTATGTTTTTATAGAGGTTTGGCAAAGTCAAGTAATTTGTTGAGACTGCAATCTTTTTTGTATTTTTCTTGTGCTAACTCACGAGCAAATGCAAAATAAAAAATGGAGGTGGCCAAGCCGCCAGGAGAAGGGGCAAATCGACTAAAACCAACTTTTATTAATTTTTAATCGAATGACAATATCTTTAGGCACACCCTAATGCCTAATATATAACTGCCCTAGCTAATGCTTGCTCGACTTTGCAATCAAAGTGCATGCATGGTGGAAGATCTAGCAAGCGATCTGCGATCTATCCTACGGCAAGTAGCACTCGGGCGGGTACCCCCCGGGGAACCGCGCGCTGTCGGCGCAGTAGTTGTACACCATGTACTTGTCCCGCGCCCACTTCATGGCCTTCCGCGCCGCCGCATCCATCTCCTCCCCGTACGCCGCCGCGGCGGCGGCGGCGCCGCCGCCGTAGTCGACGGCGGTGAAGTTGCGGTACTGCGCGACGAACGGCGCCGCCGACCAGTCCGTCTTGACGCGGCCGCCCTGCGTAGCCCAGTCCTCGGCGTCCCACAGGCTCCCGTACAGCCGCATCCGCTGCGCCGCCGGGTACGCCACGCCCTGCGCCGCGTGGTTCCTGAACTCCCTGATCGGCGTCCCGTCCACCACCACACTGCATGCAAGAGATGTTAGAGCCGGTGTCGAACATGTTTACACGTAAGGTTACCTTTGGCCGTAACCGATGTGGAACTAAACACAACACGAGAAATTCTTCAATATGTCGATGGCATAAGGAAATAACTATATGCTTAGCTTTGCCGCCATGGACAGCAAGTGAAGATCAAGATGTGCATGGTAGGCGACAATGGTAGGGTGGAGGGCTTACAGGATGTGCTGAGAGGTCCAGACGATGGAGTAGGTGTGGAAGTCGGCGGTGGGGTCGAACCAGAGGTGGAACTGCTGCTCCTTGTGGCCGGTGCCGTTGGCGAAGATGTTGGTGTGGAGCGTGTACGGCTCGCCGGTGACGTTGCCGAGGAACTCCAGGTCGATCTCGTCGTGCGACTCCCACGACCCCTCCGACATGAACTGCCAAAGAATCAATCCATTCATTCATTGTCAGCTCGATCGATCGACGTACTCGATCGTGTTCATAGCTGCCGGAAAAGCTTGGATCTTACGTAGCATGTGGTGACCGTGCCGGCGGAGTTGTTGGGGACGAGCTTGATCTGCACGTCGGCGCGCGCGAGGAGGTACGTGCTCTTGGAGCGCAAGCCGGAGCCGGAGCCGCGGTCGAGCGACAGCGAGATGACCTGGCCGTCCGGCGAGACTCTCCCGGGGCCCCACGTCGTCTCCAGCGCGTCGTCGATCCTCCAGGCCGCCGCCGCCGGGCCGCCGGCGACGCAGTGCCCCAGGAGCAGCGCCACCAGCGCGCAAGCCGCCTTCGCGCCAAAACCCATCGCGCGCGCGCCTCCCTCCCCTCGAGCTTAACTAACTCGCGCCTTCGTTTGGAACTGCGATCAATCAAGGCAAGAAAGAAGAAGAAGAAGATGACGGTGGTGTGTGGTGGTGGATGTGTCGATCTGTGCCTCGGGATCGAGGCTTATATAGGGATTGGGGTTGCAGGGAGGAGCTGCACGGCGCATGTCAGTGTCAGGTTCCGGCGGGGAGGAAGGAATGTGGGGGTGGCGATGCGCGCGCGGAGGACAGCGGGGGCCGTGCCGGACGGTGATAAAGGTGGCGATTTGCGATATGCTGTGGCGTTCCGGCCGGGCGTGTCACATATGCGCGTCGCGCCGGCCCCCAACCACCGAGATCGACCGAATTCAATTCCGCACGCGCACATCTACGCCAAAACGGCAAGCCACCGCCCCAAGGCGGTCATTTTTTTTTTCTCCCACGATAACGGAAGAAAAATTCCAGTATTTGCATACCATATCATGAGCATCCCAGCAGGGGCATCAAAAGGACCGGCATCGCTACAGTAATCATGCACAGTACCCTGTGCAGTGCTCCGCTGCTCTCTTCTTTGCGTGCTTCCCCGCCGGTTTTCTTCAAAAATTTTTGAAGTAGGGGCTGATTTCCAGGGGCTGCAGGGGATGTAAGTTGTTGACACACACAGAGAGAAAATTGTTGGATGAAAATGCGTACCCGCAAGAGCAGGTTTCGATTTTTTTTTCAGCTTTCTTTCTAGCCTGTTTGTCTCGTTGCAATGGAATTCAGAGTGCATGAGACGTAGCGGTAGACGATATGCAAGTTTACAAAGTGGACATAGTTTTATAAAATTCTTTATTCCCAGATCATTTGAGTTCTAAAATGCAATTAAACTAATTAAGGACGGAAAATCACACGGCAACAAATAACAAATAATTTATGAATCCAAATTAAGAACAGTGGTGATCACTACACCAGACGCCACGCCCTCTAAACCGCCACCTCCGCCCGTTCACGATTCTCCTCCATGGTCCTTGTACTAGCTTACAGGGTATATGTATATATCACCTTCTCTTGATGCTTCCTCCCCTCCTCCCTCTTTCTAAGGATCCATGTCTCAAACTCGCGATGGCTCTCGCCGGTGCTACGGAAAGTCCTCATCTTAGACATGTAGTCGTCGAATCTACAATAAAGCGGAGTTGAGGTATTTGTTAGAATTGTAAACTAGTTTGCGACTATAATAGAATTTGATGTGGTATTTATTACCTTAGATGATCATCTCAACTGCTAGTTTACTATGACGGTTTCCCCCATGTGTTTGTGGATTACACGAGGTTCAAAAGACTCCAGCCCCGATCTCCCTGCTTAGCCAGTTAGCGGCGATCCAGCTCAACCCCGAGGTGCTCGACCAGTTTCTATGGCGATTCTCGAATAATGGGACCTTCTCCGTCAAGTCCGTCTACTTGCTGCAATTTAAGGGCCGCATCACCAGGCTAGCCCTGCAGAAGGTCTGGAAGCCATGGGCCCCTTCAAAATGCAAGTTCTTCTTTTGGCAGTTGTTACACTATAGAGTCATGACTGCAGACGCCCTGTTGCGTCGCGGCCTCCCCAACGACTATTTCTGCCCCCTCTGTAGGCGCAACCTACAAACCTCAGAATACCTGTTGCTTCAGTGAGAATTTAGCTCTTCCGTCTGGTCTCGGCTCGCCGTCAGGTTAAACCTCCAGCACCTCAGCCCTGCAACATGGTCGAATCGCAGCTCGGTAGCTGATTGGTGGCTCCACGACATTCTTCATGGCACCGGGCAGTGCGGAGTTCGCTCCGTAGTCTTTGCAACGGTGTAGCATCTTTGGTTTGAGAGGAACAACCGTATTTTCCGTCAGGTCGATAGAACAGCACATGCCTTTTTTCCTTTTATTGATCAAGGAGCTACGGCTTTGGGAGGCCGCAGGAGCTCGTTTTGTAATTAGTTGATTTTGTCCCATTCGGCTCACGGGGGGAGGGGCCAATGTCTCCCCCACCTCTTCTTCTATTTTTGATCAATACATGGCAGTTCTTCTGCCCGTTTGCTTAAAAAAAAAAACTCCAGCTCCGGATCATGATCCGCATCGTGCTCTCTCCTATAGTATGTTGTGTATCGACCCTGCATTTAATTCAATAATTAAGCCAGTAAAATGCCCTTGTTAGTATGGAAAAACATCGCACTTACCATCTTATCCAGCACAACAAAGTCCATAACATTGGAAGCAGCCCCTGCCTTGGGCTTCTTCGTGTGCCCACGACGCCAGACATGCTACCAGACATATTTAGTGCGTTTATCTATAATTTACAATTTTTTCTCAAATTTACTACAGCTTACTTCATTTTTCTTACTTTTCTTATTTTTAGCATTTTCATACATTTTTATGCCATTTACTACATTTTGTGTAATTTTCCACGTTTACTGCATTTTCTACATTTTCCCACATTTTACTACGCTTTTCAGTATTTTTCAATCTTTTTTCTAATTTTTTTACATTTACTACTATTTTCTACCACACATGCAAGACCGACAAGAGTACATTTGAAAGATTAAAATACGGCGGGAGCAGGAACTTACTTGAGCGGGGAAGACGGCCCTTAGCGGTGGCTGGAGGGAGAGTGCAGCAGGAGGTGGCGGTGGTCGGAGGGGGTAGGCAGCGAGGAGGTGGTGAAGTGGCGGGGAGAAGGGTAGCAGGCAGGGGGTGGAAGGGGAGGCCAGTGGAGATGGGGTAGCTGGAGGGGGAGGTGAGAGGGAGGTGGCAATGGCCGGCAGTGAGGAGGCGACGATGGGGCAAAAGGGAGGCGGAGAGGCTGGAGACGGAGATGGCCACGGGAAGTAGGGACTTGGGTGGGGCGATGGTGACAAGTAGCGACGGGCTAGAGGAGGCAGTGGGGCGGCGCGGCTGGGGACTTGACAATAAGTCTCTCGTTTATTCTTCTCTAACCATCGAAAGAGCCATGGGATACTCGACGGTATAAGCTCGGCCATCGAGAGAGTTGGGACACTCGATCGTAGATTTGTGTGCGTCAAAAACACTGTCAGAATGGTAGAAATCTAAATTGTTTCGTGTAGTTCATCTTTTGTAACGAAGGAAATCTCATAGATATATTTTGATGGTAAAAACCATTTTCATTACAATGGCATGCATGATCTGATCAGCGTCATCGTGGCGATCGTCATCCCACATTGCCGCTTATGTTTCCAGCTTGCAGATGATGTAGTAGTTTGTGACTTATCATCGCATACTTGTCTTGCCTATCGTCTTCTGCACGGAGTCAAAGACTCAAAGGGAAACGGGGCAGCAGCGCTACGGACGCTCGGCCCGTACCGTCAAAAAGTGGCTCTTATTTCGACCATGTGCGCCCGTCTGCTGCTCCAGGCCCCGGCCCAATAGGGAGGCCTCATACGCCGATATACGTGGTATTGGGCGTTTTTAGAACAGTAGAATTTACTACTTCGAAATACTATTACGGTGTAAAACCATCTATTTTATTTTATCGACAACTATTCGAAGTAGTTTTAAGATCAACTTACACTTCTTTTGTTCAGATCTAGCATTCATAGCATTGGTGGTATAGTGCTTGCACTAGTATCATGGTCTGAAAGGTATGTTTTTTTTTCTTGCCAGATATGATGCATGGACATCTCAATTTAGTTTCTTCGTTATTCTTCTATGATCTACCTTCTTTGACCACATCTTTAGACTATATCCAACGTCGTCGTGTGGAGTACACTTCTGTCCTCCTAAGCTTGTAGACAAATCTCACTTGGCTCCTAAATTTAAAATTTACTTTTCCGGTCCTTTAAAGTTGTGACCATTTGCACCATTGCCCTCCAAAAGTTGTGGATGTTAGCATTATTGCCTCAAAAGTGTTAGGAACTCGATTAATGTCTAGATGGCCAGTATTTTTTCTCATTATATAGCATGTAGTTGCCAAAAGTGTCTTTTTAAAACAAACCGGCATTCCCATCACCTCCCTCCTCACCCTATCTAAATATTTTCAGCTTATATTTTTATAAATTTAAATACCAAAAAATCGATCTTTTCAAATTTAAATTTTACAGATTAATTTTCAAAGTTTCAAATTAATACTTTTAGAATTTTGATACGTTAAAATTTCATTTCAACATATGAATTTTCAAAACATAAAAAACATATATCATAAACGTTCAAATAAAATTTTAAAATTTGTGTTTCGAAACAATAGATTTCAAATTTCACATGTTTCATTATCTAAAAGACAAAACCAAAGATTTACATTTTGAATTTGAGTTTTAAAAGATCAAAGTCGATTTTCTCAAAGTTTGAATTTCCAATAATTTGAGAATTTTAATTCCCACTTTTGAAAATTCAGACTGAAAATTTCAAATAATAATATTCCAAAATTCTACTATTTGAGTTTTAATGTCTTAAAAATCATATGTGAATGTATCAAAATTTAAAAAGTTGGAATTTGAATTTTTCAATTTCAAATGTAAAATTCAATTTTGAAAATTTGAAATATTTAATTTTTGAAGTTCAATTCACTAGAAAGTGTTTTTAAAACATTATATTTTCAGAGAGAGGAAGGAGGGAAAGGCACATGTGGTGACTACAAAGTTATTTATTGGTTCACCGAGCGTCGAGGAGATGCAACCATACTGCTCGCTAATAAATGAGCCCTAGGGAAGGCTACAAAGGCATCCACACTACCCAGTGACATAGTGCTGTACTAAAAGACACTCTAATTGCGAAGAGAGGAAAGTAGACGGTGGAAAAAAGGATGGTGAGCAGAAGCAGCACACCGGCCCTGTGGTGGCCTACCAGCTGCAGCCGCTTCTTCTCCCCGCAGCGCCACCCCCACCCCTTGACACGGCCTTCCTCCTACCGCAGGAGTTCGCCACTCTCAGAGCGCGGCCCCAACAAGACTCACCGGAGAAGGCCAAAAAAGAGAAGACGTAAATATGAGCTCGAAGGCGGCCACCGGCTCCATGCTCGCCGCTTCTCACTGTCTGTCTCTACCACCTGCTTCTCGATTCCATGCTCGATGTAGAGAGGCTAAGGGGAAGGGAGACGACGCTGGCACGTGGAGGAAGTGGCGCTGCCTAGGCTAGCTAAGTGGGCAAGAAGAGGATTTCGTGTGTTGTTGTCATACCTTCTTTGTAAGAAGGGGCAGAAATGATCATCCGTTTTGTAGCCTTTTTATAGCTATCTATCGACTACCACAGTGTTGCTCGTGCATTTTCACATAGGTAGATATATATCTAGGAAAAGGCACAGACGTATCCACTACTAGTAGTAGAACCAACGCGCTCACGCTGCTGCCAATTCAAAAAAAAAAAAACTACCATATATGCGTCCATGCATGTGTCACACGACGGCAAGTTCAGGTTCATAGCATCTGCTTGTTTGTTTCAGATTAAAGTTGAGTTGCGTTTTACTGTAGTAAATTTGTGGTCCCCTAAAAAAAGTTTTAAAAAGTTCAAAAATTATGAAAAAATTATTTTTCAAAATTTAAGAAAAACTACTCAAAACTCCACAAAAATGACTACAAAATTTTACATCATTTTGCTTATACAAAAATAACAAATTTTCATTTCATTTAATTTAATTTAATCTGAAACAAATAAGGCCTATAATACTATTCACCGTCCGTTCTATCCATCTCTAAAATTCCTCACACTTTACACTACACTATAAAAGTTTTTTTTCTTTTAACAAACACTATATCTTTGCACACTTTATGTTACAGTTTTCTCTGCGGATGCTCGGAACACTCTAAAAGATTTTTTTCTTTTAACAAACATTATATCTTTGCACACTTTATGTTACAGTTTTATCAAAATCAGCAAAATTCTTTTCTTTTAGATAGGAGAAACATTTCTTCTATCTAAAAGAAAAGAATGTACCCTTCTATTCAAATCCAATTTGCATAATAAATCCAAATTCTAGTGGTAGATGAATAATTGCAATTTTTTGTATGTACGAGATTAGAATAACTTCAAAATAATTGACATAATTTTTTTTATTTTTTCTGATCAGAAAAATAAATGAAAAAAGGAGGTATAATTTTTTTTGGAATTATGGTTAAAGAAGAAAAAGAAGAAAGCAGGGGTGCGGATGCTGAGATGCTATAAACCTGAAGCCCATGTCTACCTGGAACCATGCCGCTGCCTCCGCGCACGGCTTGCCAGTTTGCATCGCCTGCTCCGCTCAAACGCCGCACGAAACCTGCTCGTTTTCTCATGCGAACCCCGAGGCTGCTCTACACCACTGTACAGTACTCTAGTAAAATATAAAAGAGATCGATGATGAAAAATCTGCTCTCTCCGAGACCGTCGTAAATATCTCGCGCTCTGCTTCCGGTGAACATTGGGAGCCGTACTGCGTGTACACTGCAGAATCTTCAGTCTTCAGAAACCGTGTGGCTTGCTCGAGCAGTGCTTCTCCAAGCTAGCTCGTCAAAGTACCTGCACGTACGACTGCATCTGCATGCCATTCTCACCCAAACGCATCCCTGCATCTACAAGAGTGAGCTCCTACAGCTACCTGGCCGGGTACGTAGCTGCAAGTGCTTTCTGCAAATGCGTAGGTCTTGTTTGTGTTGGGCTTTTGCCTTTACCGGGCCTGGCCCATTAGGCCCTAGTGGCCGGTTAAGGGAGGAGGAGGGGCAGCGCTGCTGCCCCTGACTTGGCTGCGAGCTGGGTCGGGTTTCCCCGAACCCTAGCTGGCTGCGGCGGCGGTGGCCGTTCGTGCCTCCCGACGAGCGCCGGGCTGCGTGCGCGTGCGCGTGCGGCCTGCGTTCTCGGAGTTGGTTGCGCTCACGTCGCCTATATGGGGAAGTCCCTCTCCTCTCTGTCTCGGTTCGGTTGGTTTTGGCTGAGTTTATCCCCTTCCTCTCACTCTCGTGTTCCTGGGGTTTTACCACTGTTTGCCGAGGTTCGGCGCCCTCGCCGCCGGTGCCTTCCGTGGTGCTGCCTCCTCCCTCGTCTCTGGTACCCGTAGGCCACGGGGTGGTCGCCGTATTGCTGTGCTGTGCCTTGTGCTCCTCGGGCTCTTCATCTCGGCTTGTTCGTGGTGGAGAGTGACGGCATCGTATCTCCGTTTCTTTTCACCGGTGGTGCTCGCAACCGGCGATCTGATTACAGGTCGGTGCCTCGTGCACGCTTTGCCACTGTTTGCTTCGTTGCCGACTCGGATTTGGCGCATCGTAAGTATTCGTGTTCTTCCTCTTTTGTGCAGTAGGCCGATTGGGCATCTGGGGACCTATTCATAGAATAGAGGCCGAACCCAATCAGGGTATATGCACTGTGATCTTGTGGGCAAAGAATAATGCTCGATGATGATTGCATATTTTGAGGCTTATTAATCTGTTAATTAGGTATAATTGCTAGACCTAGAGTAGCACTGTTCGTTGATTTATGTCTTTGCTGGTACAATGTGTATGATATAGCACTTGGTGTTGATTTACATGACCGTATTGCTGCTGTCCTATCTCTGTTAATTGGAGTATAAGCGCTGCTGTTTAGTTGATCTGTGATTGACCTGTGACCAAAGTAGCATTGCTGTTCAAGCCCATTATTTGGGCTGTTTTCAGTAAGGCCGCAGTGTGGATATGATCTGTTATCTCCTGGTTTACCTAGCTGCTCATTGTCATACATATTGATCATTGGTTTTTCCAATTTGTTGCATGAACAGTGCTGTTCTAGGATATAAACCTGATTTTCAGAGATAATAACCTGTGATATATTGCCCAAATTATTTGTTGGATGGCTAATTGGTTTAGCAACCCGTAATTTGCAATCTGAGAGCACGTTTATCATCTTTAAATCTGAGCTTTATGCTGATTTCGTTAAGTTTATTTGGTACCATGTTTATTGGGTTATTGTTAATCATGGATTTATATGCCTTTTGCATAATCTTGTAGAATTCATGATTTTGACTATAATTCATGGTATGATTGTTGTTTATATATTCGTTGTGAATTACTTGAGTAATCTACTTATACCGCAATATTTGCAACAGTTTGTTTCAGATTAAGGTAGCGTTGCGTTTTACTGTAGCAAATTTGTAATCCCCTTAAAATACGTCTTAACGAGTTCAAAAAATTATGAAAAAAATATTTTACAAACTTTAAGAAGTACTATTTAAAACCCCATAAGAATGACTATAAAATATTACATCATTTGGCTTATACAAAAATAACAAATTTTAATTTAATTTAATTTAATTTAATCTGAAACAAACAAGGCCGTAATGTGCGGTGCCCGGGAAACGTGCGTTTTGCAGATGTGTGGTGCGTTTTGCAGAGTGGCATGCAGGTACAAGGTGCATTTCTCACCAGCAAGTGCGTTCCCCCAATGGCGTTGCGTACGAAGAGCATTAATGTGTCTGCGAGTCAGCGTAGGATCTGCTCCCCGAGCTAGCTAGCCATCAGAAAATAATGTCAACCAGTTTAAGGTCAAGTAGCTAGCATATCGCGATCTACAGCTTGGCTAGCATTTAACGGAGACTAAATTTTGTTTGACAAGTAGCAAATCTGAGTTAGATTGCGTGCGTGCAAACATGGTCCTTGTCCTTGTCTAGTGTAAGAGCATCTCCGATAGTCCCTGTATAATACTATTATAACATATATAGATGAACTGCAGGAGAAAATAAAATTTTTAAATGGTGTTATCAATTGTGAAAAAAATTTAGAGAGATGGATACATAAAACTTCAGTAGATAGATAGAGAGAACTTCAATTGTATTTTAGAAAAAAGATATAGAAAGATCGTAGAAGATGCTCTAATAAGATAGGTTTACTCTTGAGATCTAGCCTATACTCAATAGCTGCCCTTGCTTTGTCAAGAAACAAATCTAACTAACTTCTTCATAAAGACCCAATCCCGGGTCCTTGATCTCTTGGTCTCTTTTGTAGTCTCATGCTCATGTGTGCATGTGCACAGCTCGTGTGATGAGACAACTGGCATTTGTGAATCGCTTATACAGGAGTACGCCGACTCGTCACTTGTTTTTGTGCGGTTGTAGCTAGAGCTGTTTTGTGCGGTAGGTTTGTAGCTATAATTTTCAAGTCTTTTTTTTTAAAAAAAGGGGCAGGAGAACTGTCATCCTATTTCATTGCAGAAGAAAAAAATAAAAATAAAAACACCGTGCAAAGCATGGGGATACAACGCATCGCGAACACTGTCTCCTCGCCAAGACCGAGCTCCGGCGGCCGATGAAACGGTCGCCCCAAAACCGAACTAGGAAGGAAACAAAGGGACAGGGAGGGAGAAGGAAAGACGGTCACCACCGACGCACAACTTATAAGGAGGCACAAAACACACTGACAACACCAAACAGCACTGAAACGGACTGCACGACGCCTCCAACAAGGAAATGACAGAAAGGACCTGCTAACGTCGAAGACCGCAACCAAGGCTTTCGCCGAATGAAGAAGAGCGCGAGTTAAAAGAAGGGCCTCCAACGAGGGAACGACGCGAGAGACACGCCGTCACCGCCAACCAAGCAGGAACCGGGCGAGGCTTTCGCCCGACACACATTCTCCAAACACCACGCTGAAGAGGATTGCAGAGGGATTGGCCTGCATGAAGAACCGAGCTACCGACCGGAGCCAAACCCCTCGAAAGCACAGGCTGAACACCACTTTGACCTCAGAAGAGGCCACCTGTGCCACCAAGCACCTCGCAGAGAGGGGAGGGCAGAGCAGCGAGGTAGAACCTTGGTAGGAAGTGGTGGACAGCGGCATCGCTGAGGAGAAGACAATAGCCCACGTCGAAGGAGGGAGGGGCTCCCCGACGAGCGACCCATTCGAGGACCAGAGTCACAGACGACAGAACATCGCCTCACGGGCTCGGAAGAGGCCTCCGATGCTACCAGGTCCCTCACAGGGAGTGGAGGGACAGGGCAGCAAGGGCGGGACCAAGCACGAAGGAGATGGACGAAGATGACGCCGAGAGGAGACACCAGACAACGGAGGAGAAGCCGCCGGCCTCGCACCAGGGAGCACACCGCTCCGGCCACGATTTGGGCCTCCTGCCACAAGATCTGGCCGCGCCGAGAGCGGTCCCCCTTGAGTGGCCTCTACTAGGCGGGCACAGGGGGAGGAGAGATAGGGGGAAGGAGGAGGAGGAGGTTGCCGATGCTCTCGTCATCTCGCGCTGGCCATCCCACGCCACCGACGCCTCGCGCCGGCCATCCCGTGCCATTGACGCCTCACGCCGGCCAGGCCTCGCTGCCTCGCCACGCGCCCGGCCTAGGCGTGCCAGTAGCCGCCCAGCCCAGCGCCAGGCGCGCCACGCCGGAAGGCGGGCAACAACTGCTTATGCATTGAGACTCGAAAAAAAAATCTTTGGCTCTAATATCATACTATTAAGTTGCATTCGCCGATTAGCATACCATAAAATCTAAATTTATAGAAAAGTATGAACAATTTACTTATACTAACACTGCTTCAACGCTAGGGTTCTTTGGCGAGACTTTCCTCGAAAATCGTTTCACACTTGTGCATTCAACTCCATATTGTTAAAGGAGTCGTCGTCGAGCGGTCTCTGGTTTCCTCAAGTGAAACGACATTTCACGAAATAAACCTGTCTGTCAGAGATTCGAGGATGATTCTCCCTAGCAAAAGTCCGCTAAGGAAAAACTAGTATTTCATTTGTTGCCATTGATTTGGCTTCCAGACGCTTCAGGGACGGTTCTTCTTAGCGAAACATAATTCCGCTAAGGACAAAACGTCATTTTACGTGATGTCAGCCACGTCTCTTCGCTTCATAAGATGACAATGCGCAACACCGTGTAAGGTGCTGGCCATCATAATTTTAGGACGGAATGTGATGTTTCCGGCTGGTCACGAGTCTGGGTTTGAACTTGGATATCCTGGCTCATCCGCAAACTCAAAGCTAGCTATGGCCCTTCTTATTTATTACTCCCTCCATCATGAAATAGTAGTCATTTTGGACATTGGCACGGTCTCCAAAATAGAACTTTGACCATAATTTTTTTAAAATTATTTATAATGCATTAAAAACTATAATAATAATATTATGAAAGTTCTTTTCAAGACGAATCTATCTATATGATTTTTATGTTCTAAATCTGAATAGTTCAAAAGTTCTCTATTGATAGATTTTTAAAACACTTAGGACAAGTGTAAAATGACTAGAGTACTATTTAATAACGAAGGGAGTAGTCTTTTTTTGTTGGTCATGCATGAACACATGCATACATACATAATACACGTATTTGTATCTGGATTTCATAAGCACGAGTAATATTCTCATCTTTGTGGGCAGTCCATTTCAACCCGGTGGCTGGGTAAGGTGGAGGCAGCGCAAAGCCCTTGGCTTGGCATAGACCCATCCATGGTAGTATATGTACATGTAATGTATATACGTACAAATGCATGCCCATGCAAATACGTATATGCATGGCTCCATGATCAACGACGTTGTTGCCGATGCTAATCGACGCCATCACGCCATGGTGATTAATTACCGCAAACAGCTGAAATGCTTCATCCATCCGGTTTCAACAGGTGACATGCTCCGGCTTCGACGAGCTCCCAACACGTACACGTTACTTACACACAGCTTCTACTTCGACGAGCTTTCCGCGGCTTCAGGTTAATTTGACAGGGATCGACTCGGCGGCTTCGGCAACTTGGTAGCAGGGCTGCAGGTCATGATGCACGCGCGTTGACGTAAACTAGATCGCGGGGCTGGCGGTGTTGGAGGTCGTGCAGGCGGCGATTAATTTCGGGATTAATTAACGATTTTAATTCTCTATAGGCGCCTGCGTTTGCTCGCTTGCGCGCAGGGCTCACGTAGGCACTCGCGAACGCGACCTTTCGCATCCATGCGTCCACCGCCGATGCCGCTAGTCACCGCCGCCGATGTCGCTAGCTACTGTGCCGCCGACGCCGTTGATAGCCTTCCTTCTCTTCCTCGGCAAACCCGGTGCCGTGCGCGGCTGAGGGCTCATGAACGCTAGCCCGTCCTACTCGAGGACGCCGCCGTCGCTTGCTTCGACGGCCTGCCTTTCTCCTCGTCGATCTGCTATTCTTTGCCACTTTGAGTTACTTGATCGGCAGGTTACAGAGTTTTTTTTTTCACTTTTTTTATCTAGTTTTTCAGTAGTACTGAAAAAAAATCGCCTACACTAAATGCAAAACGTAGGCACCTATATTCTAGTTGGTCCCATTAATTAAAGGATCATTAATATTACTTTATCATTTTAATATTATCATTATTATTACCATTATTTATTTATGTTCCAACACTGCTCAGCCAGCCTTGTGCCGCCCTGCTCCGCGAATCTCGTTTTCCCGCTCGTTAATTTCCTCGCCACCTTCGTCGTCTATACACTCTCCGTGGTCACTCCTGCCCGCTATATATCCACATTCCTCTGGCCTCTCCACATTTGAAACAGCCAAGTGCCAAGCCAAGAAATAAATAACCAGCTAGGCTAGTTTCCCAGCGCTGCGCCTGCACGTAGTGGCTAGCTGCAGTGCAGGCCACCATGGCGGCGACGTCGCTTGCAACTGCGAGCACAAAGCCTCGCGGCATTCTGCTCTTTGGCGTCGCAGCCTTCTTTCTCGTGGCCACGGGTCGCCTGGGCACGGCGACCATGGACGAGGAGATCGAGCTCATCTGGGGGGCGAGCCACACCTACTTCTTCATGGAGGACTACAAAACCGAGGCCCTGGCGCTCTCCCTGGACCAGAACCAGGGCTCCTGCTTCCGCTCCAAGGACAAGTACATCTACGTCCGCATCGACATGGACATCAAGCTCGTCGAGGGCAACTCCGCCGGCACCGTCTGCACCATCTACGTAAGACCCCTACTTCTCTGCCATTTGCGAATGCCGATCTAGAGCAGCTAGCAATAGCAATAGCATTAGCTAGCTAGCTGCCTTGTTCTTGATTCTTGCATGCCAATGTGCATCGATCGAGCAGTACGTAGTTGACTTCATCACGTGGAATATTTTGGGGTGTGTGTGTGCAGATGATCTCGGAAGGGCCCTGGGAGTATCACGACGAGATCGACCTGGAGTTCCTCGGCAACGCCACCGGCCAGCCCTACACCCTCCACACCAACATCTTCGCCAACGGCATCGGCGGCCGGGAGCAGCAGTTCCGCCTCGGCTTCGACCCCACCACCGACTACCACACCTACTCCATCGTCTGGAACCCCAAGCACATCCTGTGAGTCGAAGCTACGCATATCCTTTTTACTAATGTCCTCTGCCTTTGTTTTACTAAATATATGGACTATGTCGGTTCATGTCGGTGGAATAAATTACGATTTTGCTTAAACCCAGCGGCCCGGGCTCGCCGCCATTGACGCCGACGACGGGTGGGCCCAGCAGCAGCGTCGCGCTCCGATCGCTGGGCTGAGTCACGTCCAAATTAAGATAGAGACAATATTAAAGGATCCGGTTTCCACTGCCATGTGGAACCGGATCCACGTGGCAGTGGCTGTAACTGCACGGGAGCAGGTGTAGCTGCAACGGCAGAGGATCCTGGTTGAGTCACTAGGGTACAGGGGTATGATGGGGATCGCCGGTGACTGACCGGCGACGAGGTTGACGGAATGCAGGATCCTGGTGGACGGGCTGGCGATCCGGGACTTCAAGAACAACGAGGCGGCGGGGGTGGCGTTCCCGTCGTGGCAGCCGATGCGGATGTACGGGAGCCTGTGGGACGGCGACGGGTGGGCGACGGAGGGCGGGCGCATCAAGACGGACTGGGCGGAGGCGCCGTTCGTCTCCTACTACCGCAACTACAACGTCACCGGGTGCTCGCCGTCGCCGGGCGTGCCGTGGTGCGGCGCCGAGCCGGCCGCCTCCACGCGCTTCGACCTCGACGCCGGGACGCTGGCCGACCTGCAGTGGGCGCGCGACCACTGGATGTTCTACGACTACTGCAAAGACTACACCAGGTTCAACGAGACCACGCTCCCCAAGGAGTGCACGCTGCCGTGAGTCTGTGACGGCGGCCGGTGCGGTTCTTCATGCCCGGCCGTCCTTGCGTATCTTGTCTTGTCATCGACTGATTCATTCTTGTACATCTGAAGAGTGAAGACCAAACAGGTACTCTACAATTTTGATTCTTTCTTCGTAGGGGATCTCTGGTTTTAGTTGGCCTCTGCTTCGTGCCTCTGGATTTCTTCTCTTTCTCCCTTCTGGGACAGATGTACCAACATTTATCTGACAGAGAGAGCGGTTCATCTTTTTTTGGCTGAATTTGTCGTGGCAAGTCGAAAAGTCTATCTTCACACACACCAAGCATGCATGAGCATCACTATTCACTATTGCCCTTGGTGCGCAACTAACAATAAGAGATAGGAGGAATTCCTTGGCTAAGCATATAATCGTATCTGTGCTGCATATCTTTGCATGCATATGGTACTCGGTGCACACCACATAAAAAATGGTCAAATGACACGCGAACAAAAACAAGAGCACGCATGTGTGACGCATGAAATCAATCGTCAATCCGCGGAGGCATGGCCGGCGGTGGGGACGGCGACGGCCACGCGTGGTCGCCGCAGTAGTCGTGGATCATGTAGTTCTCCTGCGCCCACGCGACGGCGCGCCGGCCGCCGGCTCATCCACGGCGAGGCGTCGCCGGGCGGCGGGCAGGATGAGGAGGGCTCGCGCGTCGCCGCCGTCCCCAAGGCTCGCGTGCGCCCTCAATCCCTCATCGCCTGCCCGTCCAGGTACGGCACGCCGGAGCGCTGTCGCTCGTGGCTCTCGAACACCCTCACCGGCTTGCCGTCCACGTACCGAGAAGCTGATCGATAAATCAGAGAGAAAAACGAAAAATTGCAGGAGATCCAATCATCCAGTATCCCAGTGCATTAGTGCAATAAATTCACTGCATGCAGCTAGAGATCGGATGCATGTGCGTGCATGAATGGTTTCGATGTGGTTATCTTAATTTGCTGAGATTTGGTTTCGATGTGTTTCAAATCATTTTTGGCAGAATCTAGCATTTGACTGGTGGTATTATTTTTTTCCCCTACATTTGATCGGTGATATTTTTTCATAGCGAGGTTGCGTTACATGTTACCTGTGCAGGCTCCTCATGTGCCTTCTCACTCGGTTCTAGGAATAGGTATCCCGTTCTCCAGGTCGTAGACTTTGCAACCGACAGCGAAAAAATTCTTGTAGATGGACGTTTAAGACACGGCCCATTTTATTGCCACGGTAGGCCCAATGTCTCGGTGGAGAAGGCCTGTTAACACACGGCCCATTTGATTGTCACAGCTCGAATTTTTTACTGTACTAGCATTAATTTAAATCGAAATTAAAAAAAAAATTGCCGGTTTAAAAAAATTAAAAAAATAGCATCATAGCGTCCGTTTAACGGGCGGTATATAATAATCGCCCGATAGACGGGCGTTATTAAAACCTCTGATACAAGAGAGCCGAACCAATCGGGGCGTGTAATGGCATAACGGTCATGATCAATAATCGCCCGTTGAATGGGCGTTTATCACTATTCGAAAAAACCGCCCGTTGGACGGGCGTTTTATCTGATCTTGGAATGGATCGCCTGTTGAATGGCGCTAATTAACCTAACCCACATGCCCGTGGCCGGATCGGATCAACCTGATACTCATTTGCCCAAGTGCAGAGAAAAGAGAGAGAGGAGGAGGAAGAGAGAAGAGGAAGAGGAGGAGAAGAGGAGAGGAGGAGGAAGAGAGAAGAGGGTGAGGAGGGAGAAGAGAGGGAAAAAAAAGGTAATTTTAAAACTCATTATATTTTTATTTTGTAATGTTTAAAAACAAGGTAGGTTAGCAATATGGACATGATAAATTAAATATTTCGTTTAAAGCCTAGATTTAGCGATTAGGTTTTAATAAAAATTAGGTATATTTTCTGTAATTTTTATGTACATTTGATTTAGAGTTTTAAATTAGAATAATATTCGATATGTTTTTGTATGAATATGTAAATGAGTTTTAGGATTTAATGTTTTATAATATATGCGGTAATTTGTAGTCTATATTTAGGGTTATAACTAGGGTTGTAAGAGAGGGCTATCGTTGATTTAATGCGTATGTTTATTTTTATCTGATTTACTGTTAGGGCTTATAAATTTAGAGGACATGTGTAGGTGCGGCGTTACGGTAGTAGTGAGACTCGATTTATATGAAGCATAATGCACGTTGGTTTAAAGCATATTACAAAGGATTAACAATGATAAATCTTTAAGATGTTTTTGTCGATACAAAAATAATTATAATTTATTAGTAGTTCATTTCGTTTTAAATGCAGGGTCAATGGAAGATGAAAATATTTTAATGTTCATTATGGGCAAGGGATATCAATTTTGGTCGAGACGGGTAGACCTATCTATGTTTGATCGGTGATGTTGGGGATATCTAGGCCCACGGAGAGAACGTTAGCGGGGCTTGAAAATTGGTCATTAAGGGCGTTTAAAATTAACCCGAAGAATATGGTGCGGATATCGTATTGTTGCTAGCCGTACTACGGAAAGACCTTATTGGGAGTTGGTACCAATAATGGCAACCCGAGGATGGAGGCGTTATGTTGAGATCGCCATCGAGCGAGGACAACCACTAGCACTTCTTGTTCGAAGCCAAATCAGGAACAAAATGAAGAAGCTTTGCATCAACTTTGTCGAAGGAAGTAATGTGGTGCGGGAAGATGTGCGGGAAGATGGTGGCGACACGAGCATGTGGTGCGGGAAGAGGTGGAGGAGCTGGAGGAGACAATGGATGGATCAAGTGAGCAACAAATAACACAGAACCCATAGGTGCGGCGGATGAGGGGAGTATATTGAAGCTATAGTTGCGTCCATGGAGGCCGAGGATCTTGAGCACGAGCAAGTCCACGAGGAAGATGTGTCGACGATGAGAGTCCGGTGGCTTTCAAAATATCGTGCGGTCGAGTGGAACTCATCAAACTTTGCGAGCTATCTATCAGAAGACACTCAAACGACACAGGAATACCACGAGCGAGGTGACACAAGGAGCGACATACCCCTCGAAGGAAGAATTGGTGACAGCCGTGAAGATTTGGGCATTATCACTTATGAGAGAATTCAGGGTTGTCAGGTCTAGCCGAAGTGTGTACGATGTGGTGTGTGTTGTCCCCGGTTGCCCTTGGCGTGTGCATGCCTTTAAAGGAAAGTGGGTGGAATACTGGGTATGTTCAATAGTGAGGGAGCATAATTGTACGGTGACTGAGGTCAGACAGAAACATAGAAATCTAACATCAACAATGGTGGCACATATAATGCAGGCTCAAATAACAGAGAACGTTAACTACGAGCCTCGGTCTATCATTCGAGCCATGGAGGAACAATTTCAGTACACTATTCCGTATGCAACTGCTTGGAGGGCAAAGCAAAAAGCATTAGAGATGAGATTTGAAACATATGAAGCATCTTATACGAATATGTCATCCCTGTTGGCGGCCATAGCTAAGAGAAATTTGGGTACATATTATGATTACAAAGAGGTGGAGGCAGAGGCGATGATATTGGAAAGTTCGTTCTGCGGCTGGGTTTTCTTTGCCTTGGGGCGATGCATCGAGATTTCAAAATTGTCCTCGAGTTCTATGTGTTGACGGAACATTCCTAATCGGCAAGTATAAGGCGCGATCTCGATCGCAATCGCCGTTGACGGAACAACGGATTCTGCGGTGGCATTTGCTTTTGTCGAGGTGAGAATCGGAGAGCTGGTAATGGTTTTAGAGAGGTGAAGCATCACGGTTGTTGTTGGCGATCGGATGTTTGTATAATTCATGATGACATCTTGGATTGTTGGCGGCGATCGAAGAAATTAAGTTTGGCTCTGACTATCGAGCTGCTCAGTGGCCGGACATACATATCCGGTGGTGCATGAGACATATGGGTGCCAATTTCTTTAGCCAGTTCAAGAATAAGCACTTAATGAATCTGTTCAAGCGATTGTGCAAGCAAAATCAACAACGTAAGTTCAATCGGCTTTGGCGGACTTTGGATGAGTGACGACGAAGCATACCGGGGAGGTTTGGGAGCGTGAGGAACGGAAGAATTACAAATTTTTCAGAATGGATTGAAGATCGTCCAGAAGAGAAGTGGGCATTGCTCTATGATTCGAAGGCCGTGATACGGGATCATGACCACAAACTTGGCGGAGGTATACAAGCGGGTCATAAGAGGGACGAGAACCGCCGCTTGTAGCAATTGTCGAGGGATTACGCATCGAACATGCAAGTATTTCATGGGCAGTGTCGAGCGACCTCAATTGCCATGTCGATAATCGGTTGTTCTTTTACGGGGTTGTCACAAAGTACATCATTGAAAAGGTTAAGAAGGCACACTACACTCACCTCACGCAATGGAGTGCAGACGAGTTGAGGTATGAAGTTCACTGCATGGATAGGGCTCGCCTTGGGCGTAAACGTCAGAGGAACAGACAGGAGTGCATTCTTGCTGATGATCAATGCAAGTGCTCCTGTCGTAAGCCGAAACTTTTACACAAGCCTTGCTCTCATGTACTTGCAGCGGCGTCAATGACAAATCAATCAACATACAATTATGTTTCTCAGTATTACAGGAAGGAAGCTATACTACACACTTGGCATGCCGAGATATACGGGTACGGTATGTACGGGTCATTCACTGACCAGTTAGGCCAATAAATCAGAGGCATGTCCCGGATAGGAACAAGCTGAAATGCAACTTAGGGCGCCGAGTGCATCGGCGTATTCGAAATGACATGGATCACTCGAGGCGAGGCGTCCGTGAAGATATGCGATAGATGCAATGAGGTTGACCACACGTATCAAAATTGTAACAAACCCGATGAGTGGAATGTACGATTTGAGGTTGGACCTTGAGTTCACACACGATGGTCGGCGTCCTTTCCATTGACTGGACATGTAATGTAATGCGGTGAAATTTGTAATATTTATATTCGTGTATGTCATGTTGTAACGAAATAACATTTCAGTTTGGGCTTCTCACCATGTATTGTAATAATGCTATATTCGTTGCAGACATTTACTATGTACAATGAGGAGTGTTTGTCATATTAAAATTTGTGTTATCTGCATTTAAAAGTGTGGTAATCCATAATTTCATTTTACATTGATCCGTACGTCATTGTAAAAATTTTATTAATTCGTTAAATTAATGTCATGTAGGTGCTTGACATGGCGGACGAGGTGGCGGACAGCAGTCGATAGTCTTTGGATCCTCTGTGGACCAAAGGCATCGGTCGCGCAGAGTGCCGTTGAGGGCCTTCCGCTCCCAGCCTTTCGTCCGCGAGTACCGAAGGAGCTCCTGACTATCGACGCACGCTGGGTTCACAGGTGAGGAAAAAATTGTATATTGCTTAATGAAATTTTACGATATCTTATTTATTATTTATATGTAGGTTCGCCTTACCGCTTACTCGGTGTCTTGGGATCTTTGGAAGGCGATCGCTCTCGAGGAGCGACAGGCCCTTCCGCGTCGGCTTCAGCAGACACGGTTCGGCTTCGACAGGTCTTTGCTTGCAGCTCTCGTCGACCGGTGGAGGCCAGAGACCCACACCTTCCATCTGCCCTGTGGTGAGTTTGCCCCCACCCTACAGGATGTGTCCTATATACTAGGACTTCCTGTGTGGTGACCCGATGGTGGTCAGGGCGTGTCGCCACTTTGGCGTCTTGGTGATGGCGGTACACCAATATCCGGTAATTGGGTTCCCCTTCTGAGCCCATTCCAAATTCGAGCGCATGGGCCGCGAAGAGGTGAATCTTGCGTTTACGGTAAGAGGCAAATTGTAAATGATATTCTTTATAACGGTGGCGTCATGCATAATACCTTGTTAAACTTTTTAACAAAGGAGACCATCCACCCGGAGGCGAGACGAGGCTACGGTGTCCGGACACCTCGGCGTACACTTTGGTTGTTGGTGCGTGTTGTTTTGCAACACGTCCGGCAATCTGATGGACAAGTTTCTTCTTTAAACGCCGGGGATCGCCGACTCAGGGAGATCGGTACCAGCGTCAGATTGGGTCTCAGCGGTGCTTGCGGCTACGTCTGAAATTGTCTTGATCGCGTGTACAAAACGGAGGAGGCGGAGCCGTGATCCAGGTATCCATCGCTACTCGGTTGTGGTCGTCGAGAGGATCGCCGTCGGTCGACCTCTCATGGATCACAGTGTGTACGGCGTTGTGTACCACCACGAGACCGAGGAGGATAGATCTCGATGGGTTTTACGTGGTTTCGCCGACGGGTAATGAAATAACCACACTTTCGATTTAACAATTTGTCTTCCTATCTTATTGATATTCTGTAATTTAACAATTTCACCTCTTTTGCGTAGCCGCGTGGGCTCACGTCACACCCCATGAGGACTACGGGACTACGTCCGGATCTTTGAGCAGCTGCGGGACCACGACTTCCGATGGCGGCCCTACGGGGCGACCTCGTCGAGGCTCGTGCACCTCTTGGTCTGTCGTCGCTTTATGCAGCGTGACTCGAGTCTTGGCTTACGAGGAAGCGAGACTCTTCGACATCTTTGTCGAGGAGTACTCACCGCATGTGGTGATCGCGCGATTCGAACTCTGACGAGTTTCCCTACCGATCGTGCACACCGTTCCCGTCCGTTCACCAAGATGTTCGATACTCGTGCTTTCTTCACAATTGTTGTTATCGTAGTGTAATGGTCTAAACATTTCATAATGCTATAGGGTCACCAGACGAGGTCGAGTGCTTGCGCTCTTTGGGCCCTGCGATGGTCCGATGGGTGGAAGAGTGGGAACATGCATTTGGAGGATATCGTCGGCGAGGATCGGAGTACGACGGCAAAGACGTTCGACGCGTACCTACGGTGATGCGTACCCACGCTGCGCGCTGTCGTGTCGGATACCGCCTCCTACGGAGATCGTGCGCACGCCTAAGCGTCTCGACCGTACCACGAGCACCACCGACGGTCGCATATCAAGCGGTAACATTTCTATCTCGTGCGGATAATTACTACTTTGCTCGCATCATAACACTTACAATTGTGTCCGGATGTCGTGTTTTGATAATTGTTGAACAGCTTGACCTCGTCGATTGTCCGGCTTAGAAGCGCGCCATGCAATGGGCGCATCGAACGGTATCCAGATGGCGACAAGCGAGGTCTTTGAGTCCTTCGAAGGATTTACGACAAGTGCCGCGAGTTGTCGTCGGCGTCTGTTCGCCGATCCAGCGCCCTCGCTTCCGTACCTGCAGCGGCCCCCAGACCCCCCTTCTCCGGTATAGTACATATGAATTATAATAATTAAATATACGTCGCACATATGAATTATAATAATTTAATATACGTCGCGTCTGATCGGCCAGCGTCCCCGTGCTCCAGCACCGAGTGTCGTAGGGACGTCCGGAGGCTTGCAGGGGTCTTTTCGGCCCACTCAGGACGTGCCCGGGTCGTCCGGAGGCTTGCAGGGGTCTTTCCGCCCCTCGGGGCGTGCCGCGTCGTCCGGAGGTTTCGAGCGTCTTCCGGCCTGATGCGACGCGCCTCTCGTCGGGTGGGTTTCGCGGCCCGGTCCGTCCTTCCGCCGGCGTCGAGCTCGTCCACTCGGCGGCCTCGTCGTTTCTGGTCGTTCAGCCACTGCTGCGCCCACTTTTGATGGTTAGTTCTCCTGTTTTCATTTTCGATAGTCGCATATGTGATGATACTTACAAATAAACACATTGCGAGATCTGCGTTGCCCTCGGCTTGGGACAGCCAGGCGGGCGCCGAGATGCGTTCTGACCATCTCGTCGATCCACCGATGTGCGAGAGCGATCCTCTCCCGGCGGACTCCTTGAGTACTTCTCGTGAGTCGGCAGGAGATAGAAGGCGTCCAGATTGCTCGAGGCACCCCTGTCACCTCGCGGCGATCGCGGCGAGCATGCGACGCCGAGCCACGACCGACCGCGGCGAGGCGTCGGGGCCGGACCGCTTCACTTTTCCCTACACACGGTGGGGCGTGCGCGCAAGTCTCGGTGATGGTTCTGCGATGGGCGTGAAGCCTAAGAGGCGTCCGTGGGGCGTATGTTAATACATACCTTTTGTTTGTTGTTAGTACCGCTACTATGTCACTTCCCATATCTTATTGTTATTAATTTGTTTACATTATTTTATGCACGCTCGACTGTACACCGCAATGTTTAACGCTAGACGACGTAGCGTCCGTCGTACCTGGTAGCGCAGTCTGCAACAAGCGTCTAAAATGGCTTCGATTTTTTCCTATTATGCAAAATATATCGCAATTAAACTCATAAATTAAATACATAACAAGTCGCACGAACATCAATGATACAACCATTGTAGCATAAGGTCGTCACTCTGAAATAACTACTATTTTACGTGCATGGCCACGGCTGTGTAAAAGGGTTGTGGCATTCGCACGAACACCACGTGGCTGAACATTGAGAAGTCGCTTCCCACGTTGTGTGAAAATACCCTGGATATTGTTCTTGCATGACCGATCTTCGCCGAAGAACTTCTGCGTTCGGTGTGCTGGGGTAATGGCATCCACAGAGGCATGAGGTGTCACTACAAAAACGAGTTGGGATGTAGTGTTGATCGAGAACCATGCGGTTTGACTGCTCCGCATTTGCCGTCGGTTTGTTGGCGGCGCCTCGAGGACGCTGCTGAGTTGTTTGTTGTGCGATGGCTGTAGTGCACGGAGCCTGCTCTTCAAGCGATCTATCTTTGCGTGGAGACTTGCGATGTAAAAATATGCAGCGCTCGGATAAGGCTCATCCATCCACATAGTCCATCCACATGTAACATCCGGAATCTGTGAGTTCAATTGATATACTTAGTCTGCGCCACGAGATGTATGACGGAAAATAAGGGCGATACTTACGTTGTAGTGCGGGCATCGGTAGAATCTCGACCGGTGAAGCCTTCATGGGCGTGGTCGAACCATCGCTGTGGCGGGGGTTACCACACCGCATTTCGGCCATAGCCATATTGAAGCATAGCCCGATCTCTCGGAGGGTGGACCATCTCTCCGGTCGTCGTAGTCCAACACACGTATGCGGATCAAAGGACGAGCATGCTCTCTGGACCAAATGACTCCCACCATGTATCGGGAATGAGCGGCCGTGTGGAAGGACCCCAACTTGCCATGGTGTATGTGAGGTTCTGCGGTTGAAACTTATGGAACACGATATTTATAGATAGAAAGGGTACCACACATCCTTTGTGAGAAGAGATAAATGTTAAGTATTTTTAAGCAATAATTCACGATATCTTTGTTAGTGAAATTGACCGATCCTTTATCAACACCGTTAATCCCACCCCTTTCTCTCTCCGTCGGTGCAAACATGTCCTTACGCGTGTCCTATCTCTCTCCGTCGGTGGACACTGCAACCGGAAGCGACGTGACAGCACAAATAGTAACAGGATTCTACACAGTGCTTATACAAAGTGTCAAAGCGACATGACGGCACAAAGAGACAAAAGTCGATCACACGGTGTTCGTACACGAGCTTATACACGGTGTTTAAAAGCGACTTCTGCCCACGCTACCGGTACAAATCCGATGTCAATTTCCTTTAAATGGAGCACCCGGTGCCCACAAATCTCGCACCACACTAACACCCATAGCACATATCTAGTTTTTGAACACTCGTCAATTGCACAAGAACTGTATCTTCAATCGTTTCGGAGGTGGTCTCTTATTTCATTCCGTTTAATTGTGACAATATTTCTTATTTTATTCATTCAACCCGCTTATATGTGTGTTATATATGTTTCATCGTCCTTGTTATGTGTAGTAGATGGATAACGTGCATACTACTACTCGTCCATTTGTGCCACCTAGATGGTGGCTTTCATATAACCCGAGAGTTGAAGCACACGAACCCTCGAAGATTTGCCGATCGTATCGAGAGCTCACTACAACACAAATCCTACGATGCTTAGAGATCCGAGTTCTATAGAGGATGGCGCGGTGCCTCCACGGGATCGACACGGTCGTGCAGATTTATGATCGTGTTGCAGATGGTTTTACGGGCCGTAGGTTTTACCGATGTCCCATATTTGAGGTGCGTATACCATCAAAATTAACCATATTAGGTTAATAAAGGTTATTTGAAATAAACTCGATTTTTGTAGGCGCAGGATTGTGGCTTTACAAAATGGATGGATGATCCATACCCCATGGTGCATCTACATACATAGACTATCTCGCACGGAAGAATCTGGCGATTCTGACATCGAGTAAATGGTCTATTGACTGTGCAAGCGGCAGAGTGGGAGCGAATGCGATTAGTTCTTGATCCACAATTTGGGCGAACCCCCATGCACCAATTATAAATGCCTTTGTGGATGTCACTACCCGACAAATCCGAGCGAATTTAGGCGCTTCTAAGCGAAATAAATTTCGGAGAAATACGGGCACATCAAAGATCCGGACTTCGTGAAAACCTTTCATGCAAAGACTTTCGGTGGTGCATTTGTCCATATCATTTTTCAGATCAAGCGCCTTAAGCGGATGCGTACTTGTATTCGATCGAAGTCGAACAAATAAAGTGTCATTTACCTTCTCTTATCATTCTCGGTTGTCACCGTCAAATTTTATGGTTTCTCACAACCGATGCTCAAATATTAAAATAAATTGATTAACGTGATACAAGTCATCGCACGTTATATGGATAAAACAATTTAACATATTAGCGCATCATAACTAAACCTAAACTTCCCACTCTGCTTGTGCGAATAATTTTCTTTGCTCCCCTTTTATAGCCGAAAGTCCGTTAATTAAATTATCAACAAAACCTAGTTAGCAATTTACGGTTGCATGAGCGTATTAGAGTTTTATGGTCGAATCCGATGGCACCGCACGAATTATTATTGTCGAGAATCCGATGGCGATGGCGAGCGAAATAGCGGTGTTGGCGAGCACGAATTGATGGCGATGCGAATCCGATTACCTACGATCATAGACGCCCTCGAATGGCGCTTTATATAAACGCCCATTGAGCAGGCGTTATTTAAATACCGCCCATTGGATGGTATTGTTTAAATAGCGCTTTCTTTGAATGGCGTTTATAGTCGATCGCCCGTCCGATGGGCGCCAGGATGCTATTTTTTTAATTTTTTTAAACGGGCAATTTTTTTTTAATTTCGATTTAAATTAATGCTAGTACAGTACAAAGCTCACGGGTCACGGCTGGAGCCCGTCAAGTTCTAGAGTATTTTCATGTAAAATATATCTACTTTTAATCACTAATACAAAATTATGCGCCTAAGTAAGTAGACCTTTGTCGTCCAACCAATGGATGACAGGTAGAGCTGAAACTTTAGCTCGTGTCTCGTGGTTTGTGGTTTGCTCGGCTCAGCTAGCCCTTAGCGAAACCTTACATCAAAATCTGAAACCAAACAACCATCGTGGATCGGTTGTGCTGCGCGAATAATACCATTGTCAGAGCAACTCTAACCAGTCCTCTATATCTCACCTCTAAAACATTATCAGCGTTCACTCTATCGATCCCTCTAAATTTTCTTCACAACTTACACTACCCTTTAAAAAATTCCTTCCCTGCAGCAGCTTCTCTATATCTGCTATGGTGTTACAAACCACGTACACGCAAGGAAGTTCATCTGCCGCAGGTTCCAAGGTGACCTACACTAGTCCGCAACTTCAACTTGACACCCAACTGACGATCGAGACTCGAGGGAGCCACCCAACGGCGCCAAACCTGACAGCGAGCTCACTCGTGCGATCCATCCACCATCGATCGCCGTATGGAGAGAAACGCCTATGGCTCTATGGAAAATGCCAATATGCAATAGAGATTAGAGAGAGAGAGATGCTTCTGCCCACGCAGGCCGATCAGGCGGGAAAAAAAAAGAAGAAGAGGTCCAGGAGCGAGAGCCAATCAGCCAAGCGGTGGTGAGCACTGTTGGGCGAGAGGCTGGAGCAGGCAGCTCAGAGCTCTGCACGACGGCACGGACGCGCGCGGCTGGTACACCCGTACGCACGCCACTGAATGGTCTTGTCTCGTTTGGACGCACGTGCATGCCTCTCTGGTCTGGTCTATCCACAAACGTGCATGCAGATGCAAGCTTGGGAATTGGGATTGGGACTTGGGAGCGCGGCGCGCTCATCGCAAGGCATTGGTTTTTCCCCCCCCGGCCGAAGAATTGCTGCTTTTTTTGACTTGTGGTGATCAGAGTTTAATTATGGGCCTGGGTAAAGGGGCTAGAGAGGCGGGAAGCACGGCACGGGCCGTTTTTCGGGCCGTGCCTAAACGGATTCGTGCCTAGTCGGGCTCAGGCACGGCACGGTATCCTGCCAAGACAAGTCGTGCCATGCCGAGGCACGACGGGCTAGATGGCCACGTCGGCCTATTTAACAAATGGCTAAG
Source organism: Raddia guianensis (assembly GCA_036346415.1). NCBI lineage: Eukaryota > Viridiplantae > Streptophyta > Magnoliopsida > Poales > Poaceae > Raddia > Raddia guianensis. The sequence continues at coordinate 50,738,155 of CM070537.1, forward strand.
TAAATATGTTTAAAATAGGTAAAAATAAGACCAACAGGTTTTGAACGTAAGATGTAAGGCTTGTTTGCACCTTTGCTAGCTAGTAGAACGCTTGTTTCTTTGTGTATATTTCATTATAGTTTGTGTAATTTTTCCAATGTAGATGAAGAGCTAGTCGTAAATCATGGTTGCTTCTATTGTACCTCCGAGCCCGCCGGACCTTAACAACACATTTTATAAGAAAGTTTATGGCACATCCTTCATTTCATTTCAATATAATGCATCCAACTAATTTTGATTTTTTTCACTATCAGGGTGGTGTCTATACTTCAATGATAGTATGTTTATGTGAAACACACACTCTAAATGGACAATTAGTTGTGATCTCTACTACTATTATTATTGTGTATGTCAAAGAGCTCATTTAATCTAGAGAGCCATTACAAATCGGATGTTTGATCTGGGAAAAAATCAGACGCTCGTTCCAAACAGTATCAACTTGTTCCGAACATATAAAAATGCAACGCTGGAACATACATGATGTACCACGGGAACATTTGATCGTGTCTGTTGAAGCATGATGTTTAGCTGATAAAACATGCATAATGATGTAATCGAAAAGGCAAACCAACTATTGTAACATGTCAATAACCCTGTTGGAACATGCCAAAGAAGTTGATGGAATATGGCAAAAGAATCGACAAAACATGTTAAAACATATTCGATTAGTATCGGAACATGCTAAAAAAAACGTTTAAACATGTCTTAAAGAACATTAGAATATGTCAAAATAACTATGGAACATGTCAAAACTTGATAAAACATCATATTCCATAATGAATCATCCACCCATACAAAAGTAGATGCTCTGCGAGGACAAAAATGACGTTTGAATAAGTAAACTCCAATGTTCCACAAATATAAATGTGATGTTCCAAAGGTAAAATTCCTAGCAAACCCCTTGTTCACCATCATCTTTCTCAAATGCAACTAGAGGGAAAAAAACAAAAACTGAAATCAAAACTGAACCAAACCGATTATCCAAAATTTTCGGTTTAATCGGTTTTTAGTTCGATTTATAGTTTCATCTTATTCGGTTCTTAGCATCGAGAAACTGAAGAAGCCGAGCTTTGCAGGCTGCGCAATACATTCGGCCATGTTTCTTTCCTTCTTTCTCCCACAGTTGCACGGCCCAAGGCCCAAATCCCTTAAAAGTTAAAACGGTCAATCCCATCTCCTTCTCCAGTTCTCCACCGCGCTAGCTCCTCCTCTCCCCCACCGCGCCACCGCGCCACTGCCCACCGCTTCGCCGAGCTAGCTTCCCCTCTCCCCACCGCGCCACTGCTTCGCCGGGCTAGCTCCTCCTCTCCCCCACCGCGCGTATTCTCCTCTTGCTCTTGGCCTCTTCGCCCGTCCGCCGCCCGCCGGCGCATCGCCGTGGGGCGGCGCCGCTGCTCCGTCGGCACATCTCCGCGGGATGGAGGTCCTGCTCCACGCCTCCATGGCTTCGACGATCTGCCCCGGGCTTCCAACGATCCAACCTAAGCTCCGTCCTTCTTGGCGGCGTCACCGATCCAAGCTCCGCCTACCTCCTCCCCGCCCCCAAATCTAGCGCCGCTGCCCAGTGTCTAATCTGTGCTTATTCAGCTAAAGACCGAAACTGAATCAACCGAACCGAATTAATTCGGTTAAATAGGTTCGGTCTCTATTTTTCTATAGAAAAATTTGGTTTTTGATTTTGCAAAACCGAAATTTTGAGAAACAGAAGAAAAAAAACGAACCGTATTGTCCAAATGCCCATCCCTAAACCCGGCGAGCCTCCCTGCTCGCCGGATTCATTTTTTAAAGGTTATTATTTTTTAGCTATTGGTATAAATTAAAACAGAGGATCAAAAGGATCAGAAGCATACTCGATGTGTCGTTGACTTCGAGCTTTCAATATTTTCTCTTAAAACGTGTAGCTGTGAACTTGTTGCACACGCATGCCCGTTTTTCAACTCAGCGTGCGTTGAACCGACCGACCTGCTTAGCATGTCAAAGGCTCAAAGCTCCCTTCTTCAAATAAACGGAGCACTCCTATGCTGTCTTGCTTTGACAAACAGAGGCATGCATTAACCCTGGATGATTTTCAATGGTAATAAGTGTGCATAACATAAGCACGATCACAATCATGCACAGGAGGTAGAGTACATGTCAACCACACGCGTGTACCTCTAAGTTCCCACAGAAACTGCAAGTTTTACCACACACACACACACACGACACGAGACATCAAGCATTCAAGCCAAACCAAACCGATTTGGCATGCAAGTGCACGCACGCGTGCACGGTGCACCACATGTTTCGCAAGTGGAAGGACGCAACGCAAGGACGTGCTCGATCGCAGCCAAAGTCAACGAATCCGATGCCAACCAGCGCCACCACACACGCACACGTACGCCAGAGGCACGGCCGCTTCCGCTTGCTTTTTCAAGCGCCCACGCGCGGCTCGTGCGTGGCGAAACGCGATGTCAAAGCCCGCACGCACATCCCCAAACGAAACGACCAAATTAATAAACCGGCAAATTAAAACCGTTTGTTCAAGCAAATTTCGCTCGTCGCCGGCGAATAAACTAGAGAAGTGTCCAGGTTAGCAAAGTTGGTTGCACGATTAGGATTGACCTGACTGTAATAACGTGATAATGCTGCCTACTACTATAGATTTAGAGAAGAAGGTTGGGGTCAACGGATCCGATCTTATCCGGCGTTTTAAATACTTGTCCAAAAGTCCTAAACTTTTTCGATAAAATCGCCCAGGAATTTTCCGACAAAACGGGGATGGTTTCTGTGGGAACGGTTGCAGAGTTGACTCTTCAGAGTTTCATATGCTACTGGTGGGAATATTTAATAGCAGTGAATAGTTGTAATCCATACCATCATCTGCAAATTTTAATTTTAATATCAATATTCATCTTCACCAGTTCTATTCCTCGCGCCATCTATCCAAACTATACTACTAGCATTATTTAAACCGCAAGGGTCGCAAGGCTAATAGTGCGGTAGTGCCATGTAAACATGTTACCACAAATTTCATGTGCATGCTTCACTAAAGTATATGCGACGTATGAATTGTCCTAGAAATACTTTCCCACATAAAATGGACGCATTACACACACACACATAGAGGTGACATCACACACTGACACAAGCAAACACGGCGCACACAAACAATACAATAGTCAGACGGAGTAAATGAAACAACACACATGCTTGTATATTCTAAATCAACACAGTCAATTTAACATCGCACTCCTCCGCCTCCCCTTTCCTCTGCCATACTTTTAGAGAGGAGATTCTCTTTTCCATAGGGGTTTTCTCTCCTTTACTTATATCATTATCTTGCGTTGAAGATGATAAAATATACACGAAAAGAATATGGCATAGAGAATGGGAAAAGAATCGGAAAGTCCATCTAACGCTGCCCTTTACTTCTTCAATACATACAAGGCGACACCTAGGATCCACGATCGGCTCAACGGTCATGCTCTTTGCATCGGAGGGACCAACTTACCTCACTCCCCGATCAAGCGGCCATATTTGACCGTGGTCTTTGCACATAAACTTAGATTCTTCTAAAAAATCTTACCTTATTTGCTACTTCCTTCTTTTTTTTGTTTGACGCCTTTGACTTTTAGATACGTCTTTGACTATTTGTCTTATTAAAAAAAACTATGCAAATATCATTTATGTTGTAGTGATTTGTTTTATCAATAAAGCTACTTTAAGTATGACTTTTTTCATTGTTTGTACTAAATTTTTGAATAAGACGAATGATCAAAGGTGGGTCCAAAAGTGAAAGGCGTCAAATAAAAAAATGGAGGTAGTATAACTCTGACCTAATGGTAGAATTTGCTTTAATATGAAAAATTGGGACTATTAGGTGGATTTGAGAGAGAAACATTTAAAAGTTTGTTTTGAAAGGTTTTGGAAAAAAAACAAAGATTTTAAAAAACTGTCAAACATTTCGTTCATTAAGGCCTTGTACAATTGAGCTTAGTGTAGTGTAGCGTAGCGTATCAGTAAAATTTAAGAGTCTTTAAAGAGAGGTTTAAATGTTATAAAAAAATAATTAAAAAATATTTTTAGAATCTTTAAGATGACTACTAAAAACCCGGAAAAAATCATTACAAATTATTACACCAAATAGGCTATATAAAAAAGATAAATTATCTTTGAAGCGTTCTGTTTATCTTACTGATGGTTGAAATGTACAAGGCCTAAAAGAGCAAATTTGCAGCTATGATGTACCACGACTGCTCTTACTTTCCTTTTCCGAGCTTGGTCACTGCTTGCTCCAATGACTTTATTTCACTTGACCCAGCGGTGTTTTTGCAGTGTTTTCCTCGGTATGAGTATGACTTGCTCGGTTCCCATGAGGCCGGGACTCATGAGCCCATGAGTCCATGACCATCTCCCGCTCTCTTCTTTCTATAAAGAGAATTTTGCTTTTTGCCAACCAAAGTGAGATTGGTCTCCTCGATATATTTGCTCAACAAGTCTGCAAATGCTCATGTTAAAATGATGCCATGGAGGAGGATTATCGGGATCAGAGTCCATGTCAAAATACGACTTTAATTATGCCATAGAGGGGCATCATATGTGCAAAACCAAAGAGACTGAACTTACGTGCTTTTGCACCTTAGGAATCAACTCAGTGTTCGGATGAAAGTTTAGGAACCAAATTAACACTTTTTTTTTCTAAAAGTAAAAGATATTGATGAAAAATTATCTTTTTTACAAGCTAGATGAGGTAGCATTTTGTAGTTATTTTTAGGGGTTTAAGTGGTTTTTCTCAGTTTTTTTGGTAGCTTTTTACTCTCCAATGTCTTCTTCTAATGGGTCATAATTTTTTCATATTATAAAGTTTAGCTTGGCCGATAAGAACGGTGCCGAATCAACACTACTTATTATGCAAAAACCGCGAAGATTCAACTGTACATTACTTAATCGTTCCTACATGTGAATGCATAGGCAGCACCTTGCAATTTGCAAAAAGGGACCCATCTCGCCACATTGTCTCAGGCACACTACTGGGAAATAAATAATTCAAGTAATCAACTACAGGATCACCCCAGATATGCTAGCTCTCACAAGCAGCCCGTCAACAGGCTAAACAAAACAGAGGTGCGAGCGAAAGTTCTCAAAGCAGGCGTGCAAATTGCACTACTCCCTCCGTCCGGTGTCCAGATTCATAGCCAAAAGAACACTCTTTCTGGGACGGAGGTAGTACCATTTAACAAACTAATTTAAGATAAAAAAAAGGGTGCAATATGCCAATGGCATTCTCCTACTAGGGAAGAAATAATGCCTCCTTTTGTATCATGCCCCAGCTTTTTTTTAGTTTTAAATTAAATGCGCACATCATAATTATATCCCCTGCAGGCCTGGCCTGGCCTCACCGCTCTGTCTCCATAGTTGACTTCCAAGCCAAGACACATAAGCAAATAGAGTACTAGTTCTATCTCCCTGATGGATGCTAGCAATAAAGGCATTTAAAAAGAAACTGAATTCTCCTTGTCTCCAAAGTCCAAAGTCCACTATCCCTTGGCCAAGATGATGTCATTATCGCACCGCATTGGATGTTCTTACAGAGAAGGCCTCGGCTTTTCTTGGTAATGCAGAGGAAGACAGCTCGGTTGCAGGTGGGCACTTGCAATGGGGGAGAAGTTGCGCGGCATGTTTGGCACTCCCTCCGTTTCTTTTTATTTGACGCTTTTGATTTTTGGTTACGCTTTTGACCATTCGTCTTATTCAAAACATTTATATAAATATTATTTATTTTATCATGATTTGTTTTATCAACAAAGTTACTTTAAACATGACTTATTTTTTTGTATGTCTGCACTAAAATTTTGAATAAGACGAATGGTCAAAGTTGTGTCTAAAAGTTAAAAGCGCTAAACAAAAAAAACGGAGGGGGTAACAAACTACTACATTCGGTCACAAAAAGAAGTTGCCATTAACTTTTGGACCCGACTTTGATCATTCGTCTTATTCAAAAATTTAGTTCAAATATGTAAAAATATATGTCATACTTAAAATACATTTAATAATAAACCAAATCATAACAAAATAAATAATATTTATATAACTTTTTTGAATAAGACGAATGGTTAAAGACGTGTCCAAAAGTCAACGACGACTTCTTTTTTATGACAATTAAAGCTGCAAGATGTTTGGACAATTAAAGAATACTTACTCTAAAACCATGTTCACTCTAATGACCTACAATAGTTTCAATTTATGTTTCGTAGTTTTGAGAGTATTATGATTTTTTTAAAACAATAAGATGTTTGGATGATAAAAAAATACTTCATTCTAAAACCATGTTAACTCTAAAGACCTACAATAGTTTCAATTTATGGAGTTTGGTGAGATCATTGATATTCCTGTGTATACAATTATAAACTCTATGTATTATAAAGTCATGGTATACATAAAGTCATGGTTTTTCAGAACTATATCTAAATATATCTAAACATGCTCGTAGCATGTACAAGTTGTAGCACAACATTTCACTGAGATTATATAAAAAGGCTCTTATATGGTACATTAAACTCATTAGGCGTCATTCATTTTTCTTCGTTCGATGACTTGGATCGGTTAAGATCTTTTTATACTACATCTGATTAGCCTCGGTAGTATAATATATGCAGGTACGAAATAGATATTATTGATTTGATAGTATAACTTATATTGGAATAAGCGATTAATATGAATTGTTTCGACCTTGTCCTCATTTATTCATCACAAAGGAGTCCGCCCCTTTCTGTTGAACGGTTGGATCTAAAATATACTAGTAGCATATACTACGAGATGCAATGTACTGTAAAACAGCCCTAAAATATACCCCCTCTAGTTTTTACAACGATGTTTTAGGCATGTCTTACGTCAAAGTTTTGAAACTTTCCTATGAAATGATTTGAATTATTTGGATTGGACACACGAAAATCATACATATAGCTTCGTCTTGAAAACGTTCAATGATATCTTAACTTTTGCAGATTCATAAATCAGTTGCAATAAGTTAATGGTCACAGGTGTATTTCAAACATGCAGGGGAGAGGCTCTCTATTTGTACCATTTCTTGTGCCGCTCTAGAGGATGAATAGAGTGTATAGGAAATAGTGATATAGAGAAAAAAAAATTTAAAACTTTTGCTAAAAATGCTCAAGTAGACACATGAAGCACTGTGGGTTCTCTTATACTGCAATCGAAAGTGTTCCTTCATACCCGATTTAATCCACTTTGGGTTCATACATCCACTAGGTTTCCTACGCTTTTGACTTTCCAATTTGAAGGCTTAAGTTTTCAGAAAAATCTCTAAGTGTAATCTACACGTCTATCAATTGATCCTAGATCCAATGCATTGTGGGCTTGTGGCATAGTTCATAGACTTCTTTGTTTTGTTTTAGTTTTTATTCGATTTAAAAATTTTTCTATTGTCTGTAATATTTTAAAATATTTTTTCTGAACTACAGTCTGCATTAAAATTTTAAAAATATTTTTAAAATAATTTGTTTAGTTTTCTTTATATTTTCTGAAGATAGAATCAAAAGAGGGCCGTAGAGTGTCCCTACAAAACAATGCAGGGACGCTTTGCTAAAGAAGACAGGGGAAGAGTAGCTCCAAATTGCGAAGGAATCCAAGGAGCTTTGAGGAAAAGTCACGGCGAGCATTGACTCCCATCTCCCCATTTCCACCTATAAAGGCAGCCATTGCCTCCGGTCACAGCTCCACCTCCCAACCAAACCCAGAGCCTCAGCCGAGATCTGCGCGGCCACCGGCGAGCTCCTCCGGCGACCATGGCCGTGGACCTTATGGGCTGCTACGCCCCGCGCCGCGCCGACGACCAGCTCGCCATCCAGGAGGCGGCGGCCGCCGGCCTCCGCAGTCTGGAGCTCCTCGTGTCCTCCCTCTCCGCCGCCCCCCACAAGGCCCAGCACCAGCAGCCGCACCAGCAGCCGTTCGGCGAGATCGCCGACCAGGCCGTCTCCAAGTTCCGCAAGGTGATCTCCATCCTGGACCGCACCGGCCACGCCCGCTTCCGCCGCGGCCCCGTCGAGTCGCCGCCGCCCCCCGCCCCTGTCGCTCCCCCTCCGCCGCCGGCCGCCGTCGCACCCTTCGCCGTGGCCCCGGCCCCAAGCTCGCAGCCGCAGAGCCTGACGCTGGACTTCACGAGGCCGAACCTGACCATGTCGGCCGCCACGTCCGTCACCTCCACCTCCTTCTTCTCGTCGGTGACGGCCGGCGAAGGCAGCGTGTCCAAGGGCCGGAGCCTGCTCTCCTCCGGCAAGCCGCCGCTCTCCGGCCACAAGCGGAAGCCGTGCGCCGGCGCGCACTCCGAGGCCAACACCACCGGCAGCCGCTGCCACTGTTCCAAGAGAAGGTACCACTACGGCACTACCAGCGCCACACCCATGCTCCCACGCATCAAAGACCATCTCTAATCAAAATCTTTTTGAACTTTCGAAGAAATCTCTGAACCGTGGGTTGGATTCTTGGCTGATCTTGCAGGAAGAACCGGGTGAAGAGGACGATCAGAGTGCCGGCGGTCAGCTCCAAGATCGCCGACATCCCGCCGGACGAGTACTCTTGGAGGAAGTACGGCCAGAAGCCCATCAAGGGCTCCCCATACCCACGGTAATTAATCTTCTTCCCAAGCTACCATCCACAAGATTCAACGCAAGCATCTCCGTCTGCGTGCGACGATCTGATGGTTCATGGTTCGCCGTCGATTGGTCGCAGGGGCTACTACAAGTGCAGCACGGTGCGGGGTTGCCCTGCGCGGAAGCACGTGGAGCGCGCCACCGACGACCCGGCGATGCTCGTGGTGACCTACGAGGGCGAGCACCGCCACACGCCGGGGCCCTTGGTGGCGCCGGCGCCGGCGCCGGCAGCGATGACGATTCCGGTGGCCGCCGGCAACGCGCTCGTCTAGCCTTAGCCCCTTTCTTTTCTTCTTCCCCCCCTGTGGCTTCTCAATCCGATGTGCGTGTAAAAAAAGATTGTAGAAATCAAGAGGAAAAAACTAAACTTTTCTTGGGCAGGTGAGATTCACCGTCTCCGATTCTTCATCATGTTCAAAGCAAATCTCTTGTGACTTGTGAGCCATCTCCCAGATCTGGCTTCTGACCACTGTTTACGCGAGTGATTAGCACCGCAAAATCAACTTAAAGCTAACCACTCTGCTGCTGCTGCTGCTGCTGCCGCCGCCGCATACGACACGGGGATTGAAGGCGTCAGCGACGACGCCGATCTGGTGGGGGTTAAACCTGGAGCACTCATCGTCGCTCGCTGGTGGTTAAGAACTTAAGATTGTCATTAAGATTACTATAAACGAGCACGTACGGGGCGCAAATCCTGTTTGACTCCATTGATTAAGCCGCGATTAAACTAGCGCAATAATTCACCGCTCTCCTCTACTCTTCCCTTGTCCTGGGGCGGCCGCCTTGTGCAGAGGTCTAGGGGTGGGCATCTGTTTTGTTTTTCTTTTTGTGCCTTTACTTTTTCCTCTCTCCTCTACAGGGGGTGGGGTGGGGGTGGGGCCCACGTGACTAGCTCCCGGTCAAAGGTGACGGGTGAGGGGTCGCTTTCGTGGCTGCATCCCGTAGTTGACCGCACCTTCTCATCGTCTCTCTTCTCTCTCTTGTCAGAGAGCCTAGAGAGAGCGTGTGTAGGACCATGAGCATATCTGTATTATTTTTTTTACCTTTGGGTCTTGTGGGGGCCAACGATCCACTAGGGCCGGGCTCGTCGTGGACTCGGGCTCGCCCTACTCGCCGGGGCTATTCCTTTCTTGGGTTCGCCAAGTGATTGTTTTGGGTAGTCAGCTGCTTTTCTAATTTATTTATACTGTTTTTTTACTTAGTTAATAGTCAAATTTAATTATTCCATATTTAAAAATATATGTGTTTAAATTATTTTTTATTTTTATTTTTATTTTTTGCATAGAAAATCTAATCGATAACTTTTAGGTAAACCATATTCAGATATTTTTGTTAAGCTTCCATAATTTTCTGCATGTGCGATGTTTTCTCTCTCTCATTATTAGTCCTATAGATATTATAAATCTAAAAGACAACCCTATACCACAAAATTGGACCGTTTCTCTATTTTTTTTATCTCTCTGCCTCGGCTTGGTCGCCCGTCTGCTTGTACATAAGTGTTTTTTTTTTTGAGAAGAGTATGAAGTGTTTCTACATGTGGTGAAAGTGCAATTCGTTGACTCCCATTGTCTTGATACGAGTCTTTGTTGGAAATATTAGGAATTTCCTCAATATTTTAATTCACAAAATTATGTAAATCATAATTAAACAATTGTCGATTTCAGCTTCAAGACCAAATGTACTAGATATAAAATATCTATCTCATACGCAAGGGCTAATGAACAGAAAACAAAAGACAAAGGCACGGTATAAACAAATATACCCTTGAGCCGGAGCCATGACCACTACTGACGCAGTACGAGCGCACCAAGGCGGAGGAATGACTTGCACATTCTCAGCCGTCATGACGGTTGATGTAGTCGATCACAAGTTGTTGCCGAGAAGCGTTGATGCAGTGTAGAGATCGATGCAGTCGAACGTCGGTGCGGTGTAGATGTCGCAACGATCCAGGGACGAAGAACTCGAGCAGTCGCGTGATCGCTTCCCAAAAACCTTATCGGTCTTCTATCCCGAGCAGGATCTCGAGAAGGACGAGGTTCCGGAGGCCTGCTCCCTCCGCTCCTTGTGCGCGCAAGAAAACAGAGCGGAATGCAAAACAGCGGCCTTCTGGATGGAAGAATGGAATGTGCGGGAGAGAGAGCTCTTGAGAGCGAGAGCATATTACACAGGGCGAGATGCTCATGCTTTTATAGGCGCTAGGAAGAGAAGGTTCGTCGAACCTGGACGCCATGAAGCACTAGTAACGGACGTCATTAATCTGGCCATTAAGTCGTCGTAACGGACGTCATCAATCCAGCCATTAAGTCGTCGGTTACGGGGAGAGGTCGCCCGTGCTTAGGGTGAGGTCGCCCGTGCTCGAGGAGAGGTCGCCCGGCTCGGTGAGAGCTCGCCCGTGCTCGTCACGTCACGCTCACGCCCACGCCCATGCCCACGTCATACCTCGGCTCTCTTTTCTCACTTTTCTAATTGGGAGAACCACAATCCAACTATTTAAGTTAAGATATTCTCCTCCCAATTTCCCGAACGGTTTAGTATTAAATGGGCCTCTTGGAATTTCTATTAAAATAATTAAATGGGCCAACCCCATAATTATTCTAACAATCCCCACCAAATTTCATAGGCACATTTGAAATACTCTCAGTTCCACTGTAGTTTGATATACCAGTGTTTCGATGGAGACTGTTAAGTTGAACTTCCACCTAGAACAAAGGTTACACTCATCCACAACTGAACAATGGACTAAGCCTTGAATTGACAGTTTTGTGCGAACGAGTTTCACCAAAGCCCTTTACTGATACTAGGCTGCTAAATGCATCCCCTCGGTTTAGAGCGTATAAGTCATACTCCTTTGCCTTTCATGAGCCTCTAGAGATTACCCAATCTCATAGACTGTGACTAGTAGTCGAGCTCATATAGGTGTATTCCTCACAAGATGTTCGTAGGACAACATCTACGCTTTATTAAAAGCCACTCGAACACATTAAGGTATAACCAACTTTGCCATACGAGAATAGGAGAGTAGTGCATCTCAAACGGAGTGGGTTAAGTACAAAAGTACTCTCCTCTCACCATCACTAGCTTGTCTCAACATCCTAATTCACGGGATCTCCGATCAAATAGGATGAGTTACCACTAAGACATGACTTTCATGTGGGTCTCAAGCCCATCTCCTTGATGCTTCATCTATCACATTCGTGATAGTCCCTTTGTAAAGGATCGCCAGTTTTTAGTCGCGACATAATCCAATGCTATAACTCCGGAGTTTCTCATCTTCCCGACAGACTTCAACCGCCTCTTAACGTGCCTTGATGACTTCATGTTATCCTTTGAACTGCTCACCTTGGCAATCACCGTCGATT